>CM070595.1:26740310-27327808 GCA_036346395.1 Hsuehochloa calcarea | reverse complement strand
GCTATTTACCTTGTCTCTAAGGAAACAAATAACCTTTTCACGAATTTCTGTTCCCGACTCCACATGTTTAAATAAAGGCTGCAAGGAATCTGGACAAAGAAGGTACAGATTAATAAAGGCAACCAATAAGTACATAATAAAGTCAACAGCATACATATTACATCATTTACTAGTAAGTAGTAACCATCAATCATACAATAACAACAGGAAGATAAAATCACTCCAAAAAAAATGATGGCAAAAGAAAATCGTCTGCAAAATTATGTAGCTCTGACATTCTTCACACTGGTTCAAGAATAATTCAGGAACCTAACTTCGGTAATTTTATTCCCAGTGTCAACCAGAGAGTAAGGTAAAAATCCCAATGGCTCTTCAAGGCATCAGAAGCTTAATAGAAGTACTGATTGAAACACGTAGATGGTTCACCAAAAAAAAAGGACGAATCCGTGTACCAAACTGCCACGTACCCGCGCGGTTATGGAATAGTGGAATTCCATCAATAGAAGTGTGCTGACCAAGGATGAAAATCTCGTTACCGGCCAGTTTACCGGTGACTAACCGGCCGGTTACCGGATTTACCGGAAAAAAAAACCGGATGAAATTTGTTTGAATTTGTTTAAAAACCAGTCAAAATTTGAAAACTAGAATTTGAATTTCCTAAACCGGGAAAAACCGGCCGGGTTTTCCGTTACGACCCGACGGTAAACATAACGGCTTACCGCCGATTGATCCATGGTGCTGGCTAACACCAGCAACAAAGGTAAAGTACCAAAAAGGGTAGTTGATGTAGAGAACTAATACAAAAGGAAAATTTTCAGCCCGTGAAAGTAAACACTTATCAACAAAAATGTGAATACAAGTTGGCAATACTCATTATTATTGTATAGTCTCTTGATCTAAGACAAAAACATAAAGGTCATATTAATCGTCCAACATTTGTTGACTAGCACTGCCATTTTAAGAGCCAAATCAAGTGCACACAAAATTAATACATGGAAAGTGGCTAAAAAACCAAGATTTCTAATTGCAAAACACATGACAAGTGTTACTCAGAGAATATGTCAACCAGGCCCGTACCAGAGGCATGTGCAGCATGAGCTGCTGCACAGAGCCCCCAAAAATTAGGGGTCCATTTTTTCTATCCATTCTTCAATGATTACTTGCTAATCTTTGTCCTAGTAATAGTACAAACTAATAAGCGATCAGCACTTTTATTCACTTCTTACTAAAAACTACCACTGGTTCACATCATTTTCCCCCGCTTCCTCCCCTCTTTGTGTTTCTTTTGCTAAATTTTCACTCTAAAAGTTCATTCCTAAGAAAAACATGGGTTATGTTGATATTTTAAAGTTTATGGGACGGCTAAATTATTTTTGTAATGCAATTGTTGCATATAGAATTTTGTTGACTATTTCAGCGGATATTGCATGGTAAAAAAAAAGCTTTTATAAATTGAAGTTATTAAAGTTCTACTTGCATTGCGTAATGACTCATGAAAAACCTAACCATAGCACTTGCAATTGATGTTTAATTTAGCGAAGACTAGTTACGAAGATAATTGAATATTTTGTTTCAAGGAATACTAGAAGAATGATGCTTTTCAAGTAAAAGTATTGATAATAGTTTAGAGATTTGTTTCTTAGTGAGTCGTAACCCTTTGTACCATAAGAAAAAATTGTATTACAATTGTAATATCAAATAAAGAATATATTTTAGTTTTGGCCGTAGATTTTATTAAGTATATGGCCTAATTTTAAATTTAGCACAGGCCCCCAAAATGTCGGGTACAGCCCTGATGTCAACTATAGCATGCATCTCCATGATTTTTCCTAGAACATTTCCCTGAAATTTCAAAATACATAAGCAGTTTACTTTTAAATTTAGATCATTAGATGGTGTGCCAAATATGCTAAATTGATAAGCAGGCAAAGATTACAAATTCACCAATAACCCTTGTGACCTATGCACACGCATAAATGGACCAAATTGCCTTGATTCAAAACACTAGTTCTAGAACAAGAAAATATTTGAAACTTGAAATGCGGAAAATGATCGTGAAATTCAGTTTTTTTATACCCGTATATCTAATGAGAATTTGCAATAAAAAAGTCAAAAGAAAATGCAAAAGCTGATATGTATTGCAACGTGTAGAACACCAATCACTTAATAAACATTACAAGTTGTTATTCCAAGTTTCTAAAATTGTGTGAAGGTCATAAATAGCCACTTGGATCAGGAACAATAAACATCATTGATGGTAGAAAATCAAGAAATCACATATTGTTGTTATCTTGGGCACAATTTACACGACTTCTTTTAGAACAATGATAAAAATGACCTTGATAGTCTACAAGTCTACGCCCCAAAAAGAAAATTCATATCAGAAATTTATGACATAGTCCAGTAATTCAAGCAGAGAGAACATGTCCTAAAGTACTTTTCAAATGATAAACAAGCAACAAATGAGCATTGGAAATTTACTTTTAACATCTTGTCGTATAAGGGACATGAGTGCTTTATGAACAGCATCACGCTCCACATTTTCCTCTGAAATACATGCAAAATTCAGAAGCATATAAACATGTGACATTCGATCTGAGTAAAGATAGGAAGAAGAGTATACCACTTGCAAGGAGTTGACCAAGAATATCTGCAATTTTTGAAACAAATTCTGCGTCTTTGCCAAGAAGTGGAAACCCACGAATAGCTTGTATTCTGATCTGTAAGAATATTTAACGACAAAAGTTAATCATGTGGATCATATGAAACCTTCTGGTGCATAAGCTGCATTCATATTGTTCTCCTGTGCATAGACTGCATTCATATTGTTCTAAAGAAAATATAATAATGCAATCCTTTTTAACAAATGCAAACCATTCTGAAGAAAAATCAAGAAAAGCTTTTCATTGCTTTTACACATTTATCTGACAAGTGTAAAACACTAGCTATCCAAGCAACTTTTTAAATTCTTGGACTAACATCACCTGAACTCCTGAAGTAATCAGGAACAAGCATGAAACAAATAACCGTTATGGGCAAGCAGAGAAATCATAGATCGCTCTGTCACATTTAGTACTTACATTTATACAGCATGGAAACATTAGGACCTACATGATCACTGGAAAGCAAGTGGATATCGAAAATTCAAAATTGATACAAATCATTCATTGTTCCATGTGAAAACTACCACCAAAGTTCACTGTATCCCTTTTCCCTAATTACAAAATAGCCTCATCTTTCCTATGCAGGTAATGTTCGGATCCAATTGTAGATTCTGGCAAGAGAAAAAGTAAAACCGATGTAATATTTACTACACCATGTTTTTTTGGTTTAAGTGGCTACAATACATTGATAGTATATGCAGCTTAGCCAGTTAAGAATCAATTTAAAGCTGGGAAAGAATTTTCTAGATTTACTCAAGGGATGATGATCTTAGATATGAACAAGTGAATTTCAGACAGCATCACTTTGCATGTAAACCTAAGTTATTCTACTTGCACGTCTCCTAGGGGGAGAGTTAATGTCATCAACGGCAAAAAAAAAAAAGATGTTATAAATAAACAATCGGGCAGAAAAATTTACAGATTTTTACCCAATTCAGTAGCCCAACTGAGTTGCCTAAACACCAAAAAACCCGAACCAACTTTAACACACAAATTTCTAGTTTTCCGGAGAGTAACAATGTATCAAAGAACAACTTAACGCAAAAAAAGCTGGTCATCAAGTTTGTCCACTCTCGACGAATGCTTCCACCAATAAACTTGCCGAGCTAGCCTAGTTTGCAAACGGTTAACATCAACTAAGCAGAGAGAACAGAGAGAACACAGACCGCGAGCTCCTCCATGTCAACGAGGTCGAACATGGCCTCCATGGCGCGCGTACCGAGGGCCGGGAAGCTACGGAAGAAGCGGGGGATGAGCTGCGCCGCCAGCTGCTTCGCCTTCACACTCTGCCCCTTCACCGCCGTTATGATCTCCTCGTAGTCCGACGCGTGCTGCAAACCCCAAACATAAACCCCCGTCAAAACCCTAGACCGAACCCTAGGAAAATGTGCGGCGGCATGGGAGGGAAGCGCACCTGGGACTTGTCCTTCGCCGAAGAGAGGCGCTCGCCGAGCTCGTAGAGCCGCTCGACCTCGGCGGCGTCGGCGTCGGCGGTGGCCATGGGAGGGGGCGGAGGCAGGGAGCGGGGGATTTGGGGTTAGGGTTTCGGAAGGGGAAGAGCTTCAAGAGAGGAGGGAAGGGAAAGAAAAATAAGGCGGCGAAGGGTTAAAAGATGGGTTTTACCACGCGAGCGCGGCAGGCGGCAGGCGGCAGCACGAGATATGTCGAGACGGACCTGAAGGTCCAGAGGCGGAAGCTCTAAAGGCTTCGGAAGCCTCAGGTACGCGGAGGAACCTCGAGCCCAGACCCGTCCAAATGCCGGCTGGTCCGAAAAAAAATCTAAAAATCCAGAAAAATTTATAGGATTAAAAAGTAAAGAGCTTGTAAAAAACATGTAGAATTCAAAAATAAAGATTAAAATTGTAGAAAATGAGTTCTATATAGACAAATATATTGAAGATGTAATAAAGAGTTTTATTAATGTTTACATGACTGCCTCGTTAAAACTTTTGCTAAGTAACAATTAAACATGAGAAACACTGGCAAAGGAAAATGAATACAGCATCCATACATTCATAGTCTAAGTGTCGTTGCCTATGTACATATTTTCGAATATGACCACTAAATCTAGATTATCTACAGAGTGTTATGCTCGTGCATCAATTTGTTCCTAATCCTTCACAGTTAGAATATCTACATTGTCTCACTCGTTAAACTTGTTCATCTCTCCTATAATATTCTTCCTAAAAGACTAAAAGCATAATTAGAGAAAACTATAGAGACAGAAAAAGTTAGCACATCGCGTGCTAATATGTATAGCATTGGCTATGATACCTTATGGCCATGCCATCATTCTAAAATTTCAAAGTCATCTGCATGGTAATCCACTGCATCGTTGTCCCAGATAAGCAGATAGTTCCCCACTCCTTGGGTGGGCAATGTGTTTTGCTTCAAAAAGTGTCGTTGTAGAATCTGAACCCCTGAACATGTAGGAAGAACCATCACCGTAGATTTTGCTCCACACATTTATCTTCTTACATATGGTGAGTGGTAATGGAGGTCGTTGCAAGCAAACTTCTTGAAACTTATGTTAGAATAGTAAAAAAAATAGCATGAACATCTGCAAAATAGTTATAATAGTCTAGGCCTGTAGCATCACTAGGAAGCTGGAGAACATTATCACATCCTTGAATTTTAGCTCTATGATCTAAAAAATATGGAATTGCATAGAAATAGGATTTCTTTCTAATATTTTAACTATTTAGTTTTCGTAGCAACGATAACCTTTCATAAGACTATTTTATTTTCATAGGCTTTCAAGTGGCTAGCAATTTCTAGAAAACTAACCAATGTTGCTTAGTCAATAGTACAGTACTATCAGTGCTATGATAGTGTAATCAGGTTGTAAAATCTCGGTTTACGGCTTCCTCCCACTGGCGATTTCGACCGAGCGTTGCTTATGCTTAGGCGGGCGGCCAGAGACGATGCCAGCGGTCAAGGCGGTCCGCATGAGCTCGGTGACGCCGAGCGAGGCGGTGGATAAGAGGAGAACAATACCGACGCCCGACCACGCTGCTGCAGCGCTAGGGTTTGGCATCCCCCACCGCCGAGTCGAGCTCGCCCCGGTTTCATCATCTCGCGTCGCCGATTGGAGCTCGCCGCCGCCAAATCGAGCTCGCCACGCCGTGGAATCAAGGTACGCCGTACTCCTCTTCACTCGCTCCCTGCGCTGACCTCCCTCTCTCGCTCTCGCTCTCTCTGTCCCCCTCCAAGGCGGCGCACCCTCCCATGCGATGCTCCCCTACTCGCGCTCCTCCGCTGCCGCCGTCCGACCTCCCTCTCTGCTCTGGCTCCTCTCTGTTCCCCCTCCGCGTCGCCGCCCTCCCATGCGATGCTCCACCCGCACCGCTGCCTTCCCCTCTCCTCTCTCTTCTCAGTTCTTCCGCGTCGCCGGCCTCCCCTCCTCCGATGCTCCCTCCCCTTCTGTCTCCCCTCTCTTACCACCCTCGCGCCACCGCCCTCCCCTCTCTTCCCGCTCTCCCTAGCACTGCCTAACTCGACAACGCTGCCTCGCCTGGGCTTCTCCCACCAAGATAGTTCTCACAAGACCCATTTCTATGAATGAGCGCGACTCAATAGCTCATAGCTTCGACTAAATCACGGAGGTTCCTGACATGAAGAAGACTAGAAGAGAAAGTCTGGTCTGTTTGGTTGCTGTCACTGAACTGATGATGGGTATTTGCCTATTTGGTTGTTGTCGTTGTTCAGTTCGTATACTGAAGAAGTGAAGAGTGGAGATGAACTGATGAACATGGTAGTATAGTACAAATGTATGGCTGCATGGGTCACTGAAAGTGAACTTTGTAATTTGTATACTGATTACAGAAGATGTATGATTGTTCAGTACTTCAGTGACCCATACAGACATGGTAGTATACTGAAGATGAATCATGAATGGTAGTAGTGTAGTACAGAAATGGTAGTATACTAATGAGTGATGAACTGATGACCCATACAAAAGTACAGAACTTTGTATACAGACATGGTAGTATACTAAAGATGTATGGGTCACTGAACTTTGTAATTTGTATACATGGTACTATGGTAGTATACTGAAGATGAACATGGTAGTATAGTACAGATGTATGAGTCATTTTAAAAAAAATTGCTGCACGGTTCATGGAGTTCTGTAATCAGTAATCACTAATAAGTATAGTGTTATGTACGTATCATAGTGTTATGTACTTATGTATTACTATTAGTATTTCCTTATATGCCTTAATGTGTATGATTGTTGATTTGTCATTTTGTCAAGGACTCAAGATGTCATATGTTGCTTCCGGAGGTGCAACAAGTTCAAGCGTCCTTGAGAGGAATTCCGAAGATATAGGATGGGAATTTGGGTATTTAGATGATCCAAACAACTTGGATAGAGTGAAGTGTCGCTTGTGTCAAAAGGTAATTCACGGAGGGGTGTATAGACTCAAACAACATATTGGTCATATTCGCGGGAACGTTGCTAGATGTCCAAAGTCCACACAAGAAGAACAAACGAAATGTAGGAAGTCTATAGATGATGCACAAGCATTGAAGAAAGCAAAAGAGCAAGAGCTTAGAAAAGAAGTGACAATTGAAAAAGAAGATGACCCTAATGAAGATGAAGTACTTGAAGTTGTTGGAGGCTCACTCCTCTTACATTAGGGCCAATGGATAAGTTTGCTTGCCCTATTGATACTTCCATTGCTTTGACAACCAGGCAACAAAATATTAAAGATGCACTTTGGAAAGAACGGAATCATAAAGTGAAACAATATGTTGTGAGATGGCTTTATTCTCATGGTATAATTTATTTGCAACTCTCATTCTCTCACGATTGCTATCATTTCGTTGAACTGTTGATTGTTAGCCTCATATTGCATTGTATGCTTTTATGTTTGCTGTTTAGGTGTCCCTTTCAATGCCATCAACAATGACGAGTTCAAACAAATGTGTGAGGCTATTGATCGCTTTGGACCGGGGTTTGTAGGTCCTTCTCAATATGATTGTCGGGAGAAGTTGTTGAAAGAGGAAGTGGAAAGAACAAAGGGTTTGTTGAAGATACATGAAGAAGAGAGAGCTTTGACCGGGTGCTCCATCATGACCGATGCTTGGACCGATCAAAGAGGAGCAGAATGAATGTGTGCATTGCAAATTGGGGACAAGCTTCATACAATCAAAGGAGGCGCTTGATATGCACACACAAGTGAGTACTATTGGAGATATGCCCTAGAGGCAATCATAGAAATGATGATATTTCGTTGTATCCATGATTTAATAAATATTCCTTGAATATTGCCTTTGTGTTGATTAACAAGTATGTGACTTATTTGTGAAACTCTTTACTTGTATGGTTATTCTAAAGTTGTCCCTAGTCGGAGTTCATGTGAGGACACACGTGAATGGTGGATTAGCACATGTATCTGTTGATGACTATGTTTCACAGGTCATAGACATGGAGATGTCAAACCAATAATGTGGACACATGTTTAGAACATGGGGTTGGACCGACCCAACATGAGACATAACAATTATACTTATGGTTCTCTCTACACAATGTGTACGCCTTGTCCTTAGACCTAAGATTGTCGCATGTACTTGAGATGTGAATCGACCTACTTAGGGGCTATCAAACGCTACTCCGTGAATCGGGTAGTTATAAAGGTAGTTTTCGGGTTTGTCATGAAGCATGCCGCAAGGCATGGTCACCAAGATGGGATTTGCCCTCTCACCGAGAGATATCTCGGGCCCTCGAGTGATCGGATCCGTAAATGCATGGCCATGCTACTTAAGGTTAAGAGTTAACCTAGTAAGGGATTCCGGATCACAAGATCGAAAGAGTGGTCACTTGGAGCTCGATCGAATATCGTGAGGCAAAGGGATTGCCATATACATAACGTTGTGTTGGTTCGTCCGATATGATCTTTGTGTACGCTTTAGGAGTTGGGACGTCTTGCTAGAGGTCGCTACCAACTATTGACCAAGTATGTATACTCGTGTCATGTCTAAACATACGTGAACCTATAAGGTCACACACTTAAGTGGTGAAGCTTAATTCGGATTAGATCCGAATTAGACCGGGCATTGACTCCTAATGGGTCTCTATTAGTAGAAGCCCATTGTAAGGATCGCCTATAAAAGGAGGGCAAGGCGCATGAGATGGGAAAAAGTTTTCGTGACATCCTCAAACCCCGCCGCCACCTCTCCCATGCCCTAGTCGCCGCGCGGATCTAGCGATTCGGCGTGCGCCGCTTCCTCCCCCGCACGACGTGGATACCTTTGAGGCGCCGATTTGCATCTGTAGCGTTTGGACGAACCGCAAGAGCGGAGTCGACGTGGACGCCGCGATGAGGACGAGGAAGTAGTACGACTACTCGCCCGACGTCGTTGCATCAACTTAGTACGACTACTCCGCCTCGACGTCGTCGCATCGGTTTGACCCTGCACGCCTAGTGGTAAGACCGTGATCTATAACTGCAGCGATCTTGGTTTACGGTAGAATTTTTATTAATTTGCGCTAGTGTAGCCTACCCATAGCCTTACGCTGGTATCGAAGCGCTTGCTATCATGTTATAGGTTCGGTGATTTGCATATGGCGATATGTAAGTTTGTATGATCGATGTGATCGATTGTATAGTTCGTAATGGATTGATCGGCTTCGTGATCATGTCGCTAAGGTCGTGAAACAACATACCCCTACCGGTCGGATTCGCCATCGGGTAGAGCGGTGACACGTAAAACCGGTTGCGAATGCGAAGATCAATATGATTGGTCGAATCGAACCTAGATTGATAATCGATGTACCGTGATCGTGCTATCGGGCTCCATAAGTCGAAAGTTGTCTCGCTTCTCAAACCACGGCATCTCGCACGCAAAGATCAATACAAATTGGTCGAATCGGAACAATAGTTGATTTGTGGTAAATATGATTTACCGATCAAAATCCTAAGTAAAAATTGCATAGATTGGATCTCTCTTTTATTTACAGAATGTCCGGGAAACCCTCGACCCTTTATCCCAGAGATTGCGATTCTATGCATAACTTGTTTTTGCAGGATGTATGTGACCAAGATGGCCTAATGTGTATGTGATGCATGTTTGTAATATTTTCATGACTGCGTGTCGTGGGTTCGGCAACACTACCGAGCCATTGTGTTGTCAAAGTATTGTATTAACTACACACAAGGCTTGACTTGTGATGATTCCCGGTATCCATGTATTTTATTACTAATGTTATGAGTAATAGCTTATATTAGTACTTGGAGGACACATCACTTGGAGGATGGCACACATTAACCATGGAGATGGAGATCATCATGGTGGATGATTCTATGGCGATGGAGATCACCATGAGAAAATGGGCCATACCGAGTCACAATCGTGTGAATGTTATTCATGTTTGTTTTACTCCTATGCATGTTTGAATGGTAGAAGTATAACGATCCCTCACAAAATGTTAAGTTAAACATATGCCCTCCCAACTAAACTCGCACCATCCCATGTCTTGTAAATTGATGGTGGGTCTATAAAATTAGGGCACCATCGACTTTCCTTGACTAGATGGGTTTGTATCGGATACCTACATGCATAAGGATTGGTGAACTTAACAAGGTTATCATAAAGGTTATGGGCCTTGGGGCATAAAGGTTGGGCGCCGGGCATAGAGATGTCACCCAACAACAAGAGTCATATAGAGATATGATTAGTAAGGTGTGCTTACAATTACCGTGTTCTCTAACGGTGATGCAAAAGCTCACTAGTAGACTCGTTAATCATGCGGATCTTGAATCGCTAAGAATCAATAGAGGATGTTGATTTTAGTGGGAGTACATTCTATTAAATTTGTTTAATACATTTACTCTATCATGGTTTTATTTGTCTTAGTATTTTTGTTGGACCGAAAAGGCGACTAGAGGGGGAGGTGAATAGAGCACGCCACTTTTTCACAACTTATGAACTCAATACAATTTCACTCCAAAGAGCTATTAGAAAGCTATGAAGATCAATATACCAAGACTGAATGGAAGACTAGTATTGAATCCAATAAAACCCCTAAGCAATGCGACAATAATCGACAAGAATCAAAGCAACACAAGCATCAAGGCGGTCGATCAGAGGAACCGGTCGGACCGATTGTCGGTCTGACCATTTATTATCTTGGCGGTCGGACCGCTCTCAAATCGGTCGGACGGGTGGTGACGGCGATCGGACCGGCAGATCTGTAACCGATCCAAAGCAAGAAAATCACCCGATGACGAAGTTGCAATTAGGTCTAACTTTTGATTCTCAACTCCAAACTTCACGAAACTTTGCACACACCTTCTATGCTATTGAGGACCTATTCCAATCGAATATTATGATAATTCTTGGAACGATCTTGAGCAATTGTCAATTGATTAACGAAGGTCTAAAACCGCAAGAACGAAAACTTGATCCTAAAGCTTGTTCGTGAGAGATTGATGATCAAGATGATGCTAGATAGATTCACACATATCACAGCAAGCTAATTCACGTGAAAGAATCAATCACAAACTCGCGGATCAAAGAAAGCCCTAAAAACACGAAATTGAAAGCAAGAACGAAAAGAGACTTATCTCAAGCAAACCTTGCATAGATTGATTTCGTGGTTGATGCTGGATTACATCCACACCATCATGGATCAGTAGACAATCAAAGATCACGAAATTCACCACAAACCATCAAGAGCCCTAGCCTCCACCTCAACTCCCCTAAAGACAATTAGGGTTTTGAAACATAAAAAGGCGAGAGGGAGAGAGGTGCAGCCACCATCTCCTCCTATTTATAGTGGAGGCCTAAAACTCTTAGGGTTTGACTCAGGCCCACTAACAAACGGGTCACACACGCACGCTTCGCAAAGCGCCGTCTTTAACCTTTTGACCTAAACCGCTTCACCATGCGTCATGGATTTGCCAATAGGTCACCCTTGTCCATCTTGTGTCACGCTTGAGTCGTTGACCTCACCCGGCATCGTCGATCGTTTTGGACCTCAACTCTTCAAGTCTAGTCCCGATTCTCCTCGCCGTTGACCGTCGTTGACCACCAAGCTACCCGCACAACCACGCATAAGAAAACACGATTCGGGAACAAGTTCTTCACAACTTGACCCATGTTAGTCAAAACATGCATCATGCAAATCATATGCCATGAAACCAATGACTTTGACCTAACAAAACAACATCGCCACGGTTGGCCGACGCTCAAGTAAAACCGGTCGACCGCTCCAGTGAGCGGCCGGACCGCTTATGGCCGGCCGGGCCGCTCCTGTGAGCCGTCGGACCGCCTGGGACTTAGCCGAAATTCATACTCCCAAAATCCAAACCTTCGGAAATTAAAACGAATAGAACTTCTTCTTGGAGACTCCAAAAATTATGAGACCAAGTGCATTGGGATCCCTCACTTGCCTACAACACCTATTTTTGGCCCACTGCTTTGAACACTTTAGGTCACCTCCGATCCGCCAGCCACATGGCCGGTCCGACCGATTTGGGACCGGCGGACCGCCGTAAGGACCGGTCGGACCAGCCTCGCCCGTAATACTTGTAGCTTTGTCGAAAACACGTGAAACGACAAACCGTAAACGCCATTGCCAATTGTCACATCATCCTAAGATCCGAACATATCCCCATGAAATCCACAATCTCCCCTTGATGAACACATTGGCAATTATCCGTAAAATGTAAGTAAGAGGTTTGAAAACGAAGTTTACTCAGCTGCAGACAAAGGCACAACTTGGTCCATAAGCAAGAAAAAGCAATGAAAATGACCAAGCGGCATCGTAATAGTATAGGCATGTGAGACAAGGCAAAAGTAAGCATAAAAACTTTGATTTTAAAAGGGTCAAAATTCTCACATAAGGTCCATATGAAAGAACAATTGTTCAATTGACCTATGATCATTGTGAGGATAAAAGAATGCAATTCAAGTTCGTAATATTCAATAAGACAATAAGAATGCAACTCAAGAACTCCCCCTCACTATGATCCTCAATATTCAAATTTTCAGTTTCTCCCCCAACAACTTCTCCCCCAGCAAAGAAATATATTCTCATTAACACATTTTCTCTTCTCATTTAACACATCTTCTCCCCTTTGACAATGTATTCATCAAGGAATCACACCTTCCTCTCATCCAGAGATGATAAATATAGAATAAAGGAAGAAGCAGAAACAAAAGAAGCATAAAGAGGAATATGCATGAAATGCAATGGAGTGGCTTCAATTTTTGTATTTTTCAATTTTTGATTACAAGAAGCTTTGGAGATTACCCAAAAGAACAAGCTAGTATCTCTAATATTGCATAAACAAAGATATCAAGCCCGATAAATGCTAGCAAGATCATGGTAAGACATATATATCAAAGCTAAGCACAAAGGCTCAAAAGTAAAGCAATGATTTGATCAATTTAAGCAACGCTCAAATTCAAAGAAGTTCATCAACAGGATCCTAAAGTGAAATTGGCCATGTCAAAATGTCAAAGTGAGATCAAAAATCTAACAAAGACCACATTAAGAGTCAATCAAGTCCCGTATTGAATCATTTTCCTCAATATTTTGTAAACGCCTATTTGTCAATATTTTTCTCATTTGCATTGAATATTGAAGTTGACTAATGATCTAACTTAGTGACAAGATCCTCGACTAGGAGCCATCCACAAACTCATCCTAAGCTTCACCAAAAGTTGATTAAAGGTATATCTTAGTAAAGAAGATCCCGGACTAGGAGCCATCCACAAACTCTTTCTAAGCTTCTACCGGGCGACAAATCTTGAGGTTCATGTCATTTCGACAAGCATCCCCATGAGATCGTCGTTCATCAAACTATCTCCAAGTTCATGTCATTTGACAAGCAATCTCGTAAGAATAGTTTGGCACAATTTAAGCATAAGACAATCTTGATTTTCATTTTTCACATGAGCGGTTTAGAATCTCAAGAACACAAAAGCTCAAGTAATGGTCAATTTTAGATCAAAGAGCTAACAAAGCAATTCGACAGGCCAATGTCACAAGAGGAGCACTAATTGCGAACTCGTTAAAACATCCACAAATTGCAATTTCTTAGTTTGAGTTGTTTAAAAGGTTCTAGCTCATATAGCAAAGACTTAGCTACATATGTAAAAGCATGATAATTCTAGCAAGTCAAAGAACTAGACATGACATTGAGCAAGAATTGAAATACAAAAGCTCTAAAGGGTAATAGGCAAAGCTTCATCAATTTTTAAAAATAAGCAGAAAATCTTATATTACAATGCATCTTTTTGGATTTTTCATACCATTTGTTGACTTGTTGGATTTTTCATATGAATGCAATATGACACAATGAGATGCAATTAAAAAGCCTAAAAACCTAAAAAGTTCGAAAAGATCACTAAGTTCAGAAAAAGAACAATAAAAGATCAAAAGAACAAGGAAAGATAAGAAAAAAAAATCAAACTCCCCCTCAAACCAACCCATAAGGATAAATTACCCCTAACTCGCTTCTTAAGGAGGAAAATCTGGTTTGATCTAAAGGCTTGGTAAGAATATCTGCCAATTGAGCTTCGAACTCTACGAAGTGCATCACAATATCACCTTTTTCAACATGATCTTTAAGGAAGTGAAAACGAATGTCTATGTGCTTAGTCCTAGAATGTTGCACTGGGTTTTTAGCAATATTAATAGCAGAAGTGTTATCACAGAAAAGAGGAACACTAGCAAAGTTTAACCCATAATCTTTCAAAGTGGACGTCATCTACAAAATCTGGCTACATCAACTAGCAGCAGCTACATACTCCGCTTCAGCAGTAGATTGTGCAACAGAAGACTACTTCCTAGAAGACCAAGATACCAGAGAAGTGCCTAGGAAGTGACAGGTGCCTGAGGTACTCTTCCTATCTAACCGACAAACCGCAAAATCGTAATCAAAACCTCTAATGGACAAAGTCAAGAGCAGAATACCAAATGCCATATAAGAGGGTAGAGTGTAAATACCAATATGCGCTTAACGGCTTGGCGATGGGAAGTTCTCGAGACGCTCAAATCTTGCACAAAGGCATACCGTGAAGTGAATGTCCGGTCTCGGCCGTCAAATACGTAAGGGAGCCGATCATGTCATGCGGTATCGCGCTGATCCACGACTTCTCCTTCCTCATCCGGATCCAAAACAATGAGGTTGCCATGGGAGTGGAAATTGGCTTGCAGTCACCCATGTTGAAGCGCTTTAGTAGATCTTTAGTGTACTTCGTCGATGGATGAAAGTTCCTTCCTTGCATTGCTTGATTTGAAGTCCCAAAAGTAATTAAGCTCTCCCATCATACTCATCTCAAATTCCCGGACATAGTGTCGGAAAAGTCGAAACAAGAGCATTAGAGGAACCACCAAGATAATATCATCCACATAAATTTGAGCAAGCAGAAGTCATTGTCACGCCTAAGAATAAATAGAGTTTTATCCACTTTACCCATCTCAAAATTATTTTTAAGCAAGAAGGTCTTAAGTCTATCATACTGTGCTCTAGGGGCTTGTTTAAGACCATACAATGCTTTAGATAGCTTGAAAACACGATTTGGATATTTAGGATCCTCAAAACCAGGGGGTTGCTTAACATACACTTCCTCATCTATGAAACCATTTAAAAAGGCACTTTTAACATCCATCTGATATAATTTAAAACCTTTTGATGCAGCAAATGCAAGCAGAATGCGAATGGCTTCTAGTCTAGCAACAGGAGCAAATGTCTCATCAAAATCTAACCCTCAACTTGGTTGAAACCCCGAGCTACTAATCGGCCTTATTTCTAACCACGTAACCATCCTCACCTTGTTTATTCTTAAACACCCAACGGGTTCCTATAACATTATGACCACTAGGGGTTCTACTAGGTTCCAAACTTTGTTTCTTTCAAAATTTTCTAACTCCTCATGCATGGTATTTACCTACTAGAATCGGATAAAGCATGTGATATATCGCGGGGTTCAAAAGAAGCAACAAAAGCCGAATGAGAGTAGAGATTTGGATCATTATACCTGGAGCGAGTGACTCGCTCATGTAGATTACCTATTATATGTTCCGGAGGATGCTGTCTCTGAATGCGAAGTGGAGCGCCGGGTGAGTATCGCTTTCTTCGACCCGCAGTGATCACCGATGATGAAGATGCAAGCAGAGCCTCAATCGAAGGTGAAGTAGACGTAAGGTGTTCTTGTATCAATATGGGCGCTTGAGCAGCGCAGATGTAGGAATGATATTAGCTTCGTCCTCATCTTCCTCCACAAAAATGCTCTCTGTCACCAAATCATCTCAGAGTAATAGATCTAGCTCTGTGGCTAGTCTCATCAAAAGTGACATTACAAGTCTCTGAATAATGTTAGTCTCAAGATTAAAAACCGAAAACCCTCGAATGAGCAGATAACCTGTAAATATCCCATCAAAAGTTCTTGATTCAAATTTATCTAAATTGCTGCCTTAAGAATAAAACATTTTGATCCAAAAACTCGAAAATGCGAAACAGAGGGTTTTCTACCAAAACGAAGCTCATAAGGAGTCTTGCCTAAAGAAGGTCTCAAAAAGACACGATTTGCAATATGGCAAGCAGTAGCAATAGCTTCGGCCCAAAATCTCCTCGGTGTGCTATACTCATCTAGCATCGTTCTAGCCATTTCGACCAAGGTCCTATTCTTCCTTTCTACCACGCCATTTTGTTGAGGGACGTGTGGAGAGGAGAACTGATGCTCAATACCACGCTCAGCACAAAAAGAAGCAAAAGAAGCATTTTTGAACTCCGTACCATTATCATCGCGAATCGCTCTCAAAGCACTAGGAAGCTCAGAAGCCAAACGAAGAACAAGGTCATGAAAATAACCAAAATCTTCATCTTTTGAAGTAAGAAAGAACACCCAAGTATATCTAGAAAGATCATCGACTATGACAAGAATATACCATTTTCCACCGACTGACCGGACTCTAGCAGGACCAACAGTATCCATATGAAGCAACTGTCCCCGTCCGTCTACCATAACCATAGTCACAGAGGGTGTGAGGCGGCAACTTATTTGCCATGCCTACGAGGTACACATACAACATCCTTGTGACTTTGAGTTTGGGCAAACCTCTCATGAGATCAAGGTTGCTAACACGTGTTAGATGATCAAAACCAATGTGCCCCAAACGTCGATGCCAAAGCCGTAAATCAAGAAGATGTAAGCAAACATTTAAGAGATCCGAAGAAGAGATTCAAAAATCACCCAAAAATTCTACCAACTCTAGAGATTCCAAACACAAGCTCACCAAGAGAATCAAGCACACGACAAGCATTTTTCTTAAAAATAGCCTCATAGCCATCATCAAGAAGTCGAGATACAAAAAAGGAGATTATACCTAAGCTTGTCCACAAGAGCGACATCCTTTAGAATGAATTTATTGTTTACCCTAATTGATCCTGTTCCTTCAATTCGCCCTTGTGTATCATCTCCAAAGGTGATGAAGTCACCACCGTTGCCCGCGTGAAAGAGGTGAACCATTTTGAGTTTCCTCATGTGTGGCGTGAACATCCGAGTCAACGAACCACGTGTTCTTCCCCTTTCCGCGGTAATCCACGAAAATCAAGGAACAAAGAACGATGTGTCTCAATCACAGGGTTAGATAAACAAGATTTAGGAATCCAAAGATCTTGAGACACACGTCTACAAGGAGTATACAAACCGAAGTACTATCCTTGATTTCATCTAACATTCGGTTATGAGCAATGTTTAAATTAACATGAGACTTAAACGTCCATGGCGGTCGGACCGGCGTTGTCAAGGGGTCGACCCGTGACCAAAACTATCGACCGGTGATCACCAAATGGCCATCGACCGCCAAATCGATAAACATTAGAATTAGGATATCTAGAAACATAATGATTTGCATGAGAGAAAATCCTAATCCGAGTTTATTCTTTTCAATGTTACCATGTCTCATAGAAGCTCTAGGTTGCATGAATGAAATTCTATCAAAATTTTTCCTATCATTTTCAACCTCATGTGAGATTCAATCAAATGCCCACCTTTCTTGCAATAAGTGCAATGGTATTTGGTACCACTAGAAGAAGCACCATTTGAATTAATACAAGGTTGGGCAAAGCCTGCAGATTTAAAAGATGTTTTTTTGGTTGGGTTTTGAATTCAATTAAACCTTTTCCAAGACTTGAATGACTTTTGGGTTTGAATTGTCTTGAAAAGAATTGAATCCTAAACCTTGCTTCTTATAAGGAGTTTTAGACTTGTCAAGAATCATGTTTAATTGTTTCTTACCTTTAGAAAATTTCTCTAATGTATCATGAAGGTAAGCATTTTCTTTTCTCAAGTTAACACAAGCATCACAAGTTTTATTCATAGATTTCTCCTTATACAAAGCAATTTCAAGCTTAAGAGCGGAACATGAAGCACAAGTAGTATTTTCAATATTGTCCTTAAGCTTAGCATATTTGACTCTAGCGACTTCTAAGATATCTTTGATTTCACGCTCTTTTCTAAACATGAAGTGCAAGGGCTAGATTCAAATACATCAAAAGCAATCAATTTACTAGATTCTAAACATTTTTCACAAGGAGCACTTTTAATTTCATTTAGTTCAGATCTAGCATTCTCAAGTTGTTGTACGAAATATTATGAGCAGATTGTAACTTGGTAATTTCAATGCATAGCATGACAAGATAAACATTCATCGAGTTCAAGAGTCTTAGCATTTTTAAGCTCTACTTTTAGTTTGTTAATCTTTGACTCTAATTTCTTATTTTTGTCATGACAAATTCTAGCGCTTCATCTTGACTAAGCAATTGCTCAACTATAGAATCATATTTAGCGTAAAGCTCATCATAAGAAAAAGATACCTCATTATCATCAATGTCGTCTGTGTCGACCATGAAGCACATGCCGTGAAGTCTTTGGCCTTCCTTTCTTTTTGCCTTGAGGATCTCCTCCTCCTTGTCCTCCTCACTCCCTGTATCCACATCGCTCAAGGATTGATCCTCAAAAGCGGCAAGGACCCGGTGGCTGAGCCTTCACAAGCTTATTAGCCTCATACCTTGATTTGTTGAAAGGAGGCTTCTTCCAAGTCGGCTTTCCTTCCTTATGATTGCTCTTACCTTTCAAATTGGGGCAATTTGTCTTGATATGATTGAGCTCACCACATTCATAGCATGTCACCGACCACCTCTCTTTTTGTTTCTCACATTATTGTAGGCCTGTGTGAATTTTTTAGCTAGAAGAGCTAACTCTGTTTGAGAATACTTTCAAGCTCCTCTTCATGAATAGCGGATAAACAAGCAAATGAAAATCCGTAAGAAGATTCAAAAGAGTCATCAAAAGCCTTTTGAGAGGATCTGCTACCAAAGCTAAATTATCTTTCTTGGGATGATCAACTCTTTTAATTTCATGAGTCTTGAGTTTACTATAAAGCAATTCTAAAGTAAGACTTGAAAGATCAACATTTTCCTCTATAGCAAGAGCCTTCATCTCCCACTCCTTGGTGTTGATTGCACCAAGAGATGGGTGGCATTTTCAGATTGAGAATATTCAATATCAACAGTTTTCATTTGATTAATTACTTTATTAAAGCGATCGAAAATGTCATCGATGCTCTCTCCGTGACGCATCTCAATTTATTGTATTCACGCTTGTAAACTGCTTGGCGCACCTTTTGATTTGGGACGAACCCTCATGATATGTTTCGAGAGTGTTCCAAATTTCATGCGCAGTTGAAAGATTGCAAATTCTATCATATTCTTGTCTACCAAGTGCACCATATAAAAGATTCTTAGCCTTATTGTTGTTAGCCAAAAGAATTGCGTAGCGAGTGTAGCAATTTCGAGAATAACCAATGGGCTCTAACAACATCCCAAATAGCTTGTCCTCGCTCAAGAAAGACGCATACGATTCTTCCAATAGGCATAGTCGTGCCCATCGAAGATATGCGGTTTAGTAGAAAACTTATCCATCACCAAAGTTCAGTGACCGGTTAAGATCAAGATTGAACTAACCGGGCTCTGATACCACTTGTTGGACCGAAAAGGCGACTAGAGGGGGGGTGAATAGGAGCACGCTCACTTTTTCACAAATTATGAACTCAATACAATTTCACTCCAAAGAGCTATTAGAAAGCTATGAAGATCAATATACCAAGACAATTGGAAGACTAGTATTGAATCCAATAAAACCCCTAAGCAATGCGACAATAATCGCAAAGAATCAAAGCAACACAAGTCTTCGCGGTCGACCTCTGTAGTGAACCGGTCGGATCGATTGTCGGCGGTCGGACCGCTTGTTATATCAAGGCGGTCGGACCGCTCCAAATCGGGTCGGACCGGTGGTACGGGCGGTCGGACCGTGATCTGTAACCGATCTGAAACAGAAAATCACTCACGATGACGAAGTTGCAATTAGGTCTAACTTTGATTCTCAACTCCAAACTTCACGAAACTTTGCACACACCTTCTCTATGCTATTGAGGACCTATTCCAATCGAATATTATGATAATTCTTGAACGATCTTGAGCAATTGTCAATTGATTAACAGAAGGTCTAAACCGCAAGAACGAAAACTTGATCCTAAAGCTTGTTCGTGAGAGATTGATGATCAAGATGATGCTAGATAGATTCACACATATCACAACAAGCTAATTCACGTGAAAGAATCAATCACAAACTCGCGGATCAAAGAAAGCCCTAAAAACACGAAATTGAAAGCAAGAACGAAAAGAGACTTATCTCAAGCAAACCTTGCATAGATTGATTTCGTGGTTGATGCTGGATTACATCCACACCATCATGGATCAGTAGACAATCAAAGATCACGAAATTCACCACAAACCATCAAGAGCCCTAGCCTCCACCTCAACTCCCTAAAGACAATTAGGGTTTTGAAACATAAAAGGCGAGAGGAGAGAGGTGCACCACCATCTCCTCCTATTTATAGTGGAGGCCTAAAACTCTTAGGGTTTGACTCTCTTGGGCTCTCTTAAGGCCCACTAACAAGCGGGTCACACACGCACGCTCCGCAAAGCTACCGTCTTTTAACCTTTTGACCTAAACCGCTTCACCATGCGCCATGGATTTGCCAATAGGTCACCCTTGTCCATCTTGTGTCACGCTTGAGTCGTTGACCTCACCCGCATCGCCGATCGCTTTGGACCTCAACTCTTCAAGTCTAGTCCCGATTCTCCTCGCCGCTGACCGTCGTTGACCACCAAGCTACCGCACAACCACGCACAAGAAACACGATTCGGGAACAAGTTCTTCACAACTTGACCCATGTTAGTCAAAACATGCATCATGCAAATCATATGCCATGAAACCAATGACTTTGACCTAACAAAATAACATCGCCACGGTTGGTCGTCGTTCAAGTAAAACCGGTCCGACCGCCTCCAGTGAGCCGGTCGGATCGCTTCCTTTCGGTCGGATCATTCCTCAAGCTGGTCGGACCGCCTGGGACTTAGCGAAATTCATACTCCCAAAATCCAAACCTTCCGAAATTAAAACGAATAGAACTTCTTCTGGAGACTCCAAAAATTATGAGACCAAGTGCATTGGGATCCTCACTTGCCTACAACACCTAGTTTTGGCCCAACTGTTTTGAACACTTTTAGGTCACCTCCGTCCGACCGCCCCACATGGTCGGGTCCGACCGATTTGGGACCGGCTTGACCTTTGGCAAGACCGGTCGGACCGCCTCGCTCGTAATACTTGTAGCTTTGTCGAAAACACGTGAAACGACAAACCGTAAACGCCATTGCCAATTGTCACATCATCCTAAGATCTGGAACATATCCCCATGAAATCCACAATTTTGCATTTCCTATTGTAGATCAATGGCATCTAGCAATCGCGCACACCCTTTTGCTTTGCGATCGATTCTTGAGAAAGAAAAATTAAATGGAACAAACTATTCGGATTGGTCTCAGAACACGAGAATTGTTCTCGGGGCGTATAAAAGGAAAACGCGTTACGACACCCCAATCCCGTAAGAGCACGCTAACAATGCGGTGCGTTATTAAACCGCCTACAAGAAAGCATATGATGACTCTCTTGAGTTTAGTTGTCTTATGCTTGCATGCATGGAACCTGACCTTCAAAAGCAGTTTGAGGATCAGGAAGCGTATGATATGATCATGGCGTTTAAGGACATGTTCCATACAGTGCCAGACTCGAACGATTCAATGTCTCTAAGGCTTTTCACCGGAATGCAAGCTAACGTAAGGTGCACCCGTGAGGCCCACATGTAATCAAAGAGCAACTGAAGAAGTGTCTCGTGTGCCGAAGAAAGCGAGACTGTTGGAGTCAATTGAACCGAAGGAAGATCTCACGCACAAAGAGCTGACTGTCAAGATTTTGATGTCGCAGAAGCCGCACTGTAAGCAAGACCGCTTCGTTTCTCGCAAAGTCCAAAGGAGTAACCACTGTAAGGAGAAGCAACGTGGAACGTGAAGAAGAGTTAAAAGCCGAGTTCCTAGCCTTTTCTCTAGCTAGCGGAATCTCGGGACGAGATTCGCTTAAGGGGGAGGTTTGTAACATCCCAAATTTCAGAGTTTTAAAAATCTTTTAAATAATGGTAGCAAGAAAATTCACCATTTGGATTTATTGAATATTAATTTAAAAAGCTTAATATGGACTTTAAGGACAAATTGATTAAATGAGCTTAATCCCAACATCAACAATTGTCAAAACTATTTTATTTAGATTCTATATGCTTGGATATATTTTACAGAATTTTCTGGAATTTTTCCAAAGTCATTTGCTATTTTCTAATTGCTATTTGCATTTTCGGATTTATTTAAAAGAAAATCATATGAAAATCCTTGAATAAAGGCTTGCTGTGGTCAAGCCCAACACTATTCCAATCCCGCCCAACTCCCGCGCAAATTCATTCGCGCTTTGAGCCCTTGGATCACCGGGCCGTGTCCCCCTTCAAGGCGATCGCCTCGCCTTCGCCGCTATCGCCGCGCTCGCTCCCACTTGGATCCAGATCGTGCCGCTCTTCTCACCACACTGCAAAAAGACAACGCCATCGCCTTTCCTCGCCATTGGATCGTCCGTCACGATCTCGTCACTTGCCCATGCGCTTGGCATCGTCTTCAACCCGGACTCGAGTCCGAGCTCACACGTCGCAACCGCCGCCGCCGTTTCCTCCGTGGATTCGCCTGCCTCGCTATTTAAGGCCCAAGCCTTGCACTCGCACCCTTCGCCCCTCCGTTCTCCACCAAAACCCTAAGGCGCCGCCTCCTCGGCCTCTCGCATAAAGATGCCCAAGACCGCCGCCAGAAACGCAGCAATAGTCGCCGCCCTTGCCATCGGAGCTCCTTGACCACGCGAATCGCCACATTTGGGATCGCAATAGCCCAGCGTTTTGGTCTTCGCTCTCACCGCTCGTCCCTGTCTTCCCCTCTCGCTGCCGACTCGTCCGACAAAAAGCCTCCCGCCACCGCCGCCGCCCTTCGCCATCACGCCGAAGTGGCCGTCGCCGCCGGGTCTCGCCGCCTCCACCAAAGAATGCCCCCCACTCCCTGGCTATCCATTTTACCACTCGCCGCCGCCGACTCACCGCCGTTGTCGTTCTGCCGCCGATCCAGAGGCACTCGCCGCTGTTGCCCCAAATGACATGGCCTTGCCACATCATACCACCTCAAATTACTCGCCTCGTCGCCGCTGCGTGTGCTGCGTCAAGCGCCATGTGGCGCGGGTGATCCACCGCTACTTCACCTTCGGCTCGGTGGATTTGGTCCACCGTGTGAGTAGAGAGGTTGATACCATGGGTCCCACTTGTCAGTTTTCTTTTTATTTTAATTCTTTTTCCGGAAATTCTCGGCTGACGCAAGCATTGCGCAATAATTCGATTTTCCTTTATAAAATTAATTCGGGAAATTCGAGAAAATCCAATTTAGGGTTTAATTGATTTTTCCAATCTTCCAAAGCCCATATCTTTTGCATCCAACTCCGATTGAGCCCATTCAAATTTGTAAATTCATATAAAATTAAGATCTATTTAATGGTGAATTTTATTTGATTTTGGAGTTTGTTTTGCCTCTGTTATTTATTTGTTTTGTTTCTTTTGTCTCGCTTATGTAGTAGACGTCGATACTTCGGGGAATTTTGCAGAAGAAGGAGCACCTCAAGACCAAGACCAATATCTAGATCTATTCCAAGGCAAGTTATACCTTTGATCATTTTGAACCCAGTTTTCAAAATACTTTGTTTCAATGTATTGCATTCTATTTCAAGTATTTATTTAAATGCTTTTGGGATAGATAATAATCCAAATTGTTATATACCACCTTGTCTATTGTATGCCATGATCTCTTGTCACCCTAGGTTGATTAATTATTAGTTGGTATTATTGTAGCACCAACGTGGGTTGGTTAGATACGATTAGACTGCTTAGCCATGCCACGAGTCATCATTTCATGTGAGTTGCAATTATAAACTTGACTAAGTGATTATGGAACGTGTGATGAATCTGTGTGTGTTTGGTGCTATTACTCGTTGATGGCATGTGTTGCACTTAATCAACAGGGTGGGAAAAGATTTAGACTGAGGCAAGTGGTGGATTCTGTGTGAATGGTGGAGCTGTGTGCTTATTAAACTTTGTGATTTGGGTTAAAATTGGAAGTCTTGCCTTAGTCAATTAAGGACTTAACTTTGTGCGCCATTGAACTGGCCTTCTGCATGCGACCACATGCCTAGTATGGGTCGGGCCTGACTTAGTAAGTTATGGAGTCTTGACATTGACAACTCAAAGTTGTATTTAAGCTATGTGATGGGTTGGAGGTGTGATATGTCACATCGCGGGACGGTTCACGATCCCGTCCAATGGTGTGTGTCGCTCCAAGGTGTGTACAAATTGACTGAAAGAAAGCACACCAGAGTGTCATTGTTTGAGATGAAGTTTCAAAGGTTTTGTTGTGATCAACTCGATCCGGTTGGTTTCATCGTGTGGGTAAAGTGTACAACCTCTCGCAGAGTGTTTAAACCAATCTATTCGAATAGCCGCCCCGGTTATGGACATGCTCTGGAATTTCACACGAGGGGTAGATTTTCATAAAACAATGGGAAGGGTCACCGTGTGAGATAACTTGTTCAAATTGTGAAAGAACTTGATTAGACTGTGTGTCCTTTGTGAAATCAATTGTTAACTTATTATTGTCTATTTGTTTTGAATTACGCTTTCAATCTATTATTTGTATTCAATTGCAAATGTTGCATTTCGCAAAATAACCACGTGCCATTCCTTTGGAATAAGCCATCATGTATAAATGCATTCAGTGGTATGACTTACAGTACGGTGTGTACTCACTCTTGCTAAACAAATCAATGTATGGAGGAGTCGTCACCGCTTTTGAAGAAGAGTTCTACGAAGGTTGAACGTTAGGGTCTTGATCCCACCGGTTGCTGTGGTAAATTGATGGGAGCCACCGAGTTTATTTCGCTTCATTGTAGTTTATTTCTTTATTGTCGACTTTGCATGGCTTAATAAATGTAAACTCGACCGTAAGGTCCCAACAGCTTATTTGTTATTTAAAGGTACTGCTTATTCTTATATTCGTTGTATGGATGTGATATTTCATCAATGTTGACACTGTGTGCACTAGCGTGATCCTCGACTAGTGTAATACACAGAGGGTCCAGATTTGCATATTTGGGTCCCGCAGAGGTGGTATCGAGCCATACCGATCGTAGGTCTTGACCCTAGTTAGATTGGCCGTTCTTAGTGAGTCCAAAACTATTTTCTAAAGCAAAATTAACTTACAAGATTAATTGAACTCTTTAACTCATCTCATGTCTCTCTTGACTCAACTATTGTCAAATTCTTTCTCTCCCCGCTGCTTTAAAGTTGTTTTCATATCCTTGTCCATCTTGACAGATGCCTCGCCTTCAGAGTTATGGAGAGCGCAAGGGAGGACTTGCCGCGAGCTTTGGAAGTTGCTACAAGTACTTGGAGGTTCGATCGTCCATTGTACCGTGGCGGTGCTTGGATTGTGAATGGCCGAGATCGTGGAGTGATCTCGCCATTTGACCGCTCACGCCAGTGTAACACCAAGGCAAGCAAACCATCGAACATCTCACTCGAAGGAGTATTTGGATTGAAGCAATCCAGAGTCTTCGCGCTTTGCCATCCCGAGGATCTGCAACATCTACTCGAGCTTCGTGACACGCTTTCCGCTATCATCCCCGCACTTCCGACGTGGATCTTGCCGCACGCTTTTCCGCTTACAAAGGAGAAGACAACGCCACCGTCGTGCATCTCGCCCGATTCGCCGTCAGAGGAATCGTTGGAGTTAGCCGCCACAGAGCCGAGGTACCTATGAGACTCTTCGAGAGTCAAGAAAGGATCGCCATATTAGAAGAAACTCTTATGGACGACACGAAGAAGACTTCAAGAGGAAGACCTGAAGAAGTCGATGGACCAATGAACTGTAAGAGCTGCAGAGGCAAGCAGAGCTGGCACCACCAGACCGCACTGAGACACTGCCTGTTGCACCATCCGGGACATCAAGATCGGGCTTTGCAAGGATGCCACCACTTTCAGTTCTACAAAGAAAGGGAGCACCGCCAAGGCTGCGGAGGCTATTTGATTGAGTAGTCTGTTCGCGTTGTTTCGAGCTTAGCCGCTTTAGGTCTTGAGTCGCCTTTAGGCTGTAGTTTGTGTGCTTAAGTTCGTCCTTATTTTTGTGTGCAAGTATGAGCCGCAAAGGCCCTTAGGCATTTGTTGCAAGCCATACTATTATCTTAATCAATATAAGAGTTTCAGCTTGAGTTTCTTAAAATATGTTGTTGGGTTTACCTCCCGCTTAGTTCTACAACTTATCCCAGTGCTTATCTAACCCTTGAGATTCACCGGATGGTTCGGACTCGTCAAGTCACTGCAAGTGGTTCCGATACTCCAGATCGTAAGGACAGAACAAATCCCAGAAGTAGTTCCACCACAAGCACCTTCACGATCTGCGAATTTTGGAGCATTCATGACACCAAACCCAAATGATGTACACCATGATGAATCGATGCAAGCTATGAATAACCGTAGCAACAACAATCAAGATCACAATGGAGCCCAGCTTGCTCATGGTCACAATGGATCATCCAAGTTGGCGGAGTTTATGAGGACCCGTCCACCAACCTTTTCTGGACATGTCTCACCAGTAGAAGCTGATGATTGGCTTCGTGTTATTGAGAGAAAACTGCTGATCACTCAATGCAACGATCATAAAAAGTTCTCAGACGCCTCACCGATGGAAGGCATTGCCACGAATGGTGGAAAAACTTTGTGCAAATGCATGGAACGCCGCAAGATATTACTTGGGAAGAGTTCACAACTGCTTTTCACCAGTATCATGTACCAGAAGGAATCATGGATCTGAAGAAGGATGAATTTCGTGCTCTCAAGCAAGGAGGAATGTCAGTGATCGACTACCTCAACAAATTCTCTCAACTTGCTCGATATGCCGCAGAAGATGTCGCCACCGACAAGGCTCGCCGAGTCGTTTTTCGAAAGGATTGAACATCGACTTCAAGTCAACTTGATCGCCCACACCTTTCCGATTTTCAAGAGTTGATCAACAAGGCTTTGATTCTAGAGGATAAGCGCAAGGAATTGGAAGATCATCGTAAGCGCAGAATGGCTCAAAGAAGGAAGTCACCAACCCCACCGAGGGCAAGAATGATTCCACCGCAGCTTTAGCCGCTTTCCACCACGCACTCGCGCACCACCGCACTAACTTCAAGACTCGCCCAGCTTGCTCGTAACTTCCGCAACCCCGCACTACCAACCCCAATCCAAAGAAGCAACCCACGTAATACAACCAGAGTTTGCTTTACACCGTCGGCCGGTGGCATTTCGCCAACCGATGTCCGCAGAATGGGACTATCACCCAAAGACGCTTCAACCTTGGGAACACACCACCAAGACGCCAAGACAAGGCAACCATCAAGGAACTTCTCAAGCTACCGGCCAATCCGAGGAGCACCGCCATCGCGGTCGAGGTCGTGTCAACCACGCCACTCTAGAAGGAGCCCAAGAAGCACCGACGTTGTAATCGGGTAAGTTCCTAGTAAATTCAAGACTGTGACGATTACATTGATTCGAGCTTCGATTCGCTTGTTTCGAATTTTTGCAACTAAGAACAAATTGGAAGTTATGCATCTTAAGCATACTGTTAGTCCAACGCTGGAGCAGAGCTAAGTTCTAAAGTTGGATGTTTAGGAGCTAGGCTACTCATAGTCGGAGTTGAGTTTCTAGCCAACCTAATAGTTCTGACACTGCACTATAGATGTCATCCTTGGTATGGATTGGTTATCCAAACATAAAGCGCTGCTAGATTGTGGCCAAGAGTCAGAATAATAGAGGATACCACAGAAAGAAAGTTGAATTCCTAGCCACCTCAAGACGTGATGGACATTTGTAGTCAACGATTCAAAACAGCTTTGGAAGATGTACCGTAGTAAAGAATTACCCTGACGTATTTCCGTAAGAATTACCAGAATGCCACCGACCGTGACATTGAGTTTGTCATCGATCTAGTGCCAGAACAAAGACCAATTTCAAGAGACCCTATCGGATGCCACCGATGAACTTGTGGAAATGAAGAAGCGATAGAAGAACCATCGGAGAAAGGTTTTGTAAGACCTAGTTCGCCGCCATGGGGAGCACCGCTTTGTTCGCCAAGAAGAAAGATGGAAGTATGAGAATGTGTATCGATTATCGCTCTCTCAATGAAGTCACCATCAAGAACAAGTACCCATTGCCCGTAATAGATGATTTGTTCGACTGTGATGAAAGGAGCCGAGTATTCTCCAAGATCGATCCGCGATCAAAGTTACCATCGCTTGAAGATTTGTCCTAAGGATGTACCAAAGACCGCTTTCAACCCGTATGGACATTATGAGTTTTAGTCATGTCTTTTGATTGACTAATGCCCCGCCTATTTCATGAACATGATGAACAAAGTATTCATGGAATATTTGGATAAGTTCGTGGTAGTATTCATTGATGATATTTTGGTATACTCAAAGTCGGAAGAAGAACATACAGACATTTGAGATTAATCCTAGAGAAGCTCGAGGGCATCGCTTGTATGCCAAGTTCAAGCAAGTGTGACTTTTGGAAGAAGAAAGTTGATTTTCTCGGTCATGTGATGACAAACCAAGGAGTAGCAGCTGACCCCTGAAGGTTAAAGTCAGAATGAATTGGGAGCACCCAAGACGGTTACTCAAATTCGTAGTTTCTGGGAATGGCGGATACTATCGTCGTTTCATTGAAGGGTTCTCAACGATTGCTAAACCTCTTACGCAATTGTTGAAGAAAGAGAAGAAGTTTATTTGGACCCCACTTGAAGAAAGTTTTCAAGAATTGAAGAAACGCTTGACTTCAAATTTCATGCTAGTTTTGCTTGATATTAGTAAGGATTTTGATATTTACCGTGATGCTTCAAGGCCAAGGATTAGGATGTGTCCTTATGCAAGAAGGAAGAGCCGCCGCTATGCGCCAAGGCAATTAAGGCCTCATGAAGAGAACTATCCTACCCATGATTTGGAATTAGTCAGAGTGCATGCTTTGAAGATTTGGCGCCATTATCTCATCCAGTAATCGCCGTGAAGTCTACATGCATCATAAGAGCTCAAGTACATATTCACTCACCGATTTGAACATGAGACAGAGAAGATGGTCGGAATTAATAAAGGATTATAATCTTGGAATCCATTACCATCCGTAAGGCCAATGTAGTTGCAGATGCACCGAGTCGCAAGAGCTACCGCAATGCTCGAAGCAAAGAGTTGTGTTCGAAACTTCAGAGGAATTCCGGAAGCTACAGCCTAGAAGTTGTTCCTAAGGATTTGTGGCCAATTTGGAAGTATGTCTACTGAGAAACAGATTCGTGAAGCTCAACCTAAGGATTCTGAGTTTGCTGATCTCAAGAAGAAGATGTCAGAAGGAAAATTTAAAGACTTCACCATAGATGATCAGGATATATTGTGGATCAATGGACGCATCTGTGTACCGGATATTGATGGTTTAAGACAACCGATTCAAGGAAGCCCATGACTCTAAGTATTCGATTCACCCCGAAGTACTAAGATGTATCAGATGTTAAGAGTAAGTTTTGGTGGCCAAACTTAAAGCGAGACGCCGCAGAGTTCGCTGCCTTATGCGATGTGTGTCGAAAAGTAAAGGCCGAACATCAGAGACCAGCAGGATTGCTACAACCGCTGAAGATACCAGAATGGAAGTGGGAAGAGATCGGTATGGATTTTATTACCGGATTACCCAAGACTCAATCAGTTATGATTCGATTTGGGTAATAGTGGATCGCTTGACTAAGGTTGCCCATTTCTTGCCACCAAAACCACTTACTCAGAGACCGCTTGGCGAGTTGTATATGTCAAAATCGTCACCGCACGGTGTGCCTAAGAAGATAGTGTCGATCGAGGATCTCAATTCACCTCTCGCTTCGCGAGTCTACATGAAGCCCCGAACTCATCTCAATTTTAGTATCGCTTATCATCCATGCATGATGGATGATCAAAGAGTCAATCGATATTAGAAGATATGTTAAGAGCCCGTGCCTTAGCTAATGCTACCGCTGGGATAAGAGTTTACAGTATGCGAAATTCTCGATAACAACAAATTATCAAGCGCTTTGATGTCACCATTTGAAGCTCAGACGGTCGTGCTCGCAGAACTCCGTTGAATTGGTCGAGACAATTTGAACGTGTAGTGTTCGGGCCGATATTATTCAGAAGCCAAGAACAAGTTGCTATGATCGAGAGAGGTTAAAGATAGCCCACCCAGTGCAAGAGTTATGCCGATAATCGCTGCCGTGACCTCAGCTTTGAACCAGAGGATTTTGTGTATCTTCGAGTTACTCCGCCGTGAGGTGTTAAGAGATTCCACACCAAAGGGAAGCTTGCTCCAAGGTATGTGGGTCCATTCAAGGTTTTGGAACGCCGTGGAGAAGTTGCGTATCAGCTTGAGCTACCGCAATCGTTAGCGTGGAGTGCATGATGTCTTTCATGTCTCTCACCAAGAAGTGTCTTCGTGTGCTGTAAGAGCGCACTCGTTGGAGTCAATTGAATCAAGGAAGATCTCACGCACAAAGAGCAACTGTCAAGATTTTGATGTCGCAGAGCGCCGCACTGTAAGCAAGACCGTTCGCTTTACGCAAAGTCCAAAGGAGTAACCACTCGGAAGGAGAAGCAACGTGGGAACGTGAAGAAGAGTTAAAAGCCGAGTTCCCTAGCCTTTTCTCTAGCTAGCCTAATCTCGGGGACGAGATTCGCTTAAGGGGAGGTTTGTAACATCCCAAATTTCGTAGTTTTAAAAATCTTTTAAATAATGGTAGCAAGAAAATTCACCATTTGGATTTATTGAATATTAATTTAAAAGCTTAATATGGACTTTAAGGACAAATTGATTAAATGAGCTTAATCCCAACATCAACAATTGTCAAAACTATTTTATTTAGATTCTATATGCTTGGATATATTTTATAGAATTTTCCGAATTTTTCCAAAGTCATTTGCTATTTTCTAATTGCTATTTGCATTTTCTCGGATTTATTTAAAATAAAATCATATGAAAATCCTTGAAATGATCTTGGGCCGAAGCCCAACACTATTCCAATCCGCCCAACTCCCGCAGCCCATTCCCGCTTTGAGCCCTTGATCACCGCGCGTGTCCCCTTCGCGCGATCGCACGTCACACAAGGCCCGCCTCCCGCTCCCTCACTTCTTGATCCAGATCGTGCCGCCTTCTCGCCCACACTCGCGCAAAGACAACGCCTTTCCTCGCTTATTGATCGTCATTGCCCGATCTCGTCGCCCGCCTGCACCCACGCCGCATCGTTTTCAACCCGACTCGAGTCCGAGTTCGCAAGGTCCCGCAACCGCCGCCGCCGCTTCTCCTCCGTGGATTCGCCCGCCACGCTATTTAAGGCCCAAGCCTTGCACTGCACCCTTCGCCTCCGCTTCTCCACCAAAACCCTAAGGCGCCGCCTCCCTCGGTCTCCCTCGACAAGATTGTTCGAAGACCGCCACGGCCGCAACTTAGTCGCCGCGCCTCCTCGCCGTCATCGGAGCTCTTCGCCACGCGAATCGCCACATTTGGGATCGCAATAGCCCCAGCGCTTTTGGTCTTTGCTCACCGCCGCCCCTGTCTTCCTCTGCCGACTCGTCCGACAAAAGCCTCCCGCCACCGCCGCCGCTCCTTCGCCATCACGGTGAAGCCGTCGCCGCTCGGTCTCGCCGCCTCCACCAAAGAATGCCCACACACCTCGGCTATCCATTTGCCACTCCGCCGACCGACTCACCGCCGTTTAGCCGTTTGGCCGATCCAGAGGCACTCGCCGCCGTTGTTGCCCCCCCACCGACATGGCCTTGCCACATCACCGCCACCTCGGCGCCTCGCCTGTGTCGCCTGCGTGCTCGCGTAATCGCCATGTGGCGCAGCCACCACCGCCACCTCACTCTCGGCTCGGTGGATTTGGTCCACCGTGAGTCGAGAGGTCGACGATGGGTCCCACTTGTCGCTTTTCTTTTATTTTAATTCTTTTCCGAAATTCTACCGACGCAAGCATTGCGCAATAATTCGATTTTCCTTTATAAAATTAATTCGGAAATTCGAGAAAATCCAATTTAGGGTTTAATTGATTTTCCAATCTTCCAAAGCCCATATCTTTTGCATCCAACTCCTATTGAGCCCATTCAAATTTGTAAATTCACATAAAATTAAGATCTATTTAATGGTGAATTTTATTTGATTTTTGGAGTTTGTTTTGCCTCTGTTATTTATTTGTTTTGTTTCTTTTGTCTCGCTTATGTAGTAGACGCCGATACTTCGGGAATTTTGCGTAAGAAGGAGCACCTCAAGACCAAGACCAATATCTAGATCTATTCCAAGGCAAGTTATACCTTTGATCATTTTGAACCCAGCCAAAATACTTTGTTTCAATGTATTGCATTCTATTTCAAGTATTTATTTAAATGCTTTTGGGATAGATAATAATCCAAATTGTTATATACCACCTTGTCTATTGTATGCCATGATCTCTTGTCACCCTAGGTTGATTAATTATTAGTTGGTATTATTGTAGCACCAACGTGGGTTGGTTAGATACGATTAGATCGCTTAGCCATGCCACGAGTCATCATTTCATGTGAGTTGCAATTATAAACTTGACTAAGTGATTATGGAACGGTGTGATGAATCTGTGTGTGCTGTGTGCTATTACTCGTTGATGGCATGTGTTGCACTTAATCAACAGGGTGGGAAAAGATTTAGACTGAGGCAAGTGGTGGATTCTGTGTGAATGGTGGAGCTGTGTGCTTATTAAACTTTGTGATTTGGGTTAAAATTGGAAGTCTTGCCTTAGTCAATTAAGGACTTAACTTTGTGCGCCATTGAACTGGCCTTACTGCATTTACCACATGCCTAGTATGGTCGGGCTGACTTAGTAAGTTATGGAGTCTTGACATTGACAACTCAGGTTGTATTTAAGCTATGTGATGGGTTGGAGGTGTGATATGTCACATCGCGGGACGATTCATTGCATCCTCGCCCAATGGTGTGTGTCGCTCCAAGGGCCGTGTACAAATTGACGGCAAAGAAAGCACACCAGAGTGTCATTGTTTGAGATGAAGTTTCGAAAGGTTTTGTTGTGATCAACTCGATCCGGTTGGTTTCATCGTGTGGGTAAAGTGTACAACCTCTGCAGAGTGTTTAAACCAATCTATTCGAATAGCCGCGTCCTCTGCTATGGACATGCTCTGAATTTCACACGAGGGGTAGATTTTCATAAAACAAATGGGAAGGGTCACCGTGTGAGATAACTTGTTCACCGTGTGAAAGAACTTGATTAGACTGTGTGTCCTTTGTGAAATCAATTGTTAACTTATTATTGTCTATTTGTTTTGAATTACGCTTTCAATCTATTATTTGTATTCAATTGCAAATGTTGCATTTCGCAAAATAACCACGTAAGTCATTCCTTTGGAATAAGCCATCATGTATAAATGCATTCGTGGTATGACTTATGAGTACGGTGTGTACTCACTCTTGCTAAACAAATCAATGTATGGAGGAGTCGTCTTTGCTTTTGAAGAAGAGTTCTACGAAGGTTGAACGTTAGGGTCTTGATCCCATCGGTTGCTCGTGGTAAATTGATGGGAGCCACCGAGTTTATTTCGCTTCACGCAGCTTTATTTCTTTATTGTCAGCCTTGCATGGCTTAATAAATGTAAAACTCGACCGTAAGGTCCCAACAGTTATTTGTTATTTAAAGGTACTCGTTTATTCTTATATTCGTTGTATGGATGTGATATTTCATCAATGTTGACACTGTGTGCACTAGCGTGATCCCGACTAGTGCGTAATACACGAGGGTCCAGATTTGCATATTTGGGTCCCGACAAAGAATCATCCAAGAGTTGCGGAATTGTTCCACAGCTAACACCGCCCGAAACGCCTCAAAGAAACGGGGTATTCGAGTGGTGTAATCGGACCTTGTTGGACATGGTTCGATCGATGATGAGCCAGTCAGATCTACCATTATCATTTTGGGGTTACGCCTAGAAACGCGGCTTTCACACTTAATAGGGTACCATCTAAATCCGTAGTTAAGACACCATATGAGATATGGACCGAAGAGTCACAGCTTGTCTTTTCTAAAGATTTGGGGATGTGAGGCGTTTGTCGGCGACTCACATCGGACAAGCTCACACCCAAGTCGGATAAATGCATTTTCGTGGGATATCCGAAGGAAACCTTTGGATATTACTTCTACAACTAGAGGGCAAAGTGTTTGTCGCTCGAAGTGGTGTTTTCCTAGAGAAAGAGTTTCTCAACAAGGAGACAAGTGGAAGAACGGTGCAGCTTGAAGAGGTTCAAGATGAACCAATCGGGGAAGACTCGACAAATGATGCCCACGTGGCGGAACAAGTTGAGGAACCCATGGCAAAGGAAGCACCACCATCACGGTTGTCGGAAAGGCTCCTTGTCGCGAGATATATTATTGTTAGACAATGATGAGCCTACGACCTATGCGGAAGCAATGATGGACCCAAACTCTGAGAAATGGCATAGTGCCATGAGATCCGAGATAGCATCCATGGGAGACAATCAAGTTTGGAACTTGGTTGACCCGCCTGATGGTGTTAAAACCATAGAGTGCAAATGGATCTATAAAAGGAAGATTGATATGGATGGAAATGTTCATATCCATAAAGCTCGACTTGTCGCAAAAGGTTTTCGGCAAGTTCAAGGAGTTGACTACGATGAGACCTTCTCGCCTGTAGCGATGCTTAAATCTATACAGATCATTCTAGCTATTGCTGCATATTTCGACTATGAGATATGGCAGATGGATGTCAAAACGGCTTTCCTTAATGGAAATTTAACCGAGGATGTGTATATGATACAACCCGAGGGTTTTGTCGATCCAATCAATGCTAGAAAAGTATGCAAACTTCAAAAATCCATTTATGGATTGAAGCAAGCATCTCGGAGTTGGAACATTCGTTTTGATGAAGTGGTCAAAGGGTTTGGCTTCATCAAAAACGAAGAAGAATCCTGCGTTTACAAGAAGGCAAGTGGGAGATCGCTCGTATTTCTAATCTTATATGTAGATGACATATTACTGATTGGAAATGATATTCCTATGCTCGAGTCCGTTAAGACCTCACTAAAAAATAGTTTTTCAATGAAGGACTTAGGGGAAGCAGCATATATTTTGGGTATAAAGATCTATAGAGATAGATCAAAAAGGCTAATAGGATTAAGCCAGAGTACTTACATTGACAAAGTGTTGAAACGGTTCAACATGGAGGAGGCAAAGAAAGGGTTCTTGCCCATGTCTCATGGCATAAATCTTGGCAAGACTCAGTGTCCTTCGACAACTGATGAGCGAGATCGCATGAGTAAGATTCCATATGCTTCGGCCATTGGATCTATCATGTATGCTATGATATGTACTCGCCCAGATGTTTTCTATGCTCTAAGTGTTACGAGCAGATACTGTGATCCCGTGAGAGTCACCGACAAAGTTAAAAATATCCTCAAGTATTTGAGAAGAACTAAGGATGTGTTCCTAGTCTACTGAGGTGAGGAAGAGCTCGTTGTAAATGGTTACACCGATGCAAGCTTCCAAATCGACAAAGACGATTACAAATCGCAATCGGGTTTTGTGTTTATTTTGAACGGTGGTGTGGTCGCTTGGAAGAGTTCCAAGCAGAGATTCTTGTCGACTCTACAACGGAGGTCGAGTACATTGCGCTTTTGAAGCAAAGAAAGAAGGTGTTTAGATAAGGAAGTTCATAAGCCCGAACTAAGTGTGGTTCCTAGTGTGTGCGATCCTCCGGATCTTTATCAGTGATAACAAGGGGCCATTGTGCAAGCCAAGGAGCCGAGGAATCACCAAAAGAACAAACACATATCAAGGTTTCATCTCATTCGAGAGATCCTCAATCGAGGAGATTTAAAGATATGCAAAATACACACGGATTTGAATATTTCGGATCCTTTGACGAAGCCTCTCCCCCCCTAAGCATGAGGCACACACAAGAGCTATGGGTATTAGATATCTTCTAGATTGACTCTAGTGCAAGTGGGAGATCATGGAGATATGCCCTAGAGGCAATCATAGAGATGATGATATTTCGTTGTATCCATGATTTAATAAATGTTCCTTGAATATTGCCTTTGTGTTGATTAACAAGTATGTGACTTGTTTGTGAAACTCTTTACTTGTATGGTTATTTTAAAGTTGTCCCTAGTCGGAGTTCATGTGAGGACACACGTGAATGGTGGATTAGCACATGTATCGGTTGATGACTATGTTTCACGTGTCATAGACATGGAGATGTCAAACCAATAATGTGGACACATGTTTAGAACATGGGGTTGGACCGACCCAACATGAGACATAACAATTATACTTATGGTTCTCTCTACACAATGTGTACGCTTTGTCCTTAGACCTAAGATTGTCGCATGTACTTGAGATGTGAATCGACCTACTTAGGGGCTATCAAACGCTACTCGTGAATCGGGTAGTTATAAAGGTAGTTTTCGGTTTGTCATGAAGCATGCCGCGAGGCATGGTCACCAAGATGGATTTGCCCTCTACTACGTAAAATCTTATCACGCACGGTTCGGAATCGTCATCACGCAGCGGTTTTTGAACCGCTCGATTTTTATGTCCGTGATAACGGCGTTATCACAGAGCGGTTTTCCAACCGTCTCGTGATAAGTTTAACACGAGCGGTTGAAGTATCACAGACGGTTTTTAATACAACCGTCTCGTGATACTTCAAAGATCACGACGGTTTGAGCTAAGAACCGCTCAGGAGGCTTGCATATCACGAGCGGTTCTTGGTTTAAACCGTCTCGTGATATGTCCTTCCACTAACTAGTTTTTGTCGATTTTCACTAGCCTCGTGAATTGCTAGCCATGCCCTCTGAAAACAAACAAGCGTAAACAGCTACATCACAGTTATTGTTGACAACTCAAAGTGTTCATTTAACTCAAAATCAATTAAAAAGAATGTTTGAAGTATTGTCGCTAGAGTTACAAATTGAATTACAACTAGTCAAAGTGAGTTACAATATTGAATCAATTACAACTAGTCGACGACGTGAAACTCTCCGTCGGGGTTAACGATTTCCGACTTGATGAAGTCAGCAGAGCAACCCTCGAACATGTGTAACCTCGCTCTTCCGAGTGCTTTTAATCATGCGCTCAAGTCCCGCGCTAGCAAGAGTAAAAGTAGTAAGAATATATATTTAAATTTATAATTAGAAAATAACTATAGCGAGATTGACCTACCTGGGATCGTATCGTGGAATTAATCAATAGCCGCATATGATGGCATACGAGAATGCGCATAGGTGATCTTGTTTTTGTCAAGGCCATCGCAAAAATGGATATACATATATAGGTACAATACCGAGACGCAATATTTACTGAGTATGATATATTATTATTGTGTTGTATCGCGTCAGGAAATCGCATCTTGTGGGTTAGTGTGGCGTCCGTTCCCTTGTATAAACCTCCTCAAGAACATAGCCGATGAACGCCCTACATGATTCCAAAAGTTATCCTCGTCCATTTCAAATGAAGGAAGACTACAATACAATTATGTGCGGAGGAAATGATTGTACCTTTCGAGTATTACTTTAAGAAGGGTGAAGTCATGGTTTTTGTTGAGTAGAGAATCAAGGTACAATACCATGTTCCTCTTTGGCACAATAATCAAGAATCCAAAGGAACCTACTCATGTATGTCGCTATAGTCATAAACCTATATATGTTCAAACGAATTTTGTGTAGCAAGTAGTGAAGCACTTACTTCTGGTTGTACGACACCATTATGTACTCCTTGCCGTTCTGAGCAAGCAATCCCATTTTTATGTAATTCTCGACGAGGATGCGCCTTGGTTTATTGTTTGCTCGAGATCACGTGCGGTCGAGGAAACCCACCGGTTCGTTGGTTCGACGGGCACATTTCATAATGTATCTATGACGTAAGGAATGAGTTGTGATATTTATCGCTATCACGTGAGTGTAGAAATTGATTGTACACACTTACGATTGCCCAACATCGTAGAAGTGAGGCGCCGAGGCGCTTAGGTTGTATAGGTCGAATAAGTCCTCGGCCCACGACGAAGTGGCCCGCCTCGTGATGAAAATGCTAGCTCCCGTGTCGACGCCGATTCCAAAGATGGCTCCTCCTCTTGGGTCTTGCGATGTACCACTCATGCAAAGATTGACAAGCTAGTCCCGAGCCGGTTAGTTCTTTGTCGAGACCAACGGATATCCAAGGGAGTATTGCCCGGCTTAGCGGCGCTTGAATCTTCTTCGATATCGATTTGTTCGTAACGGACGCTGCGCAGACGTCTTCTCCGAGATGACTCGTGGACCGATATGGTGACACGCTTGTCTTGTCCTTCTGGCGTCTTCTCGGCGGGAACCGATGAGGCGGGCTTCAAGCGAAGGTCAGGCGGACTCATCGAGGGTCCTATTGGAGAGGCAAAGCGTCGTGATGATATCACACATCCTGCAGGTCGAGTATGTCCTTCTTGGGCCATCGGATAAAAGTGTGCACGGCATCCCTAGTGTTGTGATTTCTTCGTTCGGGAATTTCCAATGGGATGGCCATGAAATTATCATGTACCATGTCCACTGCACTCGACGTAACCTGCGCCCACCGGGCACCGTCTTTACTTCGCCTTCCCGGTATGGATACACCATACCCGCCCGACCTCAATAGGAATCGACCCTACTATCCTCACTTGAGCTTGCGGCGTCGGCTCCTACAAAAGCGCATACAATTAGCTAAGGCGTCCTATAGGTCTATCTTTGGAGCACTCCAGATGTACATTACCTCGATGCCGCCGATCGGTAATTGCACGCCGTCATGTCCGAATTATGTGTGGACGCGACGCCACTCCGATGTCGGCGGGACTTGCTCCCAAATTAACGAGGCGGCTTGCGCCGCATGAGTTGATTTACTTGGTTACGCAAGTTTGTTATTTGTTCTTGAAATTGTGCAATAATCACATGTTCCAACCGAGCGTCGTCTTTGGTCCTTGGATCTCTTCCTACTCCTATACGTGTCGGAGTTGTGTGGGAATCCATCCTCCAAGGTACGTAAACCCCAACTCCTCGCGTGCGACCGGGTGCTCCTTGTTTCCCGAGGTCAGAGATGGTACATCCTTCTCCTGCCTACTTGAAGGAACCTTGGGAACATGCGGAAGTCAATTCTTCCTGCAAGAGAACATCATGTTATTGTAGACACCATGAAGTTATGGACTTATTAACAATTAAGTGGTTCGGGAAATTTACCAGACGTTGAGACACTGCCTCGTCTGCCGGGTTTGTCAGAGAGATGTTGCCCGAAGACGTGGCTGATGCCCTCGCTCTTAACCAGGCTCGAGCGTGCTCGTCTGAGATCCCAAAGAAACGGTCGGGCAATGTCTGTCCTCCGCCGCCACTTCGTGGCTTTACCTGCGTACCAGGCCGGTGCCGAAGTTTGTGGGGTGAGTGTTTTGGGCCCGAGAGCTCATGCGCCGCACTTTGCTCCTGAAATTCGGCCGTCGTCTTCATCTTCACGAAGGCATCCCATGTATCCCGCGACAAGAAAGGATACTTCGTGAAGGGCGTCCGACCAGTGTTCACATACTGCGTGACAAGCAGGCTCTTGAAGGTCCTCCACGCGTGGCACATCGCGAGCAGCGCGTGCCATCGCACACGTGTCTGGTCTGCTTCAGGGAAAGTGAACGAGGCAGAAAGCTCAGTCCACAACTGGTCTCTCTGTACATCCATCAGACACTTCCAGGTTGGGGTGGTTATGGGGACCCGTTCCCTTACAAGTACCCAGCAGACGGTCCGGAATCTCGCAGCTGCTTTCTCGGGACTCAGCGGGATCCCGACGTCACTGACCTCCGTGATCGTCATGCGGCCCGAGGGCAATTTGGATATTCCTCTGCCTTCTCGCCTGCGTACCACCTTGATCGGAGATCCAGACGCATTTGGCGACGTCGATGACGGCGGCGAAGACGGTGCCTCTGCCATCTCGCTTACTTGCTATCTATATAAGTTACGTACGCAATTATTACATAGTATATAATATATGAGAAATTACACAAAAAATATAAACAAATATAATCAACGTTTGCCATCTCAGAGTAAAATAAAATAAATTGCCGTCAGTGTACCATAAGAATCATCACGGTTCCCAGGTTTACCCAGATTAGTCGGCACCCTAAGTATCGAGACTACCCACACCAACCTAGGTTAATCGGCATCTTGGTTTTTCAAGTCACCTAGGCTAACCTGCATTAGTCGACCGGATACCCATGATACCTAGGCCAACCTAGTAAATCGGCACCGCCTTACTTCCATAGGTTTTCATCATTCAAAGACTATACCTCAAGTTTCAGATGCGAAAATGTTGATCAAGAACTGACAACTACAAGAGAGATTTTTCTTAATAAATGCAGAAAAGTGAATGAAATGAAATACAACAGTTATAAACTAAAATTCAGTTTACTACTCAACATATATAGACAAGACGAAACTAAAAATTAACTCGTTTTGATCCATAGACCAGAGTACAGACTATCTGTAAGTGAGTCATGCCAGTGTACTCCGTTAGATGATATTAAAGATAGTAGTCAATATTTGAATGTCCACAAAAGCTTTAGCTGTGGACTGAAACTCTCAGATAGCTGAAATCAAATGAGTGACGCATAGACTCCAGCATTTTGTATTTTAACATACATTCTGTGGGCTCAAGCGTGCCACGTACTTGTGATATCCATGGGAATCGAGTTTTGGGTATCTAGTAGGTAACCAACGCAAATATTATACTTTTTCGGCCATCAAGCGGGATAACGTCTACAACCGTCGTAAATTAGGTTGGTATTCTAAACTTCAAGTACTGTCTACAACCTCTTCTAATGCATTTAAATAGGAGTAGAAAGTCAAAACATTGCAATAATTATACTCCTGGTTTTCTCAATGGACAAACTTGGACATCCAGTGACTTTCCGCAATTGATCATCTTTTTATACGTTTTACTTAAAAATTCGCATGCTTAGTGGACGTGTAAAACACTACTGGAATTGTGAGTATAAAACACTAGACTTGTACTAAAACAACATTATACCTTGCCTTTTTCAAGAGGTTTTGAGGGTGAAAACTAGTGAATATTGTGCGTCAACACTGTCTTCTCGAAATCCTAAGCACTCTAGATCGCCACAAACTATATGTGGGTAAAATCTCTTATCTGTTAGGAAAAGTCCGCCTAAGCGCAAAAAAAATGGATATGTCTGCTAAGATAGTAGGAATGGCTTCAATCCATCCGTCAAGAAGGTATAATCCGTCGCATGTACCCCTATTGACGGTCTTGTACCACCAAAACCCTTTGCTGACAGATCGCAGTGACCGCAAAAGTATGTCATGGATTAGTGCTAGTAGAGTTATATAACAAATACAAGTGCATTTTCATATATAAATATGTACATTATAGTATCTAATTGCGCTGCAATTACGCTAGTTGAAAAGAAACTAAACATGCCTACCTAGTAAGCCTTCAAAGGTCATAGTGTAAGAAATGGATATTCGCACACGCCCACTACAAATCAGTGTTTTCAAATTATAACCAAGAATATATGTCAAAAACTTGGACATTCGCACACATCTTAGTTCATGTGGTCCGTACGGCCATATAGAGACCAAGTGGGGAGGCACCCTAACCCAACCAACCCAACCCCTGTGGCGCCCGCCCCGTCTGCCCCCTCTTCTTTGCTCTAGCTCCGCATCTTGGTCCAATCCACCTCAAGACGGTGGGGAGGAGCCTGGCATGCAGGGAGGAGGAGAACTTACCCGAGCAGTGGAGGGGCCGGGTCGGGGAGGAGGGGCGCCGGGGTCCGGGGTCGGGGGAGGAGGGGCGCCGGGGTCGGGGGAGGAGGGGCGCCGAGGTCCGGGGTCGGGGGAGGCGTTCGGAGAGGAGGCGGCGCAGAGGACGACACCGATAGGGTTAGATCAAAACCCTATCGTCTCGAACCATCACAGGCGGTTCCCTCAAGAACCGTCTGTGATGCGTAAACATCACAGACGGTTCTTGATAAACCGTTCCACATCACAGACGGTTCCCTCGAAGAACCGTCTGTGATGTGGAAACATCACAGACGGTTTTTTGAAGAGCCGTCTGTGATGTTTACCTGGTAACCTGCATTCTTTCCTAAGGAAGATAGACCTATCTGGTAACCTGCTGCACGGTGCAATTCCTCCTAAAATAGACTCCCTTACCAATCTAGAATATTTGGACCTTGCCAGTAATAATCTCACTGGCATCATCCCGGCAACCGTTCCAAACCTCACCCAATTAAACTTTGTCAGGCTTAAACACAATCAACTCGAAGGAAGAATTCCTGATGGGCTTTGGCAATTGCCAAATCTGTCATATCTTCTTCTAGGTGACAATATGCTATCAGGTGAAATCCCACAGGCCCTAAACCTGTCTCGTCTCAATATGCTAAGTCTGGAGTTGAATATGCTAGGCAACGTATTGTCACCGAACTTTGGCGAAGCCCTCCCTAATCTCCAACAGCTATCTTTTGCTAGATCACATCCCAACTTCCCTAGGCAATGCTTCAAAGCTGCTGGTAGTAGATTTGTCAACAAATAATTTCACTGGGCAAATTCCTACCTCTTTTGCTAGATCAAATGTGTGAAATTTCCTTATCAATAGACGTCAACTAATTTTTGGGGGAAAAGACATTAGTTAATGCATAATATCACTCGAACCAAGGAACATCCACATTTTGTCATCAATTTAAAGATCATAAGTCCATAACACATTAACACATGACAATGGAATAAATTAGTTAATTACAATGGAGTAAATTCTTAATTAAAATATAGCCCTTCATGATGATCGACGCGCATATAGCTAGCTTCCTCACTGGGTTCTTCCTCGAGCCTAATGCCGTCTCCGAAAGGTGGCAACTCGTCAAATTGATTGTATTCTTCCTCGTCCACTACATTCTCAACTCCGACAATCCTCCTTTTTCCATGAAGAACTACGTGACGCTTCTTATTTGCCGGATCGGTTACATAGAAGACTTGAACAACTTGGTTAGCCAGTACGAATGGTTCGCCTTTGTATCCGACACGCTCGAGGTCCACGGTAGTGACGCCGTGTTGTCGACCTTCACCGTGGAGATGGACCCAACGACACCAAATAGAGGGATCTTGAAAAGCACGTGAGTCGATCTCCCATATCTCCTCTATTTGCCCATAGTACGAGTTCCTCACCCCATCAAGATCGAATGCATCTATGCGGACACATTGCTCGACTTTGTGCTCTTCCTATCCCGAGCCGTATAAAATGTGTACCCATTTATGTCGATCCTTGCTATGTGACAATTGTAAATCAGTGGCCCTCTTGCCAACCATAGCGTATCATCACTTGATGACCTCCGAGTGATTCGCGCTTTAACCATTCGTTGAACCGACGGTTGTGCTCTCTCGTGATCCAAACCTCCGACCGGCCTCGGATTCGTTGGCGTACCATGTCTTTGTGCTCGCCGATGTACGGGACACTTGGGTCATGTGTTGCAAGACCGTGAAATGGGCTTGAGCGTGCGATCCAGATCGGAGTGATTGATTTCCTTCCGATGGTCCCGATACCATCCGGTCTCCCCTCATGACGAGATAGAGGCACACCAATCGGATCCACCGAGCCATGTAGTCGACGCAGAACTCAATAACCTCTTCCGCTGCATAACCTTCGATGATGCCGCCTCCGGTCGAGATCGATTCCGTGACGTAGGACTTGAGAATTCCCATGTACCTCTCGAACGGGTACATATGACGAGAAACACAGGTCGCATATCTTTATCTCTTTCACAAGGTGAACAATGAGATGGACCATGATATCGAAAAATGACGGAGGGAAATACATCTCAAGATGACACAGAGTCGCCACTACCTCGGCTGCAGAGCATCTAGTCCTTGGGGATCGATGACCTTCTCGAGCAATTGAGTTGAAGAAATAACACACCTCAAGATTGCCACTCGGACCTTGTTCGGCAAGATACTCCTAATTGCAACAGAAGCATTTGTGTCATCAAGACACGACAATCATGCGACTTCATACCAATTAATTTCAAATCTTGCATAGAAACAAGTTTCTTAATGTTAGCGAGTAACCAGACGGACTTTCACACCGCAAGCTCGCACGCTTCATTTCTCTCGGCCTTGGACAGAGTGTAGCAAGTCGGGGAAGGTACGTTCGTCTCCAGATCCAGTAACACCGACCCAAAATCGGCTCAATGCCCAAATTTCCAGCGTATGGACCCGCCACACATAGCACCTCACTTACACTTTCGTCCTCGCTTCGTGTAAAAGGGTTAACCCAGAGGTGCTACGTTTGGATCCAACAGGCATTATATACTACTACAACTCACTTGAGACAAGCAATGTGGGACTAATCCCACCACACAACTCCTTATGGGCCACATGGGCCACGCTACGAGCAGGACGGGGTATTACATTCACCCCCCCTTAAGGGCTGACGCCCTCGGCGATATCCGCATACGCGGCAAATGCCCGTAACCACCCCTCGGTACGTCGTCGTCGTCCAAAGGTCTTGACATATGCCATGCCATGTGTCCACTCCGCCCACATGTGCCATGCGCCATATGCCGCGCCTCGCCCCGCACGCCGTGCAAATGAGGTTGATGCTCTGATACCATCTGTAACACCCTGACCCAAAATTGGCTCAATGCCCAGCCCACCGTGGGGCGGACCCGCCACACATAGCACCTCACTTACACTTTCGTCCTCGCTTCGTGTAAAAGGGTTAACCCAGAGGTGCTACGTTTGGATCCAACAGGCATTATATACTACTACAACTCACTTGAGACAAGCAATGTGGGACTAATCCCACCACACAACTCCTTATGGGCCACATGGGCCACGCTACGAGCAGGCCGGGGTATTACAGTATCGGTCTCTTTCGGTGCTAATTCGGTCCTTATGTTCATATCGACCAAGTCACGCCGTGCGTTAACACCATCCTTTGTTTTGCCACTAATGTTCAGCAAGAGACCAATCAAGCTATCACATACATTCTTCTCTACGTGCATAACGTCGATGCAGTGGCGAACTTCTAAGTACTCCCAATAAGGCAAGTCCCAAAAAATTGACCGCTTCTTCCAGATGTTCTTCTCACGGGTTCTTAATTTACGTCCCTTCCCAAGCACAACATCGATATCCTTAACCATATCATAGACCTCTTTCCCACTAAAAGCTCTTGAAGCTGAACCGTCTTCCTTATTTCCGTCGAATTGTTTCTTCATCTTGCGGTATGGGTGACTCCTCGGAAGGAACCTACGGTGACGATATACACGCTTTTGCGCTAGTTGTTCACCATACACTCTCCGTAGCATCTAAGCGGTGTGGGATGAGCTTTGGCTCCTTTTGTATCAAGCCCGACAGTTACCAAGGCGGGAAAATCATTGATGGTGCGAGAACAACATGGCGCGTAAAGTGAAGTTCTCTCGCTTGTACGCATCCCATACCTGCACCCCTTCGCTCCACAAAGGTCACAAGATCTTCCAAAGAATGGTGCTAGGTACACATCAATATCATTCCCAGTGTTGCTTGGCCCTTGGATAAGTAGTGACATCAAAATGTACTTCCGCTTCATACAGAGCCAAGGAGGAAGGTTGTACATACATAGATTCACGGGCGGTGCTATGTCGGTTGCTCATGTTACTTGAAAGGATTCATTCCATCCGTACTCAACCCTAACCTTATGTTCCTGCTCGCGACCGAACTCTTCAAGCTCCGATCAAGTTTCTCCACCGCGTAATCGGCAGGTGTCGTAGCTTTCCATCTCTCTTACGCTCCTCGAGTGCCAACGCAGCAATCTTGCCTCCTTTGGGTTCGCAAATAAACGCTTCAAACGTGGGATTACAGTGCGATACCACAACATCTTAGCAGGAGGTCCTTGCTTCACCTTAGCGATATTTTGACGCTTGTATCGGGATGCTTTGCACACGGACAATAATGCATGTCTGCATACTCTTTACTGTAGAGGATACAATCGTTCGGACATGCATGTATTCTTTCTACTTCCATTCCCAATGGGCAAATAACCTTCTTTGCTTGATAGGTGGTCTTTGGGCAACACGTTTTCCTCCTAAGGATGTCCGCTAGAGACCTAACAACGCCGTGAAACTCTTATTGACCAACTATTGCTTGCCTTCAATTTCAGCGGTTCAAGCACGGTTGACAACCTTGTGTATTCCGGCTTGCAGCCAGGGAACAAAGGTCTCACCGAGTCCTCCCTTAAGCCCTCGAATTTACAAAACTCTCTCTCACTGTAGTTCTCTTCTGCATCGCGTAGCATCTGATCCAGATTGTCATCGTGCCCCCTATCCTCATCAAAAGCACATCCACATCCGCAAATCGCTGACTTCCTCGGCGATGTCGCCATTATTAACTTCGTATAATCGCTCTTCACCGTGGATGGTCCAACATGTATACCCTTTTTGAAACCCCTTCAATCAAGTGCGCTCGACCGCACACGCGTTGTTAAACATCTTCAGATTACGCAATCAATGCACGACAAGACATAAAATTTATCCCCTTCTTCAACATATCCCCTCAGTGGCTCTTCTAAAAGCAACCACGCCATTAATGTAATCTTGACTCACATGGTTCACACTGTACATCCAGCCGATCCATCTACACTACGCATGTAACAAATTAGTGTCAAATTGATTAGCGATTAATTTATAGCAAACGAAAATGTGCAATATAAACTCATTCTCCAACATTTGCATCTAAGGTTATTGAAAGAAAACTCTTCACTAGTTATGTACCACACGCGGTGGCATAGCGTAGCCATGCCTACGGCCACAACCATGATCCCTGCCTCTCGACACCGATATCTATCTCAATTGAACAATCATGCAACCCAAATATAGGCATCATCTCATACAACACTTATTAACCTAAAATACAGGAACCGTAAATGCAATATTTTAGTTCATTAGTTATAAGGGAAACCATTATTCAAAACTAAGATTTGCAGGGCTAATATTATTTATTCCAACATTGACGGTGCAAGATCGATCATGTGCTCATACCAGTATTAGAGGACGAGCCACAGGTTGGAGGAGCTAGGGCAGGGAAGTGGCGCCTGGAGCGGTAGACACAGCGCAGTGAGGAGCTAGGGCAGGGAAGTGGCGCAGGTTGGAGGAGCTAGGGCAGGAAGTGGCGCTGGAGCGGTGACACAACAAGCAGTTGAGGAGCTAGGGCAGGAAGTGGCGCTGAGCGGTAGACCTGTGCAGTGCGGCTGAGGATGTCTCGGCTCAATTTATATGATGCACGGGAAATCACAGACGGTTCTATTTAAGAACCGTCTGTGATATCACAGATGGTTCTTAAATAGAACCGCTCGCGTAACATCAATTATCACGAGCGGTTCGAAATAGAACCGCTCAGGATATTACACGACGGTTCTATTTAAGAACCGCTCGTGATATTACTACGACGGTTCTATTTAAGAACCGTCAGCGATATCACGACGGTTCTTAAATAGAACCGCTCGTAACATCACAGATATCACGCATTTGTTCTATTTGAGAACCGCTCGTGATAATGATTATCGCGCATTTGTTCTTAAATAGAACCGTCTGTGATAGGCCCGCTGCGCCAAAACAAAGCCCAGACAGACCCAACACAGACGGTTCCTTTGGAACCGTCTGTGATGGGCCGTCTGCTATAGCCTCTTTTGTAGTAGTATCAAAGGGTTTGGCTTCATCAAAAACGAAGAAGAATCCTGCGTTTACAAGAAGGCAAGTGGGAGCTCGCTCGTATTTCTAATCTTATATGTAGATGACATATTACTGATTGGAAATGATATTCCTATGCTCGAGTCCGTTAAGACCTCACTGAAAAATAGTTTTTCAATGAAGGACTTAGGGGAAGCAGCATATATTTTGGGTATAAAGATCTATAGAGATAGATCAAAAAGGCTAATAGGATTAAGCCAGAGTACTTACATTGACAAAGTGTTGAAACGGTTCAACATGGAGGAGGCAAAGAAAGGGTTCTTGCCCATGTCTCATGGCATAAATCTTGGCAAGACTCAGTGTCCTTCGACAACTGATGAGCGAGATCGCATGAGTAAGATTCCATATGCTTCGGCCATTGGATCTATCATGTATGCTATGATATGTACTCACCCAGATGTTTCCTATGCTCTAAGTGTTACGAGCAGATACCAAAGTCGATCCCAAAGGAGAGTCACCGGGCAATGTTAAAAATATCCTCAAGTATTTGAGAAGAACTAAGGATGTGTTCCTAGTCTACGGAGGTGAGGAAGAGCTCGTTGTAAATGGTTACACCGATGCAAGCTTCAAATCGACAAAGACGATTACAAATCGCAATCGGGTTTTGTGTTTATTTTGAGCGGTGGTGTGGTCGGTTGGAAGAGTTCCAAGCGGAGAGGCTGTCGACTCTACAATGGAGGCCGAGTACATTGCGGCTTCAAGCGAAAAGGAAGGTGTTTAGATAAGGAAGTTCATAACTGAACTAAGTGTGGTTCCTAGCGTGTGCAATCCTCTGGATCTTTACTGTGATAACAGTGGGGCCATTGCGCAAGCCAAGGAGCCGAGGAATCACCAAAAGAACAAACACATACTACGGCGGTTTCATCTCATTCGAGAGATCCTCAATCGAGGAGATTTAAAGATATGCAAAATACACACGGATTTGAATATTTCAGATCCTTTGACGAAGCCTCTCCCCCAGCCTAAGCATGAGGCACACACAAGAGCTATGGGTATTAGATATCTTCTAGATTGACTCTAGTGCAAGTGGGAGATCATTGGAGATATGCCTAGAGGCAATCATAGAGATGATTATATTTCGTTGTATCCATGATTTAATAAATGTTCCTTGAATATTGCCTTTGTGTTGATTAACAAGTATGTGACTTGTTTGTGAAACTCTTTACTTGTATGGTTATTCTAAAGTTGTCCCTAGTCGGAGTTCATGTGAGGACATACGTGAATGGTGGATTAGCACATGTATCGGTTGATGACTATGTTTCACGTGTCATAGACATGGAGATGTCAAACCAATAATGTGGACACATGTTTAGAACATGGGGTTGGACCGACCCAACATGAGACATAACAATTATACTTATGGTTCTCTCTACACAATGTGTACGCCTTGTCCTTAGACCTAAGATTGTCGCATGTACTTGAGATGTGAATCGACCTACTTAGGGGCTATCAAACGCTACTCCGTAACTGGGTAGTTATAAAGGTAGTTTTCGGTTTGTCATGAAGCATCTTTGCGAGGCATGGTCATCAAGATGGGATTTGCCCCTCTCTACCTGAGGGAGATATCTCTGGGCCCCTCGAGTGATCGGATCCAGAAATGCATGGCCATGCTACTTAAGGTTAAGAGTTAACCTAGTAAGGGATTCCGGATCACAAGATCGAGAAAGAGTGGTCAGCTTAGAGCTCGACCGAATATCGTGAGGCAAAGGGATTGGCATGTACATAACGTTGTGTTGGTTCGTCCGATATGATCTTTGTGTACGTTTAGGAGTTGGGACGTCTTGCTAGAGGCCGCTACCAACTATTGACCAAGTATGTATACTCGTGTCATGTCTAAATATACGTGAACCTATAGGGTCACACACTTAAGGGGCTGAAGCTTAATTCGGATTAGATCCGAATTAGACTGGGCAATGAGTCCTAATGGGCCTCTATTAGTAGAAGCCCATTGTAAGGACATCTATAAAAGGAGGGCAAGGGCGCACAGGATGGGAAAAATGTTTTTCGTGACATCCTCAAACCCTGGCCGCCACCTCTCCCACGCCCTAGTCGCTCGCGCGGATCTAGTAGTCCGGCGTGCGTCGCTTCCTCCTGTACGTATGGATACCTTTGGAGGCGCTGCATCTGTAGCGTTTGGACGAACCGCAAGAGCGGAGCTGTACGTTGGACGCCGCGATGAGGACGAGGAAGTAGTACGACTACTCTGCCCCGACGTGCTGCATCAACTTAGTACGACTACTCTACCCTGACGTCGTCGCGATCGGTTTCGCGCTGCTGCGTCTAGTGGTAAGACCATGATCTATAAGCGCAGCGATCTTGGTTTACTGGTAGAATTTTTATTAATTTGCGCTAGTGTAGCCTACCCATAGCCTTACAAAGGTATCGAGGCGCTTGCTATCATGTTATAGGTTCGGTGATTTGCATATGGCGATATGTAAGTCGGTATGATCGATGTGATCGATTGTATAGTTACAGTAATGGATTGATCGGTTTCGTGATCATCTTTGCTAAGGTCGTGAAACAACATACCCCTACCGGTCGGATTCGCCATCGGGGTGACAAAGTGACACGTAAAACCGGTTGCGGAATGCGAAGATCAATATGATTGGTCGAATCGTAACCTAGATTGATAATCGATGTACCGTGATCGTGCTATCGGGCTCCATAAGCGAAAGTTGTCTCGGTTCTCAAACCACGGCATCTTGCACGCAAAGATCAATACAAATTTGTCGAATCAGAACAATAGTTGATTTGTGGTAAATATGATTTCTTGATCAAAATCCTAAGTAAAAATTGCATAGATTGGATCTCTTTTTTTTTTAATGTCCGGGAAACCCTCGACCCCTTATCCGGTAGATTGCGATTCTATGCATAACTTGTTTTTGCAGGATGTATGTGACCAGTATGGCCTAATGTGTATGTGATGCATGTTTGTAATATTTTCATGACCTGCGTGTCGTGGGTTCGGCAACACTACCGAGCCATTGTGTTGTCAAAGTATTGTATTAACGGCTGCGTCGACTTGTGATGATTCCTGGTATCCATGTATTTTATTACTAGCTGTTATGAGTAATAGCTTATATTAGTACTCGGAGGACACATCACTTGGAGGGATGGCACACATTAACCATGGAGATGGAGATCATCATGGTGGACAGATTCTATGGCGATGGAGATCACCATGAGAAAATGGGCCATACTGAGTCACAACTGTGTGAATGATATTCCTGTTTGGTTTACTCCTATGCATGTTTGAATGGTAGAAGTATAACGATCCCTCACAAAATGTTAAGTTAAACATATGCCCTCCCAACTAAACTCTGCACCATCCCATGTCTTGTAAATTGATGGTGGGTCTATAAAATTAGGGCACCATCGACTTTCCTTGACTAGATGGGTTTGTATCGGATACCTACATGCATAAGGATTGGTGAACTTAACAAGGTTATCATAAAGGTTATGGGCCTTGGGGCATAAAGGTTGGGCGCCGGGGCATAGAGATGTCACCCAACAACAAGAGTCATATAGAGATATGATTAGTAAGGTGTTGCTTACCGAATTACCGTGTCTCCTAGCGGTGATGCAAAAGCTCACTAGTAGACTCGTTAATTGCGGATCTTGAATCGCTAAGAATCAATAGAGGGATGTTGATTTTAGTGGGAGTACATTCTATTAAATTTGTTTAATACAGTTTACTATATCATGGTTTTATTTGTCTTAGTATTTTGCATTTCCTATTGTAGATCAATGGCATCTAGCAACCACAAGACACCCTTTTGCTTTGCGATCGATTCTTGAGAAAGAAAGATTAAATGGAACAAACTATTCGGACTGGGTCCGTAACCTGAGAATTGTTCTCAGGGCAGATAAAAAGGAAAACGTTCTGGACACCCCAATCCTAGAAGAGCCTACTAACAATGCGGCTGCTGCTGTTAAAACTGCCTACAAGAAAGCATGTGATGACTCTCTTGAGATTAGCTGTCTTATGCTTGCATGCATGGAACCTGACCTTCAAAAGCAGTTGATGTAAAGATGGCAGGGAGGCTTGATTCTGCGTTGCACTTGACAGCGTACCTTCTAAATCCACATTATAGTTACAACGATAAAACCATCTTGCAAGATACAAATCTCATGGATGCGTTATTTGAATGTGTTGAAACATTTTATCATGGTCATGATGAAATGCAAGCTCAAGTGCTTAATGAGGATTGGCACAAGTTTAAAGATCAAGAAGGGGTCTTTCGGAAACCTACCGCCAAACTTGGATATCAAAAAAGCAATTTTAATCCTGGTAAACTTGTGCTCACAATCATGATTTCAACTCAATGCTTATTTAATCATTATCTTGTACTAATTTCCTTCTACTTTTGCTAATGGCTAGCAACATGGTGGTCTACTTTTGGATATCAAGTTCTCACTTTGCAAAAAAAATGGCCATAAGAATCCTCTCCTTGACCTCAAGTTCATCTGGATATGAAAGAAATTGGAGCACTTTTGATATGGTAAGTCTCAACTCTCAACTATAAAGTATAAACTATCTCATTCTCAATAGGCAATATGTCAAATTGTCAACTATGTAACTACTATACTCCGTTTTGCAATTTGTAGATACATTCAAAGAGAAGAAATAGACTAGATGTGAAACGTCTCAATAATCTAGTCTATGTTCAATTCAATGCAAGATTGTTGAGCAAAAATGAGAAAAGCAATGTGAAAAACATCGATGTCATTTTAGCTTCAGATGCTACACAAGCTCAAGGGTGGATAATTGATGGTGGTGATGATGATCAAGAGGTTGAGACCGGTACGTGGCTTACATAGAATGTCATTGATGAAGCATCTGGGGCTAGTGAAGCCATACAACCTCGTAGGAGCACAAGAGTGAGAGACCTATATAAAATGATTTCGTCCGATTCAAGAGGATGTCAACAAGCGGGAGGACGACATTGAGTTCGAGTCCGACCAAGATGAAGTGGTGGTTACCTAGAATTATGAGGAGGACGAAGACACTAACTCATGATTGACAGATTGAGTCATCTTCGCAATTCATCATAAACTATATTAGGATTATGCTTGCTATGTGGAGTTGGCACTGTCATGTTATAAACTTATGATATTTTGATTAATTTCTATGTCAAATCTTTGAGATGTGTGGTTGCATATGTTTCATACTTTCCTTCATTCATCAATAATTCATAGTTTCATACATTCTTTTTCGCACAACACAGTAGCAAAATAACTCATCATAGATTAAATATGCAGGTTTACATCATTATTTGATTACAATACATACATGTTTACATCAAACACTTGGAGTCTTGGAGGGGAGATAATATACATAACTACATCAAATTGCACATGTCTTGCTTCTTCAGGTAATTTTTCTTCTATCTTGCTCAATTTGATGCCTGATGCTTGCTCAATTCATCAAATTATTCCTATTGTGGGGCTGTAGGCTTATCTGTACTGTAACCAAGCTGGCCGCCTGGGCACCACCTAGTCACCGCCTGGGCGCTAGGCCTCAGGCCACCGCCCGCCTAGCGCTTTCTTGAACATTGAGTGTAACATCCCGATTTTCGAGGCTTTTTGAAAATTTTCAAATTAAAATTAACCATTCAATTTTATTGGATTAATAAAGCTTAAACTTGATATTTTAGAGAGAGAAAATTAACATGAGTTAATCAAACTGCAATTAATTGAAAATTGGATTTATTTGAAGTTCTTGGGTTTTATTGGATTTAAAGTCAAAAAGAGTATTTTAAGTATTTTCTGGAATTTAAAAATGGTTTTCCTTTTTGCCCAAAATCCAAAAATAATTTAATTGGAAAATTAAAAGCTAAAGTTAAGTTATAAATAATTTTATTAAGTCCCAAATAATTCAACGAATTTATGTGTATTTTTCTTGAATTTTTGGACTTTATTTACTATTTTCTAAAAAGTCTTTTGATTTTTTGTATTTTTTGAAATATGAAAATCATTTAAAAATCGTTCTCTTGTTCACTGGCTGAATCTTCATCGGCTCGTTCCAATTCCTCCAAGCCCGACCCACTTCCTCCTCGCGCTCGGCCCAGCTCCCTTCCCCTCTCTCTCACGCGGCGGGCCCACCTGCCAACATCTCGCCGTGGCGGCTCCCCTCCGCTCGCTCTCACTACTAGACGGGGCCCACCTGTCGGCGTCTCCCTATGCTTCTTCCTCCTCCCCTTTTCCGCCCTTTGCCACCCCATGTCACGCTAGCGTCAACTCGCCTCCCCCGTCCCATCGTCTTCGCTCATCCCTGCCGCCCCCGTTGTCGCGCATTGAAGATGCCTGTCCCGCCACTACCACCCCCTCCCGTCGCCCTATTCTCCCTGTGCTTCTCCCTCCCCCGCCCCTTTCCACTCGTTGGCGCCCCATGCCGCCATGGCCGTGTCGCTCGCCCCGTCCCATCCCCCGTTTCCCTCCCCTTCGCTCCCCATTTCAACGCGCATTAACTCCCTTGACTTCCGCCGCACTGTTTGCCTCTTTTTCTCTCTTGCCACCGCCCCCATCATCGCCGGAGCGCACGGACGCCAGAGCTCGCACATGTCGTGCCCATGCCGTCGAGCATCCTCTCTCCTCCTCCTCGGCCCCTATAAAGGCGAGCACCCAGAGCCCCTTTTCCTCTCTCGTTTTCCCCTTCTCCCTCCCTCTCTCTCGCCATCAATCGCCGGGATTTGGAGCTCCAAGAGCGATGATGCGGACATCCTCAGCTATGTTGTTCCATATAATGTTTTCAATTAATTAAGTACCTCAAAACAATATAAGCTTCTTGAAAGAGTTGAAGAACAAGAGACTCTTGTAGGTGAAGCTTGTGCAAAGAACCAACAGGTGAATCTGTTCTCTGAATTTCCTTTTAAATTAGTTGAGAATATTATACTACATAATAGCGGATCATCGCTTGTTGTTAGGTTTGAAGGAGAAGGTTTATTGGAAGATAAAGAACACAATGCTTCTCTTGGTGTTTTGCTTCTTACAAAAATAGCACGCAACCTATGGGAGGTAGGGGCGCATGAGACGAACAATAGATGGTGCCACACTCATCTTGAAGTTCACGATGACCTTTGCATAAACTCGTAAAGATCTAGCATGCACAATATATATATTTGGAAAACTTATCAAGTCTATTTTCCAATGGATAAAACGTTACGTGATTTCGAGCTTTCTATAAAACGTTATGGCTATTTGAGTACATGCTGCACATTTAGACCGACCGATGACGAGAGTAGATAAAGTTAATAATTATGTGGCTTGTACGACATCTTGGGAGGATATCCAGCTATGCCATGTCTTTTCAAAGGTTCACAAGAGTATCTTTCTCAAGTTTCACACGGATTCAAGTTGTTTCCATTAATGAAATTGAAGATAGGAAAGTTTGGATTTAATTCGGATTCAGAATCAGCAGGACAGTACGAAGTAAAAGGTCATAACTTTCACAAACGTAATCCGATTTGCGTGTTCTTGTGCTTGTTGGAAACATAACTTCAAGACCGATCCAATGAATCCTCTCTCTGTCCAAAATTTGTCTTGTGTGAAAAGATATTCCTAAAATAATTTGTCGATTGTAAAATCAGAGTTTCCTTTTTGTTTTAAATTGTGTCCAAATTAGAGTAGGAGTTCTAATTCTAAAATAGAGTAGGTGTAGGGCCTCTTGGCGAGACATGAGGTGGAGAAGAGCACTATATATTGAGGGTTAGACCCCCATTTTAACCTTAGACTACGATTAAAGATTTTGATTATTTTTTTGCATCAATGCTTGATTCTTCCAAGAAGTTTGGTGAAGGCCAACGAATTGAAGGGGAATAGTACATTTTCTTCCAAAGACAGTTATATCTTTCCGTTGGGAATTGAGGGATCGATAAAACTCCACTTGGTGGTCGGGTGGAGTACACGTGAGATTAAGCGAATTAAAGAGTTGCAACTTCATACATTGGCATCGGGTGAGAAAATACGATTTGTCAAGTCAATCGTGCAAGTTATCTTCGATCTTACTTCAAAAAGATCGGGCACCCCGTATCAAAGTGCTTGACCAAACTTGCGCGCTGTCGATTCCGCCAATGTTGAGGATCCTCCACCGCTTCTTCCCAAGTCGGCACCCGCGGTTCGAGCTACCGTCTTGCGCCTTGCCATCGCCAAGACCTCGTCACCACCTTCGATCGGTCGCCTCTGCCGCTTCCTTCGTGATGTGACCATACCACACACGCATACAACCATAGCTCCCAAGATTAAACAAAAGGTAAATTCGTTCCTTAAGATTCAATTTGTTTTAAATGAGAATATGATGCTACCTAATGATGAAAATATAAATTTGTGCAGCATCACGTCACTTTTTAACCAAGCCAAGCAAGAGTTCAAGTTGTACACGTTTTGGAATCCAATTCGGCCTCCTAAACAACACCGACTTTAAACGTGCATAACTTTCACATACGGAGTCTGTTTGAGGTCCACGAGTGCTTGATGGAAATCTTATCTCGTACTCTTTCCAACGGATCTAGCTTGACCTCCAAATTCCTTCTGTGTGTACCGCAATTACTAAAAGAAGGGGTTACGTCACCTGTTTGAACCAAATTGGGCATTGTAATACCTTGGCACAATGGGAACGCGCCCCTCTCTTGGCCCATACTATTCATGGTAGCATTGTTCATATGAATAGTATCACCCTCATCTCTTAGTTATGTGCGTACATCTCCTATTTAAGGAGGCCGCACCCCTTTAGTTTTGTTGGATTTCGTTGAGTTAAGGTGTAGCCATTGTGCAAACTTCTATTCTTCAGTTGTGTCGGATGACCACCTGTCAAGGCAACTTTTGAAATCCCACCTTATTAGTATTTCATAAATATTTGCAATACATCAGATTGTGTTTTATCTTGTTCTTGCGTGTTCTGCGATTGAATGCAGGAATAGACCTTCGTGGTCAGGTTGATCACGCTTCCAGCAAGATCAATAACATCTCAGAGTTGGTTCAACGATTGCTAAAGTGCAAGCATCGTCGTACGATTGTAGTCGGATTGCGAGAGTCACCTCCACGAAAATCGATATTTATCAATCTCATCGAAAGATCGGACACCCCACCGCATCAAGGGTATCGAGCTTTCGTTCAGCGATGATTTTTCCTTTACCTCTGATCCATGAAAAAAAGAGTTTGCTTGGTGGAATCTTGGTTGCATTGTCGTGTCTATTTGCTTATTTCTAGTTCTAGTTATTGTCTAGTTTTCATCTTGATTTTTGTGTTCCTTTGCGTAGTTTCATCATTGTGTCCGACTTCACGCCAAATAAACTCATGCCGCTCATTTGTCACGGCAACAAAAACCGCCGCCATCATCGCTGCGGCAACCAAAAAACCACAGCGTCCACCGCTTGCGGTAACCACAATCTCTGTCGTCGCTGCCACTCCCTACAGTGGCAACCACAACCTCCTGCTGCTTGTTGCCGCGGCAACCAAAACATGATGCCATCGTCGCCACCGCTACCACTCCCTGCTGCGGCAACCACCACCTCCTGCAGCTTGCTGCCGCAGTAAACAAAATATCCTGCCATCAATGCCTTGGCAAATAAACCTCCTGTCATCACTGCCGCAACAAATACAATCTATGCTGCCGCTACCCTTCTCTGCCAATCCCTGTCGCGGCACAAAAAAACATCCTGCCACCGCTGCCATGGCACGCATCTTGCTATGCCGCTGACTCCTCTCGCTGCCACAGCAACCAAAGCCTGCCACAGATTTCCTTCCGCTCCAATGGTAAACACAACATATCCCCTACCGCGGCAACCACATCTACTACCAATCATCGCCAGTAGCGACCAAAATGCCTCTGCGCGACCACCGGAGCGACCGACCATGGTCACGCCAATCTCTATCGAGAACAACCAAACTCACGCCACCGCTTGATCTTACTTGTCGTGGCGGGCGAAGTTCTCTTGCTACATTGCTACTCTGCCGTGGTAGTCACTGATCGCTACCGCCGCGATAACCATGCACCAAGCCACTACTGACGTGCCTGCCGCGGCAACCAGTTTCTCTACCACAGCAAATGTTTTCTCTGCCGCGGCATACCTACAATATCCATCGTCATTTTGAAGTTTTGGAAAGGATTAAGAATCAAAAGGGTAAACCCTAATCAGTTGATTTTTGTTGTTATAGAGAAAAAAATAGAAGAAAAGGAGTGTCCACATTCCCAAAAATTGAAAAGCGTGTCAAACTTTGGCCAAAACCAGTGAAAATTGGTGGAGTCCTACATATCGCCACACGCTTTAAAAAAAAATCAGCAAGTTTGCCCTATGGGTTTGAAAGATATAGCAGTTTCAAATTTGAACCCGAGTCGATTTCGAGTACGAGTAAGATTCTGTTTCCGAGACACCTTCAATAAAACGGGTATAACTTTTGCATACGGTGTCCGTTTTGGACGTACTTGTTATCGTTGGAAAGATAATGACGAGGCACATCACTTCCACTTAAGCCACTATTCACCCTCTGGGGGCCCCAAAATCGATCATCTTCGGCCCCGAATTCGCTTTGCAAGATTTCAGTTTCTGTTTTTGACGTTTCTTTCGGTCTTTCCTTTGGAATTTGGGATTAGCCTCAACTGCAAAGTTGTAGATCTAGTCGAAATCATTCTAAAGAGTATATATAAGCCATATAAAATTTTACTTGTTCATCTTTTGAGACTAGCTGTTGCTTACTGTTTAACTAGAGGGTTATTTACATTGCACATTATTACGATTTTTGTGCTTTACATCGTGTGAACAATTTTGTGCCCTTAGAAATAAGTTTTAATAATTAGCTAGCATCTCTCCTAGCACTTGGTGTGAGGTTTTCCTTTGTTAACACCAAGACACATTGATCTTTGCGTGTACGTACATACACTTCTCTTAGTAGGGCTTGATTAGCAAGCTTTGATTAGGCTAGAATCAAAGAACATTGATTTGTACTTTGAACATTTATTCAACTTGCATTTGCTGAATTGATTGTTGCTAATCCTTGCTACTATACTTGAGTCTTCCCAACTACTCCTCTTCTACAACGTATAGGCTGACCTTCACCTGGCAGTTGCTCCATCCAATCTTCGGAGATACATTAACACCGCTGGTTGCCGATCACCCCTGTTGCTTGGTAAGAATTGGTAAGAATTCGATAGAAAGCTTGAGTGTGAGCGACTTTTGAACCACCACATCCTAGTAGTAGCTAGGGACATATGTTTGCTTTTACTAACCATGATAGGTCCAAGATCACACAAGAGTATGTTTCGTGAGATCAACAACACCATTGACTCATCTCACATGGCTTGAACGAGGTAAATTTAAGTATGCATTTCCATCCGTTGATGGTGAATTTGATCCTAATACCTATGTTGGTGGAAATAGCATTAGACAAGGAATTTGAATATTATGATTGGTGCGATAGGCAAAAGATTAGATCACCACTAGCGTTTTTGTTGAGGATGCAATACTTTGGCGGAAGTATTTGAATAGATACGGAAGAGTGCCTCAAACTTGTAATGCATTAAAGAAACTTTTGAGAGATGAATTCGTTCCTAAATATCATACTAATTATTTACTAGCTAGATTACAACGTTTAAATCAAGGTAGTAGAACTGTAAGTGAATACTATCATGAATTGAAAACTCGTTTGTTGCGTTGTGGTTTAGAGGAACATGTTGAAGCTATAGAAAATAAATTCTTAAGTGGGCTTAATCAAGAAATTCAGGACCTTCTTGTTCATAAAGAATATAATTCTCTCTCTCATTTATTTATACTTGCTTGTAAGGTTAAAAGTCAGACTGAGGAGAAATTAAGAATACTTGATGATAGAAAACATGAGAGCAAGCCTGTGTTTGTGTCTTTTTCTGTGACTAACAACTTGCAGGAAGTTGAGAACCATGCCGAAGAGAACAATGAGCCACCGACTCCATTGGTTGAGAAGGAAGATGAGGAGATGGAAGCACCTACATCATCTGATGAGAGCCAACAAGGTAAAGATCATAGTGCTATTATCACTCAAGGTGGGTATGCTTGTGAAGAACTACAATTGTCCACTATTAATGCTATTTTGGAGCAAAAATTAGTGGAAAACAATTCTGGTATACACATATTTCAAGTAGAGAATTCAGACTGCATTCATTTGAGTATTGAGAATGAGTTGTGTGCTAATTCTTTGCATAAATCTTTGACACAACCAGAAATTAAACTTGATTCTCCTATTTTAATTCCAAGTCCATGTGCTGAAATAAATGTTTTGATTCACCAAAGTGCAATTGCCCAATGCTAGAGATGAGCTGAATAAGATTTCTTTTTCGAACACTTTAGGTTATATTGAGATTGATCACCCTTGTGACATGAGTTGTTTAGAGAAGAAATTATTAGAGATTTCCAATTCACTTTCATTGTTTTGTTATAAATTTTACCTATTTGGCGAGTTTGATGACAAGGGAAGTTACATGGTGAATAGAATTTGCATAACTTCAGAACTAGAAGGTTCAACTTTGGAGAAGAAACACTGTTATATAGAGGAAACTAATGGCACTAACCTTAATATTTCTAGTTCATCCAGTGTTATTAGTGAGTTACAGGAAAGTTTGCAAGAAGGGGAGCGTTGTGGGTTGTTTCCATACACAACCATTACTCCATTTGTGTTGGAAAAGAATTTACCTCTAATTGAGATCATCAATATCATGCCACAATCCAATATCCTATTTTCTAAAGAAAGGGAGTCGGGCGAGACACATACATACATAGTTCCAATACCATCCAGTGAGAATACTTTCTATCAAGTACACTCGTTTCGAAGAGGTTTCACTTTGTTTGATAAAGAACTTATGATATTACATAATGAGAGTTCGTCGTGTCCTTTGTCATGTGTCGAGATTTATGATCAAGATCATGCAATACATGAGGCTACACATCTGTTAAACTGAGGACGGTTTTTTGTCAAGAAAGGGAGGATGATGTGACCATGCCATACACGCATACGACCATAGCTCCCAAGATTGAACAAAAGGTGAATTCGTTCCTTAAGATTCAATTTGTTTTAAATGAGAATATGATGCTACCTAATGATGAAAATATAAATTTGTGCAGCATCACATCACTTTTTTATCCAAGCCAAGCAAGAGTTCAAGTTGAACACGTCCTGGAATCCAATTCGGCATCCGAAAACAACACCGACTTTAAACATGCATAACTTTCACATACGAAGTCCGTTTGAGGTCAACGAGTACTTGATGGAAAGCTTATCTCATTCTCTTTCCAACGGATCTAGCATGACCCCTAAATTCCTTCTGTGCGTACCAAAATCACTAAAACAATGTGTTGCGTCACCTGTTTAGGCCAAATTAGGTCTTGTAATGCTTTGGCCCAATGGGAAGGTGCCCCTCTCTTGGACCATACTATTCATGGCCACACTGTTCATATGGATAGTATCACCCCCTCATCTCTTAGTTATGTGCGGCTCCCCCTCCCCTATTTAAGGAGACCGCACCCATTTAGTTTTTTTGAATTTCGTTGAGTTAAGGTTTAGCCATTGTGCAAACTTCTTTTCTTCAATTATGTCGAACGACCACCTGTCAAGACAGCTTTCAAAATCCCACCTTATCAGTATTTCATAAATATTTGCAATATATCAGATTGTGTTTTATCTTGTTCTTGCGTGTTATGTGATTGCATGCAGGAATAGACCTTCGTGGTCAGGTTGATCGCGCTTCCAACAAGATCAATAACATCTCAGAGTTGGTTCAACGATTACTAAGGTGCAAGCGTCGATGTATGGTTGAAGTCGGATCGAGATAGTCACTTCGACTAAAATCGATATTTATCAATCTCATTGAAAGATCAGGCACCCCCGCCTCCATCACTTCATCACCGTCGGCGAACCCCTATCTCCGTGTCCTCAAAACCTTGCGCACCAGGTCCCTCTCGTCGCTTTTCGCCCTTTGGGCACCATCCACTGGGCTCGTTGTAGCACGTAGCACCGACGAGCTTGCGCTCCCGAGCCGCCGGCGTCCCCGCGCCGACGTGGCCGCCACCTCCTCGCCACATCAGTGCCACATCGCCACCTCCGCTTGCGTGGCTGCCCACGTGGCTAGGCACACATGGCACAACCCTGTGCCACGGGCCGAGTCCACCGTGGACCGACGCACGCTTGTGGACCCAGTCCACCAATGTGGGGAACGCATGTCAGCCACTCAAGCATTTTTCTTTAGGAAAATAATTTTGGCTAAAATTCATAAATCTGGTCGCTGATGTCATCATGACGCAATAAACAAATTTTCCTTTAGAAAATAAATCCAAAAATTTCGAAAATCCCTTTATCATTATTTCATGTATTTCTGACCTTTCGAAGGCCCGTTCTCCTTCGTTCGAACTCCGGTTCGAGCAATTCAAATTTCTAAATTCATCTAAATTCAAGATCTACCTATCCACACTAAAATTATTTAATTTGGATTTCATTTGAATCCATTTGAATTTTATTTGATTTTGCTCCGCTTTCGCGTATAGATTTCGACGACTTCGAGGAACCCAAATATTGCGAAGAAGTAGAAACTCAAGCATTTGAGCAAGGAAAGTTAGACCTTTGATCATGTTGAATCCCAGAAGTATTTTAAATTATTATTGCATGCGTATTTAAATTCAAGTAATTTAAACCCCTATTTTAACTTATAGCTATTCATAATTCCTTTGTACATCCAAACTTGAATATTGATTCAACCACCCATTGGTACCATAGTAAAAGCTAGTTGGTACATTAGTATGAACTAGAACATGTTGCAAACCTCCATGCTTAGTCAAAGCTTAGCTCAAAAATATTTAATTAGGGGGATTTAGTCAAAAAATCAACTATAATTTAAAATGATACTATGGTATGGTCTATACCATAGAAATTTATGAAATGATTTAACTTGTTAAATAAAATGCGAAATTGGTTTGGACTTGGGCGAAATGGATGTTTGGATGGTGCGTTGATGCAGGGATCGAGTCATTTCGTGATCGAGGCCCACATGTTTTATGGAAAGACACCCAAGTCAATTAAGGAATAGTCTTCGAGCGCATTTTGCTAAGCCCTATTGTAGTACCACATGTTCTAAATGAGCAAGACCTGGCTAATTAATTTTCAATATTTCACCGCGGTCATGCCATCCAGTTGCGTGGGAGTCTTTTATGAGCTACTTTTATGTATTCCCACCGGAAGAGGGGCTGAACCAGTGGGTATCTATCAAGCAGGCGAAACCTTAGCGAGGCGGGACTACGGTGGGATGACGCATTGTAAAGGTCTTGTCACATACTCTAGACTACTTACCTAAGGTAGTGAGTGGTGGTATCGACGGATGCCAAACAAACTAGAGAAGTCGTGTCATATGGGTAAAGCTGTACACCTCTGCAGAATGTAAAACTATTCGAATAGCTGTGTCCACAGTCATGGACATGCTAGCAAAGCCGCTCCAAGTTAGATTTTGGTTTTAATTTTTAAAAACTTTATCAAATGGTTTTGGATTTCTATCCAAACATGAATTAGGCGGGTAACCATGTGATATGAGGGTATCATTCACCACTCTTGTGTGAATGCTATATGACTATAAAACTTGAGAATTTAGAAAATGAATTTTACTTATAGAATAAGCCGCTTTAGGAACTTAGTATGGATATTTAAGTGGAAAATGTTGCTTTATGCAAATTGAACCATGTAAGCCTCCCGTTGTTAAATACTTGTATGCATTACAATATGTTATTGGGTGTAACTTGCGGGGCACGGTTGTTTGTGCTCACTCTCGCTTAATACAATTATTGAGTAGGAGAGGAATGTTATGAGGAGAATGAGAGCTTGGATGACTAGGTTACGCCCTCCAGACGATTACCCGTGGGGAATCGTGTGATCTACCTTAATGCTTTTGCTTCCGCTATATTTTGCTTGTCGGCTTTATGCCCCTTTTGTAACAGACTTTAATTACTTCAATGAATGATGTTTTATGGTTATGCTATCCACTTTTGTTGACTGTGTACACTAGCTGTTTCTGGACTAGTGTATGAAGCACAGAGAATTACTATCGATATTCATGAGTTAAATCTTGGGGACAAAACTCTCGAGATCACACAAGAAGATATAGGGTTTTTTTAGACAGGTTCAAATCTTCTCCGGAGAGAATAACAATAATACTCATGTGTTTTTGTATGGAATGAGGTTACAAAGAACAACAAGCCGGTGAAACTAAGGTTAAGGATGAATGACTTCTATTTGTGCATTTGTTTATGTCTGAGTCTCTGTTCACCATCTTTCTCATCTGCTACCAACTCCGCCCCTTATAAAGAGTTTGAAATGGTGGCGATTGTTGTGTTGTCGAAGCACCTTAACTTGCTTGCATACTCACGTTGATGACGGTTGTTGTTAGTGAGACATCCTCCTTGCACATTCTCCAGCGTTCATTACCAAAGGCGAAGATAGGTGCATGTAGTTATGTTAGAGATATATATGTGCATGTGTTGTATTAACTACCACGTAGGGGTTTATATCGAGCGGATACTCGTCTTACCGAAGTTTTTCATGAAATTTACATGGTTTGATTTAATATAATTTTATTTATAGTTTGGAAGTATTTTTAAACCGAACTAACGAGTCGAGCCGAGCTAGAAAAATCCAATTTCATTGAATTGTCTTATTTCAATGTTTAACTAATAAGCGAGTGTAATTAAAGGAATTTTGAACCGAGCCAACAAGCCCCACTAACGAGTTTTTTCCACCCCTACCACCACGCATAGTTGAGCGTAGTGCAAAGGGTCCCTAGTCGATGAGGTTCGTATGTCCGTGAGACTTATCGACCATAGGGTGGTCGTGATTCGACCTGGTTGTAATATACCTTTTGACCATACGATGGTCGTAACCTTCCCTGGTCGTTGTAGGTATCATTGACTAGGGGTACATTCGAGGGCTATTTAAAATACTATTATCCATAATAAATATTGCAGATAAATAGCTTCATTAATTGAGGAATATTCAATCCTCGTCACCAACTTTAAATGAAAATGACTTACTTGAGAAGAGTCGTAGAATAGTAGTCGAAAGGAAAACTTTCTTATGGGTATTTCTTTTGACCAGAAGTTGACATGGTCAGGAAGGTATTTTTACTTGAGTTGTAAAAAATATCGTTTTTACCGTGTGGAGGGAAAAATAATGGGAACAATCGCCCACGATTTTGACTGTTGGGAGCTATTCCCAAAGGGGTTCTAACCGTTGGGCTCCCCCCCACGAATTCCACTTCAACCTGGCAGGTATAAATAGCCACTGGGGATAAAATTATGGATTTTACTTTCCCCAATCACTTCGTCTCCTTGAGATCTTGTCTTCTTCGCCATCACTTAAGTCCAAAATCTCTCTTCTCAACTCCTTCGAATCCAAGCAAATTCCCTAGAGAAAATGGCCATATATGTGTCCTAGTGGGATAGGTCGGAGATGGATATTGAGAAGATGACCGCATTGGTGGCCGCCGAGAAGATCCCTTCAAGATCTATGTTGAAGTGGACAAATGTTGTGGACGAGTACTGGCCATCAGGGGAGAAAGACACGATTATTGTCTTCCAAACTTATTGCGAGTGTAGACTCAGACTGCCGTCACATCCCTTTCTGGCCGAGTTACTCGAACGTTTTGAGGTGGAATTAGCAAATCTGGTTCCTAATTCCATCATAATGTTGAGTGTATTCGTATACCTCAGCAAAGCGTACATTGGGATCCCCACAAACCTATAGCTCTTCAAGTACTACTACAAGATAAGAAACAAGACGTGTGGGATTGCAGGAAACTGCTTGATCCAACTCCACGACGGGAAGTCAGAGGAGTACGTCTCCATGTTCACCACGTCATCTTGGCACAGTTGGAGGAAGTGGTTTTACATGGTCGTCACTACCGACGACTTACTTTTCTTTACGGGCAAGGCCGTAGAGAAGAAGTCATGGGACACAACCTCGGCTGGTCAAGGTCGGATTGTCCTGTGGATCTAGGCCATTAAGAATTTGAAGTATGGAGGACTGACCAAATGGTATGTGGTGAAGGATTTCATCACATGTCGTATTAGCCCCTTGAAGATGCGAGCACATCCCATGTGGGAGTACTCGGGGGTTGAAGATTCGACTAGGGACTACAAGAATGGTAAGTTTTTGCAATCAACTTAGCTCTTTGATTTTCTGATTTCGAGCATGTTTTGATTATATTTTTTCGTTTGTAGACTTGCCCCAGAAAGAGGTTCATGCTCGAGTCAAGCTCATCTACGAGAAGATGCCCCCGAATACAGAGGGGCTCCTCAAATCTTGGCAGTTGTCTCCGATGTAACATATCGACCCAACACTTAGCCTAGAATGTCACTAAACTACACTAGCGACCAATTTACACATTAAATTACAATAAATTCAAACAAACATACCAATAATAAAACTCATCCACGGGTCACAAGATAATCAATTAAAGTAATACCAATTGACTAATGAAATCACCAACAAGTCTCAAGCATTTAACTACGCAATAATTAAGCCCATGAATAAGATAAATAATCAATGTCTCTAGATTTATATGGAATCACTCTAAATCAATGTTGAATGTGGTTTTGATTTGCATGTGACCCTTGTGATCTATTCCCTCCTATTAATGACGCCATCAACGATCACCTAAAATCAACAACAAAGCAAGAGTGAGTCCAAGACTCACCAAATACGTAATAAAGTCATAAACAACAGTTTATTAAGCATAATCAATGTTATAATCATCATCCATTTATTTAATGCCATACTCATTCTCAAATAAACAAGTCTTCTCCCAAATAGGTAAATTTGCACAATTTACTCATCATTTATTCTACGCAACATCATTCTCATATGCATCTCATCAGCTAATACTGGTATAGCGAAGTGTTCACCTGTCAATGACACACTCTTCCCCCCATCTTCGCTAGGATGGGGTCCATACATCTGTAGGACTTTATCTAGAGCACTCCAGACTAATCATGTTGCTTTCTCACCGGACTAGTTATATGACTTTCTCACTGACCTAGCTCATGCACTCTTATTACGATGAATGTAAATGATGCAACATCATAATTATTCATTAACTCAATGTCATAATCTCATCAACTCAATGCCAACAATATCATGGTATGGACGTAAATTTAGCAAAAAGCATAATAAATAACATGATAAAGTAATATCAATGACAATGGTAAACAATCCGTTGTTCACCACTCTACCATGTACTTGCCTCTTAGTCTATAGAAACCGGGTGATAAACTTGTGGCGCTGTGCTTGAGGCAACACTACCTGAATAAACAATCAATGATGCATTCAGAATACGCCACAATAGTACCAAAATCATCAGACAAAATACTATTGCACCTACACGCTAAACCGACACTCCTAACTCAACTTCACCGAATGATGTACCCGCCATCTCGGTGATTAAACGACCATAACTTTGAACTCTGAACTCCAAATATAGTAAACCATATGTTTTCTGGAAACTCCACGAAATTACCCACAATATTCTAGCAATGCAGAACTTTTGAATTCGTTGTTTAGGTTCTCGTTTCCAACCCCGAAGGTTAAACGAGAAATCATCAGAACCGTCGACTTCATATATATATATATATATATATATATATATATATATATATATATATCTATAACATGAAAAATAGTAAAACATGATATTTCTGAAATATACTGAGAAATATCTAGCTTATTCTAGTTATGACCATAATTAAATTATTTCATCTAATGTATGTATTAAACCCATCTTTATGACAGTTGCCATTGACAGCGGATTTCTGGACATCAACCTTCCCGAGGGCATATCTTTTCACTCACAACTCATGAATTAATTATTTAGACCTTCCTAGAAAGCTACTGAAATTTCCACAACTTTCTTAACCAAACCAAATCCTTATTCTGGGTGTAGGTACCCCTAATTCCTCTCGTAAGATTCTACAACATAGTTCAATGAACTAGGGCTTCCCAAAATAATTACTTCTCGCGACCAAATCGATCTACCACATGAACGGTCACTACTCTAGGATTAATCTAGGGACTACCATATTGTTACCCACAAAAAACCGTCGACGAACACGATACCGAGCTCTTCCCTTCTCCTCTTTCCTTCTCCTCTCTTCCTTCTCCTTGCTCCATCCCCTTGCTGGAACCCCTCTTCTCCACACCTTGCTTGCCCGATGGCGTGCACACCTGTGCCAAGGAGGGGCGCAAGGAGGTGGCGGCTCGGCAGGCCAGGGCAAGGCGATGAGGGCCAAGGAGGTGTGGTGGCGGGGAGCGGTAGGGGGTCAAGATTAGTGTTGGGGCTACCACCCCTCTTGCTACATTTATGGTCATCCTGACCCCTTTGTACATGGACTGTGGACTGAAAGGCCCAGCTCTATTCCCCTTTCTAAAATTCTGAATTTTCACTATTAAATTATATTTCTATTTATTTTTATTACTCCAATAGATGAACTGTAACATTCTAAAATTTCATTTCTGTTAGAAAGAAAATTTAATTAATTTACATAGGATTTGCTGTATTTTAAAAGGTTTTCCCCTATTATTTTGAAGCAAAAAATAATTTATTTGATAAGTTAAAAACCAAATTTAGGTTGGAAATAATTTTCTTAATTTCAATATGATTTGAGGAATTTCTGTGAATATTTCTAGAATTTTTTAACACTATTTGCTATGTTCTAAAAGTCATTTTGATTTCTTACTTTTTCTTAAAATCGGAAAGCAATTAAAATCCTCTATTTCTCCTCTGGGCCTAAATCCTTTCTTTAGGCCCGTTTTTTTGTTTGTCGGCCCAACCCACCACTCTCTCTCGTATTATCACTCCCTCTTCCTACCCGGGATGAAGCCCTCCTCCCCGCGGCCCATCTCCACCGCTGACCCAGCCACCTGCCGCCCCCTCTTTCCCGCTACCGCCTGGGACCGCCTGTCAGCGCCACCCCACCTCCACACTCTCACTTCTACCCCGGCCCCATCGGTTAGACCTTCTTCCTCCCCCTTTCTTCAACCTCCAGCCGCCACCATTGATGCCGTTGGGAGCTCATCAAATCACATGTTTCTTTGTCGTTTCCTAATGACCCACTCTCCCCGCACTCAATTTTGGTCATTTCCCCCCCTTAACTAACCCTAACCCGAATTTGCGCCGCTGCCCCACTCCTGCGAGTTAACGTGTCCACGATCTCCTTCTCCGGCCACCGCCTCATTCTATAAAAGGGAGCATCGCGAGCCCCTTTCCTCACTCATTCCCTCCCCCAAATCCTAGCAACTCTGCCTCTAATCTCGCTGGTTTTTGAAGTACTTCCCAGTTGGATCCAAGCGCTTCCGCAGCCGTTCCCGACCCTATCCGTGGAGCTCAGCACACCATCGGCATCGTGGTTTCGCGTTCTACGTCGTGCTCACCTCGCAATCGTCGGAGTGTCGTTGGAGCACCGCTGCCGCCGTGAGCCCGAACGCACCGTCGTCGGCCATCGCGTCGTGCCCAGGTGATGAAACCATGCACATTGAACTGCTCGCAATTCCCTCTTCATTTTGCACCCCTTGCCGACCGCCGCTGTTCGTTGGAACCATCGGTTTCCGAGCTTACCACCACCGGCCGAGCCACGTGGGTGCCACATTGGCCAAATGTGCTTCCTCACCCACCCGTGTGCCGCACTTGCGTGGCACCACCCCATCACCCACGCGCCTGGTCCATCGTGGACCCGCGCTGTCCCGTGGACCTAGGCCCATATGTCAGTGTCTAGAGTTATTTTCCTTTAGGAAAATAATTCGTCTGAAATCCTTTATTCTCACTAACATTATCATTGTGAAATAATCCAGAATTTCATTTTGAAATATAATTCCATAAATTCTGAAAAATCCCCAAATAGTGTTTTCTATCATTTCATATGAAATTGAATCTTCTTAGAGTCTGTTCTCCTTCGTCCGAGTTCCGATTCCATTTATTCAAATTTCTAAATTCAATATCTAACTCATAGAACCTATAATGTTAATTTTGGAGTTTATCTGGAGTTTATTTGATTTTTTTTTGTATTTGACTTGTTTTTGCGTATAGATTTCGACGTCTTTAGAGAGCCAGAGTTCTATACCATTTTCATGACAACAAAAATTTAAGCAATGCAAGTTACATCTTTTGATCATATTTGATAACAATAATTTAGATTATTTAAACTCTATTTCAAATTATTGCTGCATGTTTTTTCTATTTAATTTTTTTCAAATTCCTATTTTAAAATTATAGTTATTCACAATACCATTGTATAGCCAACTTTGGTATTGAATCAAAAATACTTTGTTACCTTAGATGAAACCTAGTTGATGCAATAGTATGAACTAGGAACCTTTGGGAAAATTGTACACATAGTCATACTTAGACCAAAAATGTTAAATTTGCCTATTTTAGAGAAATATTCAACTATAGTTTAAAAATGGGTTTATTGCATTAGTATGCCATAGAAAATTTACAAATTATTTGACAAGCAAAATAAAATGAAAAATGGTTTGCTTGTTCGGCTGCTGTTCTGCTTTGCCTCGGTGCTTGTGCTCAAAACTATGCTAAAATACCTCTTCAAATCCATTTCAACCAAATCAAACAAGCAACCAATGACTTTACATTTTAATACTCCATTTGATTTTGATAAGTGGAGAGTAAAGGCAAAATATTTATCACCTATACACTTACTATTGGAGCTTTTCCCCATTCTATTGCTGCTTTGCTTGCTCATCTTGACAAGCCCCCTTCTGTCCTATTCCCTGCCCGCCGCGTGCCTTCCCCTTGGAGACCTAACCTTGGTAGCCACGAGCTGTATCCGTGGCATGCCTGCCCCTGGCCCGAGCCAACACACGCCTACGCCCTTGCCTGCCGCTCGAGCCCTCGCTGCGCCTGGTCATTTGCCTGCCACATGAGCCCTCCCCACCCCTGGTCCCTACCAGCTGCCTGAGCCCTCTCTGGCCGCACACTTGGGCCCTTGCGTCACCTCGTCGCACGTTTGCCCCTGGCCGTTGCACACCTGTGCCTCGCCTGCCTGTTGATGCCGCCGTGCGCCCATTGCTGGCTCCTGACTGCTTACTCTAGGGATAGGGGAGGACTAAGGAGGTGTGACTGCATGAGCCATGAGGTCAATGGGAGTGGTGGTTGCCTCCTTCTAGTTCTTCTAATGAGCCAATCAAGCCAGGCCCAACTCACAAAACCCATGAAGATGTTGGGGTGTAGCGTCCTGTTCATCTTCAACCTCGGCTCCACAACCTCCTCCTCAAAACCCATGAAGATGTTGGGGTGTAGCATCTTCAACCTCAGCTCCACAGCCTCGTCCTCGCTGATACCATGGATGCTGGGGCTAGCGTCTAGGATCGCGAGGGGGGGTGTCGAACACGGGAACGAAAGATCCCGAATTCTTTGTGTTCATACACTAGTCCAGGATTTCCAGTGTACACAGTTACATAAATGTTATCACAAACATATCACGTATTTCATTAATAACAAGATAATTTAGGGTTGAATACAAATGGGGCCAAACGCCCAATAAACAAATAAGTAAATAACACGACAGAAGCAAAGCAGTAGTAGTAGGCCAGAACAATCTGCCACAGGCAATCGTCTGGGGGCGTAGCCTAGGCATCGGTGTCCTCACCGTTCTGGTAGAAGTCTTCTCCTAAATAAAGATATTCAGCAAGAGTGAGCACTACTACCGTGCTCGCAAGTCATACCCAATATTGAATTGTAATGCATGCATACAGTAGTCATAGGACATTGGCAGGGTTATTTGCATAAAGCGGCATTTTCAGATTTAAATAATCATATGAATTTCCAAGGCCATTTTTATACTGTTTCTAAAATCAAGTTTAGAAATGACAGGGTTATAATGGAGATAACCTCCATATTTGATTGGTGAAGGATACCCTCCTATCACAATGGCTAACCACCCAATTTTACCACAAGGATGAATCCTCCTGTAATCATCTTTTGAAAATATTTTAAAACCAAAAACAAACCAAACTCGGAGTGGCTTTGCTAGCATGTCCATAACCGCGGACGCGGCTATTCGAATAGATTCTACACTCTGCAGAGGTGGTACAACTTTACCCACAAGACAAGAATTCTCTAGTTTGTTTGGTATCCGTCGATCCCACTGCTCACTACCTTAGGTAAGCAGTCTAGAGCACGTGTTAAGGCTTTTACAATGCGTCATCCCACCGTAGTCTTGCCTCGCTAAGGTTTCGCCTCCATTGGGTTAACCACCCGCCGGACTCAAGCCCCCTCATGCGCCATGTGGGAATATATAAAAGTAGGTCATCTTGACACCCACACATCATCATGGCCCAACTACGGTGGAATGTTACAGATTATTTAGCCAGGTCATGCCCATACATGACATGTGGTAGTACGATAGGGCGTAGCAAAATATGCTCAAAGGCCGGTCCTTAATTGACTTGGGCGTCTTTCAATCAGACCACAGGCTTTAATCCTAACAGATTAAACCTGTGCATAAACCTACACCCACCATTCATCCTTTTCACCCAAGTCCAAACCATTTAAAATTCATTTTAATTAAAACCACCTTTAATAAATCTCTATGGTAAGACCATACCATGGATTTAAATTTTAAATCAATTTGAAATGATTTGGCTAAATTAACCCAAAAATCCTAATCATGACCTAAGAATTTGCTAAGCATAGTTATTTTGTCTATCATTTTTATCCAGGGGTGACAAGGGAATGACAATTACACTCAAATTGGCTATACAATAGGATGGGCATAACTAGGCATTCAAACCGGGAAGTAAAATAATTGAATAGAAATATGCATGCAATACTCATTTAGAAACTGAATTAAATAACTTTAAAATATTAGGATCAACATGGTCAAAGTATAACTTGCCTTCTTTGAAGTCTTGAAATTCTAAATCTTTGGTAGGATCAAATTCCACGGAATCGTCGAAGTCTAAACGTGAAAATTCGACAAATCAAAAGGAGTTCAAATAAATTCTAAAATACAAATTAAACCAACTCAAAATGAAATAACTTTATTTTATTTAGCTAGATAATAATTTTCTAAGATTTTAGCAATTTGAACCACCCAATTTGGAGTTGGGATGAAAAAGATATGAATTTTACAAGTTTTAATCCCAAATATGCCATTTAAACAATTTCCTGTTTTATTTTTCTAAAGGAAAGTCTAGTTATTGCGCAATGGTGACGTCAGCACTGAGATTATTTTATTTTATTTTTGAAAATAAAAAAAATCGGCGATGGGCCACACATGTCATAGATCGGTCTACATGGACCGGGCCCACGAAATTTGGCTAGGGGGCGATTTCGTGGGGTTTGGTGCCACGTCGGATCCATGTTGGATCCGACTGAGGTGGCGCCACGAGATGCTGCGTGGCGAGCCACGCAGTGGCGAGCCGGCCGCGCGAGGCCAAAGGTCACCGGCTACTGCCTTGGCGGCGGGCGCCGGTGTGTGCAAGAGGAGGAAAGTCGGCGAACCCGATGCTCTCACCCACTCGGCGAGGCGAGGACGGAGGCGGCCGGGGTGAGGGATAAGCGGCGGCGAGATTCGGCGGCGACGAGGCGGTGGCTCGAGGGTTCTCTGGCGGCGAGGCGAAGCGCCGCGCTTCACGGTGTCCGCAGCGATCACGGTTGGTGGCGGCGGTGAGGGCGCGGCGACTACGGCGGCGGCGCAATTGGAACTCCAATCTTCGGTGGTCGGCGGCGAAGAAGCTTCAAATCCGGCGAGCACACGACGAGAGAGGGTGAGTGAGTGGCGGCTTCGGGATGGGCGAACGGGGCGCGATGGGGCTGCCTTTTATAGGGGTCGAGGGTCCGAGGCGGTGCGGCGTCGCCGGGCGTGGCGGCGGATTCTGAATCGTGGCGCCGCCGCGAGAAGGGGGCAAGAGGTGGGGGTCGTGCGGAGGTGGGCGCGGGTCGTGTGTGACCGCGGGAGGAGCGGGGCGGTTGGAGGTGGCTCGTTGACGAGCTCACTACGCCGGCGCAATGGCGGTTACCGCGGCGTCCGTCACGGAGAAGAAGGCGCGGGAAGAAGCGGTAGCGGGCCCATGTGGAAGCGAGAGAAAAGGGACTGGCAGGTGGGGTCGTGCGAAGAGAGAGGGAGAGAGAGCGGGGCAACTGCTGGCCGTCGGATTTTAATCCAACGGTCGGAATGGATGGGCTGTGCGGGGGTGGGCCAATTGGGCTGGAAAGCAAATAGGGTTGGGCTGCACAGTTGTGGATTCGGCCCGACACTATTTTAGGGATTTTAAATTGATTTGTGAATTTAATTAATCAGATTAATTCAATTAGGCTCTAGAAAATAGAAAATAAATTCTAAAAATTCTAGAAAAATTCACAAAAGTCTCTAGACTTTTTCTGGACTTAAATAAAATAATTCCAACTTTAGGTTGTTAATATATTTTGATAATACATTTATTTTAGCTTAAAACAGTTTAAAGAAAAGTTTTTAAAATTTCAGAAACTTCACAATTCCAAATAAGTTTTAAACTTTAACCAAACTTGAAATTTTCCACTGTTACAAACCTACCCCCCTTAAAGGAAATCTCGTCCCCGAGATTCAGATTTGGTCAGCAAAAAGGTGGGGATAATCGGCTTTCAAATCTTCTTCTCGCTCCCAAGTGGCTTCTTCTTCAGAGTGATTGCTCCACTGGACCTTGCATGAACGGATGACTTTGCTTCGGGTAATACGTTCTGCCACATCGAGGATCTTGATCGGCTGCTCCACATAGGTGAGATCTTCCTGAAGGTCGATACTTTCAATTGGTGTTTCTTCAGTCGACACTCTGAGGCACTTCTTCAGTTGAGAAATGTGGAAGACATTGTGGACGGCGGATAAGGATGCTGGTAGCTCAAGCTGATATGCAACTTCACCTCTTCTTGCCAAAATCTTGTAAGGTCCTACAAATCTGGGTGCGAGTTTTCCTTTTTTCTGGAATCTTCTTACTCCTCTAAGTGGAGTAACTCGGAGATAGACAAAATTTCCTACTTCAAATATCAACTCCCTCTGACGATTATCAGCATAACTCTTCTGTCGGGTTTGTGCCACCTTTAGGCGTTCTTTTATTGTTTTAACTTTGCTTTCTGCTTCTTTGATCAACTCTGGTCCAAGGAATTGATGCTCTCCTACTTGATCCCAAAGGAGTGGAGTTCTGCATTTTCTACCGTACAAAGCTTCGAAGGGAGACATCTGCAAACTGGCTTGGTAGCTATTATTGTATGAGAATTCTGCATAGGGTAGATTTTTGTCCCAACTTTTTCCATAATCTATGGCACAGGCTCGAAGCATGTCTTCAAGAATTTGGTTGACGCGTTCGTCGGCCATCTGTCTGGGATGGTAGGTCAGACTAAAGTTGAGTCAGGTTCCCAAAGCTTCGTGCGGCAGCTCTTCCAAAACCGAGAGGTGAACCGGAACCTCTGCCGGACACAATCTTCTTAGGTACACCGTGCGCACAAACTATCTTGGCCATGTACAGATTCGCTAACTTGTTACTTTGGTATGTTGTCTTGGTCGGGATGAAGTGAGCCACTTTAGTCAATCGGTCAATTATCACCAGATGGAATCACACCGATTGGGTCCTAGGAGTCCGGTGATGAAATCCATACCAACTTCCTCCCACTTCCATTCGGGAATTGGTAGCAGTTGTAGCAAACCAATGGTCTTTGATGCTCTGCCTTGACTCGTGACAAACATCACAACAGGCGATTTAACTCAAAGAATTCCTCGCTTCATCTTGACCCACCAATATTTTTCCTTGAGATCTTGGTACATTTTGGTATTCCTGGGATGAATGGAGTCTGACGATTCATGAGCTTCCTTGAATCGACTCCTTTAACTCCTGCGATCGGTACACAAATGCGGTTTCCAAACCACACTGCTTCCTTGCTCATCTTGAAAAAGCTGGCGCTTTGCCTCTTCTCATATTCTTCTTGATTTCTTTGATGTCCTCATCTTCTAACTGTTTCCCTCTGATCTGGCTCTGAAGATTTGGTTGAACTTCCAAAGCGTTCACGCACCCTTGATCAACAATCTCCAAGTTCAGATGTTTCAATTCTTCGTATAACACGGGCTGATTCTTCTGAACCAAGATGGTGTTGCAATACGCCTTTCTGCTTAGGGCATCTGCAACCACATTTGCTTTGCCCGGATGATAATGAATTCCAAGGTCATAATCCTTTATCAATTCCAGCCATCTTCTCTGTCGAAGGTTAAGGTCAGACTGGGTGAAGATGTACTTCAGACTCTTATGATCCGTGAAAACCTCACAGCGGTTACCAATGAGATAATATCGCCAGATCTTCAAAGCATGCACAATCGCTGCTAACTCGAGATCATGAGTCGGGTAATTCCCTTCATGTGGCCTCAACTGACGAGATGCATAAGATACAACTTTGCCCTCTTGCATCAAGACACAACCGAAGTCCTTGGCGGGATGCGTCATGAAAATCACAAAATCCTTATGGATATCTGGTAGGACCAATACAGGTGCAGAGACTAGTCTCGTCTTCAGCTCTTGGAAGCTTTTCTCACAGGCATCTGTCCATTCAAATTTCTTCTCCTTCTTCAAAAGTTGAGTCATTGGTCTTGCCGTTTTGGAGAAACCTTCAATGAATCTGCGGTAATACCCAGCTAATCTAAGGAAACTTCTCACTTCTGTGACGGATTTGGGCTGTTTCCAATCCATTACTGCTTCGACTTTGGCTGGATCCACTGCAACTCCTCTTGCTGACACAATATGTCCAAGGAATGCCACTTGGCTTAACCAAAATTCGCACTTGCTGAATTTGGCATAAAGCTGTTTCTCTAAGAGTTTTCCCAAAATTATCCTGAGGTGGTTCCCATGTTCTTCTTCATTCTTTGAATAGATGAGAATGTCATCGATGAAAACAACCACAAACTTATCCAAGAATTCCATGAACACTTTGTTCATCATATTCATGAAATAAGCAGGGGCGTTCGTCAAACCGAAAGACATCACGGTAAACTCGTACAGTCCATATCTGGTGGTGAAAGCAGTCTTCGGAATATCTTCAGGTCTGATCTTCAGTTGGTGGTAGCCAGATCTCAAATCAATCTTCGAGAAGACACTTGCTCCTCTCAGTTGATCGAATAGGTCATCAATCCTGGGTAACGGGTACCTATTCTTGATCGTCACCTCATTGAGCGATCTGTAATCCACACACATTCTCATGCTATTGTCTTTCTTCTTGACAAACAGTATTGTGCTCCCCAAGGCGATGTACTTGGTTGTATATACCCTTTGCTCTGCAACTCTTCAATCTGTTTCTTCAACTCTGCTAAATCATTGGCCGGCATTCTGTAGGGTCTCTTCGAGATTAGAGCGGTCCCCGGGACTAAGTCAATTAAGAACATTATGTCCCTATCCGGTGGCATGCCGGGTAAATCATCAGGAAAAACCTCTGAAAAATCTTGCACCACTGGTATATCTTTAAGCTTCAACTCTTTCAAGCTAGTCAGAAAGGATCTCCCTCCGGTACAGGTCTTGGGCTTGAATTCAATTGTGACTCCTTGCTCATTGGTGAGGACGATAGACCTATTGGCACATTCTATCCGTCCTTGATTCTTGGCTAGCCAGTCCATTCCAAGTATTACATCCAGACCTTGAGAATGCAAGATTATCAAGTCTGCCGAGAAGGTAACTCCGGATATTTCCAGGGTAAGATTCGGGCATAGAAAACTGGCTCTCATTTCCGAGCATGGGGAATGGATTATCATAAGGTTATCTAGAGGAGAGGTAGGTAACCCATATTTTCCCACAAACTTATTGGATACAAAGGAATGCGAAGCTCCGGAATCAAACAAAACTGATGCTGGTAACGAATTAACAAGAAACGTACCAAAGACGACATCCGTGCCGATGAGAAGCCTCTCGCGTGACGTGATTCACACGTCCCTCGTGAACTGGATCGTCGACTTTGGGGTGCCGTTGGTGGTGGGAACTCCCGATCTTGCTTTGACCGTGTCATGAGATCGTCTCTTCGGGCATTTGTTGGCATAATGCCCGGCCTCATTGCAATGGAAACATGTCACTCCTCTTTGCCGATGAAGTTGGGTTTTCTGCTGGAATTGGCTTGTTGGTGCATTGTTGCGGAAGCCGGGAAGGTTGGGGCGCTGTGCCGATATTGGAGTTCTGGGAGTAGCAGACTGGAATCTTCCACGCGGGGGTGGCTGAGGCTGAGTGAAGCGAGGCTTGGGTTGTCCTCCAGAGTTGAACTTTTGGGCGGCCATCCTCCGCTTGCGGTTCTCCATCTCCTGATGTTTGTCTTCCTGACGAAAAGCTTTGTTCACCAATTGCTGGAAATCAGTGTAGTCTTGGGAAATCAGTTGGACAGAAATCTCATCATTCAGGCCTTCCATGAACCTTTCCTGTCTTTCTTCATCTCTAGCCACGTCTGCTGGGGCGTAGCGAGCAAGCTGGTTGAACCTATGCAGGTACTCACCCACTGAGCGGTTGCCTTGTCGAAGCGCGTGGAATTCCCTCTTATTTAAGGTCATTATCCCGGCGGGAATATGAGCATGGCGGAAAGCCTGCACAAACTCCTCCCAAGTGATAGTCTGCGCACTAGCATGGGAGATGTTGAAGTTATCCCACCATTCTGATACGGGACCATTAAGTTGGTGAGAGGCAAACAAGACTCTCTCACGGTCAGTACACTGAGCAATATCTAGCTTCTTTCAAATAGCACGGATCCAGTCATCGGCATCCATCGACTCTGTGCTGCTGGAGAAAGTCGGTGGGTGCATGCGCATGAACTCTGCCATGGTCAATCTCTGTGGAGGTGGTGGTGCAATCCGAGTTGTTGCCTGCACATTCTGCACGCTGCTGAGAGACTGGGCTAGGAGGTTAATCAGATTGTTTTGGTTCTCCATCATCTGACGCCAATCCGGTCCTTCAGCTGGTGGTGGTGGCACGGGATTCTCTTGGTAATCCGTGTTCTCGTTACCCTGACCTCGGACACTGCCGCTGCCAGTACGGGTGGTCACCATCTGCTAGAACTCCAAAGATTTAGAGGAGACCGACAGAAAGAAAGAAGGCTCTAAAGGGGGGTAAATTCTAATGGCCCAAGAACACAAAAAGCACACAAGACAAAGAGCAAATTTTTCCAAAAAGTTATTTATTTATTTATTTTATTCGAAGATTATGGCTACCACAAAGGAATTGATAGCTCATAATTCGCATCTAACGATCGAACTAAAGACTATGGGGTACTAGGGGTATAATCCAGCTCACTAGAGCTAGTCTCGCCCGACCTGTAGTGAGCCAGCTCCTCCTCTGCGGCTTTCAACCTCTCCTCTGCATCCTGCAGTCGATCCTGGGCAGTACTCAAGTCTTCCAGGGTGTTTCCGTAGGCATAGTCCATGGCCTTCGCTAGGTCCACTTGGTGCGTCAGCTCGGGAAGATCCTCCCCTAGGGCCGAGCGGAAAGTGCTGTCAACTCTGGTCGGAATATGCAGCGGGTGATAATGGAACCCGATGCCTTGAAAGTAGGGGTCATAGATATAGCGGAGATGGCGGACTGCTTCTCTCGCTGCATCCTGGATGCCATCAGTGAAGGTATCGCGTCTGATCGGGGCATGGAAAACGTGGAAATGGGTGCGTCCTGCAAGGTCGGCGTAGAGCAGCACTTCGACTCTCCAAAGGGGTCGTCCTTCCATCTCGTCCCTGTAGCCTTGGTAGTCTGGCCTTTTATGGTACTCCAGGTGTTGCATCATCTCCCAAAGAATCTCGGCCCAATATCCAACCGAAACTCCATGGGAAGTAGCAGTGGGTCTTTCAGCCATCTAAAATTTCGAGAAAGAGATGAGTTAGTAAGTTTTTGGAAAGAAGGGTTGAGAAGGACCCTGGACAGACTCAAAATAGTTTTTTTTAATCCTTAATACAATTCTAAGGCTACGACCTACAGTCGATATGGCTCTGATACCACTTTTGTCGAACCCGGGAACGAAAGATCCCGAATTCTCTGTGTTCATACACTAGTCCAGGATTTTCAGTGTACATAGTTACATAAATGTTATCACAAACATATCACGTATTTCATTAATAACAAGATAATTTAGGGTTTAATACAAATGGGGCCAAACGCCTAATAAACAAATAAGTAAATAACACGATGTAGCAAGCAAGAGTAGTAGGCGAAACAATCGCCACGTGCAATCGTCTGGGGCGTAGCCTAGCATCGGTGTCCTCACCGCTCGGTAGAAGTCTTCCTAATAAAGATATTCAAGAAGAGTGAGCACTACTACCGTGCTCGCAAGTCATACCCAATATTGAATTGTAATGCATGCATACAGTAGTCATAGGACATTGGCAGGGTTATTTGCATAAAGCGGCATTTTCAGATTTAAATAATCATATGAATTTCCAAGGCCATTTTTATACTATTTCTAAAATCAAGTTTAGAAATGACAGGGTTATAATGGAGATAACCTCCATATTTGATTGGTGAAGGATACCCTCCTATCACAATGGCTAACCACCCAATTTTACCACAAGGATGAATCCTCCTGTAATCATCTTTTGAAAAAAAAATTAAAACCAAAAACAAATCTAACTCGGAGTGGCTTTGCTAGCATGTCCATAATCATGACGCTGCTATTCAATAGATTCTACACTGCAGAGGTGGTACAACTTTACCCACAAGACAAGAATTCTCTAGTTTGTTTGGCATCCGCCGATCCCACCGCCACTATCTTAGGTAAGCGCCTAGAGCACGTGTCGAGGCTTTTACAATACGTCATCCCACCGTAGTCTTGCCTCGCTAAGGTTTCGCCTCCATTGGGTTAACCACCCGCCGGACTCAAGCCCCCTCATGCGCCATGTGGGAATATATAAAAGTAGGTCATCTTGACACCTACACATCATCATGGCCCAACTACGGTGGAATGTTACAGATTATTTTGCCAGGTCATGCCCATACAGGACATGTGGTAGTACGATAAGGCGTAGCAAAAAACGCTCAAAGGCCGGTCCTTAATTGACTTGGGCGCCTTTCAATCAGACTCGGGCTTTAATCCTAACCAGATTAAACCCGTGCATAAACCTGCACCCACCATTCATCCTTTTCACCCAAGTCCAAACCATTTTCAATTCATTTTAATTAAAACCACCTTTAATAAATCTCTATGGTAAGACCATACCATGGATTTAAATTTTAAATCAATTTGAAATGATTTGGCTAAATTAACCCAAAAATCCTAATCATGACCTAAGAATTTGCTAAGCATAGCTATTTTGTCTATCATTTTTATCCAGGGGTGACATGGGAATGACAATTACACTCAAATTGGCTATACAATAGGATGGGCATAACTAGGCATTCAAACCGAAGTAAAATAATTGAATAGAAATATGCATGCAATACTCATTTAGAAACCGAATTAAATAACTTTAAAATATTAGGATCAACATGGTCAAAGTATAACTTGCCTTCTTTGAAGTCTTGAAATTCTAAATCTTCTAGTAGGATCAAATTCCACTAATCGTCAAGTCTAAACGAGAAAATTCGACAAATCAAACGGAGTTCAAATAAATTCAAAAATACAAATTAAACCAACTCAAAATGAAATACCTTTATTTTATTTAGCTAGATAATAATTTTCTAAGATTTTAGCAATTTGAACCACCCAATTTGGAGTTGGGATGAAAAAGATATGAATTTTACAAGTTTTAATCCCAAATATGCCATTTAAACAATTTCCTGTTTTATTTTTCTAAAGGAAAGTCTAGTTATTGCGCAATGGTGACGTCAGCACTGAGATTATTTTATTTTATTTTTGAAAATAAAAAAAATACGGCCGGTGGGCCACACATGTCATAGATGTGGTCTACATGGACCAGGCCCACGAAATTTGGCTAGGGGGGGCGCTGATTTGGTGGGGTTTGGTGCCACGTCGGATCCATGTTGGATCCGACGCTGAGGTGGCGCCCACGAGATGCGCGCGTGGCCAGGCCACGGTGGCAGAGCCGGCGCTACAGGGCGCGGCGGCGGGCGTCGGTGTGTGCAAAAGAGGGAGGGAAAGCTGGCGAACCCGATGCTCTCACCCACTCGACGAGACGAGGACGGAGGCGGCCGGCGTGAGGGATAAGCGGCGAGATTCGGCAACGACGAGACGGCGGCCCGAGGGTTCTCCGGCAAGGCGAGAGGCGACCGGCTTCGCGGTGTCACGACGATGCGCTTGGTGGCGGCGGTGAGGGCGCGGCGACTACGGGCGGCGGCGCAATTGAACTCAATCTTGGTGGTGGCGCGAAGAAGCTTCAACCGCGAGCACACGATGAGAGAGGGTGAGTGAGTGGCGGCCGGATGGGCGAACTGAGGGGCGCATGGGCTGCTTTTATAGGGTCGAGGTCCGAGGCGGTGCGGCGACGCCGGACGTGGCGGCCGCGTTATTTAATCGCGGCGCACGCAGCGAGAAGGGGGCAAGAGGTTGGGTCGTGCGGAGGTGGGCGCGGTCGTGTGTGACCGCGCAGGAGGAGCGGCGGTTGGAGGCGCCTGTTGACGAGCTCGCCACGCGCGCAATGGCGATTGCGCTGCGGCCGCGTGAGAAGAAGGCGGCGGGAAGAAGCAGGTAGCGGGCCCACGTGGAAGCGAGAGAAAAGGGGCCGCAGTGGGTCGTATGCGAAGAGAGGGAGAGAGAATGGGAGGCTGCCGCCGTCGGATTTTAATCCGACTATTTGAATGGATGGGTCAGAAGGGGGCCAATTGGTAGGAAAGCAAATATGGTTGGGCACATGCAGTTGTGGATTCGCCCGACACTATTTTAGGATTTTAAATTGATTTGTGAATTTAATTAATCGATTAATTCAATTAGGCTCTAGAAAATAGAAAATAAATTCTAAAAATTTAGAAAAATTCACAAAAGTCTCTAGACTTTTTCTGGACTTAAATAAAATAATTCCAACTTTAGGTTGTTAATATATTTTGATAATAATTTTATTTTAGCTTAAAATAGTTTAAAGAAAAGTTTTTAAAATTTCTGAAACTTCACAATTCCAAATAAGTATTAAACTTTAACCAAACTTGAAATTTTGGGTTATAGGGGGGGAGCTCGGGCAGCATCACGACCTTGCCCAAAGGGAGGGTTCGCCCCTGGTTTATATAGATGTCATATATAGGGCACTAACAATTTTCGAGTAAAACATAGAAAAATAATAGAAACTACAACATGTGATATATGATACATGATAAAAAGGTATATGGACCGTTCATAGTGACTACATGATTTTTTTGTGTGTAAACAATTACTACATAATTTGAGTTTAGTGTTTCTTACCCTTCTCCCCTTTGATATGGGGGTGCCTAATCTTCTCGACGAGGATCAAAGATAACTTGCACGCTTGACTTGACAAATCATAGTTGTTCACCCGATGCCAATGCATGAACTTGCAACTCTTTAATTCGCCCAATCTCACGTGTACTCCACCTGACCACGAAGTGGAGTTTTATTGATCCCTCAATTCCCAACAGAAAGATAGAATGGTTTTTGGAAGAATAACACCATATTCCCTTCAAGTCGCCGGCCTTCACCAAACTTATTGAAGAATCAAGCGCTGAATGCCATTGTCACAAAAGCAATCAAAATATTTAATCGTGGTTTGAAACTTACAATGGGGCTCCACCCTTCATATACATGGTTTCTCTCCACCCCTATGGTCGCCAAGTGGCTCTACTCCTAGTCTAATTCGTATAAAGCTCCCACTCCAACTGACATGAACTAAGAAAACTCCAATTTTACAACCGCCATATTGTTTTGGACATAGCAATTGTCATAGGTCGAATTTAAGGTTGAGAGAGGATCCATTGCATCGGGCTTCAAGTTCTCTTTCCAACAAGTACAAGAACACCAAAATCGGACTATGTTTGTAGAAATCTCCAAATCATATTGGATTCGTTGAAAGTAGACTTGATATATATATATATATATATATATATATATAGGGCATACTAGATCCTTTCGAGTTGATGCAAAGATCATCATGAACTTCAAGATCGCTAAATAAGGGTCGTGTTCTCTCAAAGAATGTAACTCATGCCATACCACCTATCCCAATCAGAAGTTGGAATTTGTGGCTTACCTCTTGCTAGGAAAGACCAAATCCTAGGTAGATTGAACAATTGTTCATCTAATGTTTCAAATCGACCCTACGATTTAACAATGATATCGCCATCGTATGCTTCCACGCTATGCATTTATGGTGTTGCAATTACCACATATGAGATCATGTTTATTTTAGTTTAATCATCCGTATAGATCAATGTTATTTATGTTCTAACAGAAAGGAACGGGTACATCGAAAGCGGGATAACAAGTTATCGAAAGTAAGCTCCAAGGAGGTAGCGCCTAGAATGGGTAGGAAGCCAATGCGGCATACGATAAATCGCTACCAGAAAATAGATATGTTACTATTTTTGTCTTGGCACGTTATACGGCAAACACAAGCGATAAACATGACGAATCAGCTTAAGTACAATCTAAAAGGCTAGAATCTGCGAACGCTTTGTATATCTAATAATCCGGAAAGTATATTGTAACACCCCAGCCTAACATGAGCTTGGAATGCTACTTGACGAGGATCTAATAATCCTCATTTTATCTATTATCTATAATTCTTATTATGGGTAAATATGATGTCACATAGTCTCCAGAAGTACCCCTTATTTTTATAAGGGAGAGGCCCACCAAGTGATTGTAAGATTTTCTACAATCACCCCCCATAGTCGTAAATCTTACTACGACTACTGCTTAGTCCTAAGTCTTACTACGACTACTTCCTAGTCGTAAGTTTTTCTACGACCTTTTCATGGTCGTAAGTCTTTCTACGATCACTACATAGTCGTAAGACCTTTTACGATTACTACCTGGTCGTAAGTTCTCCTACGACCAGGTAGACCACGACCACCTTATAATCAAACCTACCGCAAGTGGGTCCAATTGATTAAAGAACTGAACGGTCCGCACGCACTACTATCCCGTAGTAATAGTGCTTAAATACCCCATTATCTTTGAATGATAATTGCCGACGGCGTGGAGAAGCCAATGCGCGGTAATTATCGCCATCACACGCCCATATCGGCTCAATTAAGGCGCCTCTTCCAGGCAAAACGGCTACTCCTTCACGATTATATAAGGACATCAAGGGCGTAGTAGAGAGGAGAGTTCTATTCTCTGTAATAGTCTTAGCTTCTTACTCAATCATTAAGAATACCACACCACACAGATTAGGGTTATTATTCTCTCCTGAGAAGGCCTCAACTGCCTAAACATCCCGTGTCAACTACTCTGCGTATTTCATCTCTAGGAGACCCCGAATCAAATAATCTTTACGTAAGATCGGTTCTAATACACCGGCAGCTTGGCGCCGACTGTGGGAGCTTCCTGTAATCTCTTGTCAACATACTCTCTTTTCCAATCTCATGCAATCATGGCAGGAGAATGGAACGAGGAGAACCGGTTTGACTTGGCAGACACGCAGACGCCGACATGGATGCCGGTTTCGACCACGAGCCGAGTGATGCATCCGCGATGGTGATGTTGCCTCGGAGATTATTCTCCAGAAACCATCCCATTAATGGAGTTGAGGAGGATCCTTATCCCCACAACAATACGCCCAACAGAGGAGCCAATTCCTCAAAGGACAAGGGTCAATCCGACCAGACCGCTCGTGAGGACTCACAACACGACGAGTTTTTTCTCCAAGTGTTCAAGTCCCCTTAAGGCGGTCCGACTTGGTAAGTCAAGTTCGGGAGCCACCATTCCAGACTCCACCAAAGATCTAGTGATCCTCTCTCGTGGTAACTCCAGAGAGGGTGGGATCAAGCATGTTTTTCCTCAAATTGACCGCCTCCCCGCAGATCTCATTTGCGAACGGAGATAAGATAACCCGGAGTTCCCCTACGGAGGGGATTACTCCAAGTCGCCAGATGGTGTCTCTCGAGCACTCCTCAAGCGGGAGGCCTCGAGCGCAAGTGAGAATCATCAACGGAGGTCTTCGCCCTTCCCCAAATCGTGGTCACCTCATGGAGGCCGAGATAAGAACACTCAAGATCACACACCGCGCCTCGTGGTAATGGCAAGGGCACCACCGTTGGCGAGAGAACCAACACTGATGAACGCGAGGAAATCCTCGACATTCTCGCACTCCACTAAGAAGGCCTCAAAGACCGATGAGGAGGATTTTGATGTCGCCAAGAAAGAAAATTGCAGTCCGTAAGAACCCGCTCAAGCGCATTCAACATCAGTCGGAGGAGGTACAAGAACTCCAGGACATCAACGACTTACTCGAGAATCCCAGCCAAGAGCTTGCTCGAACGCCAGGGTACGATCTCTTTGCTGAAGAGATTACGCAAAGACTTCGAATCGTGATGACAAGACCGAGGTACCTCATCGACAACATTCGTAGTCGCAGCAATACGACTTCCTCGGCTACTACCAATCGAATATTTTCACGAGGAATCGACACGCCATAAGTCGAATCGATCCCTATTCGAGAAATACATTTCGATCAACTGAAGATCAAGAAGCCCCTCGGAGAGGTGATCATTCACCACTTCGACAAAGAAATTCACAACGAGTGGAGTACGAGGAGTATTCTCCTCGTAGAACTGAGACCTACTACGTAACAGTCACTGCACGGGTATCGTCAGATACGATCACTGGTGACATTAACCCTTCTTTCCTACAAAGAAGGCGCCAAGAAGTGATTACCGGATGCCGCATTTTCGCCGACCTTCGAGCGATTCACCGCCACCTCATTTTCGCCAAGGAACATGGAGAAATTTGATGGATCTCAAAATCCCATCGAATTTCTTCAGATCTATACAACACCGTCCGAGCAAAGGAGGAGGAGAGCATGTAATGGCGAATTACCTTCCGATCGTGCTCGAAGGATCCGCCGATCGTGGTTATTAAACCAACCACTGAGTCGATCTACTCTTGGCAACACCTCTGCGATCTTCTACAGCGAATTTCCAAGGCACATACAACCGCCCGAAAAGAAGACGACTTGCCGGATAAAACAGAACAACAACGAGACTTTGCGTCAATTCATCAAACGCTTTAGTCGGGTTCAGAACTCAATTCGAAAATTTCGATTCCTCCGTGATCGTGGCTTTTAAGCAAGGAGTCCGTAGTAGAAGGATAACGGAGGATATTGCTTTGAATCCTCCCAACATCGCTGTCGAACTCTTCGAGATGGCCGATCGATATGCAATCGCTTCGAGGCGGTGAGTGGAACAACACTATCGATCGAGAAACATATACTCCTCGAGAGCCGTGAAGTTGGTAAGGATAAAAAGCAAAAAGTCCAAGAAGAAAATAAAAGTCAAAAACCACAAACCGGTGGTTCCAAGGAGGTTCGCCGTGAAAGATGGAGAGCCCCAACCACCAAGTCGCACTCGATCAAGGCAAAGGTAAGCGCCCCGATCGTAGGAACGACAAACCAAGGTGGTGTCCTTTTCATAAAAAGGAAGGACATGACCTCCAGAATCGCCGAAGTTTTCCAAAGAAAGCTCGAGGACTACTACAACAAAAGCACCACTCCCTACTCTCGAAAGGTAGGACATACGAGTGGCCAAAAGTCGCTTGATGATGAGGAGATGCTGCCCAAGATCCGCAACATACCGCTGAGCACATCTACGGAGGATCATCCAGATACGACTCCAAACGACAACTTAAAGTCTTGGACGAGAGGTAAATTCCATACATACTCCTCTCACAATAAATTACCAAGTGGTCTGGTTACCATCTCTTTTGAGAAGGATGACCGCCCAATCACTACGAAGTCGATCAGTCGATATCCGATTAGAGTCGAACCCACCATCAACAACCGCTTGGTCAATCGAGTGTTGGTTGATGGTGGCGCTTCTTTGAACATATTATTTACTAATGCCCCGGACGAGATGCAAGTACCTGTGACAAAGGTAAGGCGAGACGATACTCCTTTCATGGAATCGCATCGGTCTTCACCAAACCTATTGGCCAAGTTTCTCTTCCTTTAACATTTGGCTCACCAAGTAATTTCAGACAGAAAGTCTCCTTTGATGTGGTCGATTTCGATACGGATATAACGCCATACTCGGACGACCAACTTTGGCAAAATTCTTAATGGCTACTCATTACGTATCAATGTCTTAAGATGCCAGTCCCAAAGGAGTGATCACCATTCAAGGTGACAAAAGATGGCGATAGTCATGATCGCCGATCCTCGAGATGGTTGGTCAAATACCAACTCGAGATGAAAGTCACCTTCGACTAGCAAGTCGGCTTCAAAGTCGCACTAAAGCCGAACGACCAAGTCAAAGAGATTCCTCCGACGCCTGTAAGAGCCCTCAAGACTGCTCGACGGGGAGACTTCCGACCCCAAATAGGAAGACGCCCTCATTACCTTCCTCCGAGCTAACAGATGTCTTTGCGTGGCAAACATCCGACATGCCCGAGTCCCTGTGAGGTGATCGAGCACAGGCTAGCTTTACTACCGATAAAGTACCAGAAACAAAAATTACGAGATTTGCCCCTCGATCGACGAGATGCTATTAAATCGAGTTGATAAGCTACTTAAAGCAAAGCTTTATAAGAGAAGTCAACCACCCAGAGTGGTTGGCTAACCTGTAATGGTCAAAAAGTCAAACGGCAAATGGCGATGTGCGTGGACTTTACCGATCTTAATAAAGCTTGTCCAAAAGATGATTTCCCTTTACCTCGACGATCACCGTTGATTCTACTACAGCAGTTGTGAGATATTAAGTTTTTAGATGCATATTCGATACCACCAGATCAATATGTGTTTAAACGATGAAGAAAAGACCGCATTCATTACTCCATTTGGTACCTTTTGCTATGTCAAAATGCCATTTGGTCTAAAGAATGCTTGCTTCTTTTCAACGCCTAATGCAATCGACTTTTTCATCTCAATTAGGCCGAATTTGGAAGCCTATGTTGATGATCTAGTCGTAAAAGCATTAAGAGACTTAATCATATCATCGACCTACAAGAAACATTCGACAACCTCGTAAAGCACCGCTTAAAACTCAATCCGAGAGAAGTGTGTTTGGAATTTCTTCAGAAAATTGCTTGGATTCCTAGTATCCGAACGAGGAATCAAGCAAATCTCAAAAAATAAAGGCCATCCTCCGGATCGCCCTCCAAACACAAAAAGGAAGTCCAAAACTCACCGGGTGCATGGCGGCTTTAAGTCGTTTCATCGCACGACTAGGAGAAAAAGGACTACCTTTCTTTAAACTTCTCAGAGACATGAAGGTTTTGAGTGGTCGAACGAGGCAAACCGCTTTGAGGATGTCAAGAGGTATCTTCGAGTGCTCCTGCTCGGTTTCTCCAAAGCCGTAAGAGACGCTCTTAATTTACCTAGCCGCCACGCCACAGCAAAGAAGTGCGAAGATTAGTCGTAGAACGTGAAAACGCATAACGACCGGTTTATTACGTTAGCGGTTTTACACGGCCTAAGGAGCGCTACCTCGTGTCCAAAACTTCTATATGCCCTCCTCATGTCTTCGAGGAAATCGCGCATTATTTTCAGCGCACAAAATAGCTGCGGGCCGCCCGAGTTTCCTTTGGGAGCAATCCTCCATAATAAGGAAACAATGGACGCATGGCAAATGGTTAGTCGAACTTGGGAGTTCGACCTCCATTTTGTGTCCCGAACGCCATAAAATCCCGTGATCTTGGCGCACTTTGTCGCCGAATGGACAAATCTCGAACTGCTCAGATCCCGACGATTCCCACGACCAAAGGATGATGTACTTTGACGGTCACTTACTTTAAGTGGCTCGGGTCGGGTGGTCTGGTATCTCCCACCGAGAAACCTTAAAGTATGCCATACAATTAAACTTTCGTGCCACTAATAATGTGGCAGAGTACGAAGGTTTGCTAGCCGGCATACGAGCCGCGAAAGCACTCTCAATTCGCCGACTACTCGTGAGAGGAGACTCTCAACTAGTCGTGAATCAAGTCGGAAAGAGTACCAAGGTGCTCTAGCTCGACAATGTCTCAATACTTATCGGAAGTTCGCAAGCTAGAAAAGCATTTTTAGGTTTCGAGGTACAATTCATCCTCGAAGGATAATTTCCTCGCACCAACTTGCTCGGATGGCTTCTTCCCGATCTACTGCACTAAAAGGGGTTTTCTTGAGCAACTCCAAAGCCGCCTCGGTCGAAGAACCGGAGACACCTCCTATTGAGATGGCCTCATTAGACTACGAGGATATCTAGATGACTCCCATCTACGAGTATCTTCGCAAGGGTTCCAGACCAAGATGATCTTGAGGCGCATCGCTTATCCCAAAAGCCAAAATGTATACTTTGGTCGAAGGAGTCCTCTACAAACGAGGAACCCAAGGGATACTCATGCGATGCATTCCATAAAACGAAGGAATAACACTCCTTCACGATATACACAAGGGCATCTGTGGGACACATGCTTCCTACGTAACCTTGGTTGGTAAAGCCTTCGACAAGGTTTTTATCGCCTACACTCAGATGATGCTAAGGAGGTGGTTAAAAGTGTGTCCAGTGCAATTTCATGGTAGACAAATACACCAACCACTCAAGCATTACAGCATAATACCTCTTTCTTGGCCTTTTGCACTGGGTCTCGATATCCTAGGACCGCTTCCCAAAGCTCCGGAGGTTTCAATTCCTTTGTGGCTATTGACACGCTCACAAAATGGATTGAAGCTGAACTCAGAATCGATAACATCGGAAGCGAAAAAGGTTCATGATGAGATGCGTAATTAGCCGATTTGGAGTTCCGAGCCTGATAATTACGCATAATGGTAAACACTAAAGTGCAAAATTTCGTGAATTTTGCGACGAGTTGGGTACCAAATTATGCTATGCTTCGCTGCACATCCCCAAAGCAACGGGCGGTCGAACGCAAACGCCAAATAATGCGAGGAATTAAAACCGAGTCTTCGACCACTTGTTAAGCGCTCGGGGCTTGGGTACAAGAATTACCTCCGTGTTATGGGCGCTCAGACGACCACCAATGAGCAACAGAGAAACACCATTTTTTCTAGTGTTCGAGTCAAGCCATGCTTCCTCCGAGCTAAAATTACGGTCGACACGAGTTGAAACTTTCAACAACTCGGATCAGAACAACTTCGAGCGGATGACATTAACCTACTCAAGAAAGGAGAAACCTAGACTTAATCCGTTCGGTCTACCAACAAGCCCTCGCGCAGATACTATGATCGTAAGGTCCAACCTCGCACTTCTTGTAGGTGACTTGGTATTGAGGCTCGCCAATCCAAGTCTAATCGAATAAACTTTCCCCAAATGGGAAGGTCCTTACACAGCTGGTCGGCGTAACCCGGCCAGTAGTCAGACGACTAGCGATGGAAGATGGATGTGTTCTCTCAAACTCTTGGAACATCGACCGCCACGCAAATTCTATGTGTGACCAATTTCTCAAGCAATAAAAGTCCGTGTTCTTTCTACTTCTCTTGCCTTATTTTTTGAGTAGTGCTTTTTAATCTTTCGACTATGATACAAAAACACCCAGCTTTCTTTACACCGGTCGAAAACAAGTAACATCATCTAGTCGAAACTTCTCCTATCCGCATGTGGTTCGCCACTAGAAGGAATTTCCTAGCATCGACTGCTACTCATTTTTCACCAATACAAAGAGCTCGGGTTTATCCAATGAAATGTTCTCGTGAGCCAACTCTCTCAATCTTAGTTTATTTTTTCAAGATTTCCAAAAATATTCTAAGTAGAGTACACTTGATATATTTATTCGACCACCTTTGATGTACTCGCTTGCTTTTGACTGGTCAAGGAAGAGACACACCTAGTTGAAGTTTTTCTCTCTCGCATGTGGTCCCGCCCACTAGAAGGAACTTCCTAGCGCTCCTGCCTCCTACTTTTGCTACTTTGAAAAGACTTATCGAGTCCATCGTAAAAGGGCTAACGAATTATTAAAGTCCTCTAGACGCTTGCTTAACTCAAGTTGTCGTTCTTGGTTTGATTAAACTAGTCTGAGATGGTAACATCACCTAGTCGAAGCCTTTTCTCTCTGACGTGGTCTTGCCCACTAGAAGGAACTTCCTAGTGTCGAGTCGCTTCTACTCTTTCACCAAGTGCTTGACAACCATAACAAAAACTATAAGTTAAACAAACCTCTCTTTGTTTTCAAAACCCTATTTCAAACACTATTTACTTAGATTGTCTAAACAATCTAAGCAAATAGTCGGGGCTAGGATAAAGTTATTAATTTGACTTCAATTCTTAGTCTTTCATTCGCTTATTATCTTTTGAGTTACTAACTACTCGACAAGATAATTTTCAGAAATAAGATGGATCATATATCATTCATCAACGGATATTGTCCGCTTTACAAGGTAGTTACAAGATTACTCAAGGGGAGAGCCTAGTGCATTTCCTCCGCCACCTTTTGCCAACCGATTGCATTTCCTCAATCGACGATTTGCCTCGATTCGAGCAATCGAACTCGCTTCAATTGGTTGCACATTAAGGCGGGGATCTTGAGCTTTAAGTTTCGCCAAAGCGTAACTTACTCGCTTCGATCGCCTCCTTATTGATTGATTTTTGATTAGTCTTCAGAGTGGTCACCATTTCTTGCAATTTTCCGACTTGTTCCCAATGGTACTTGTGTGAGCAGCTATGGTATCTTCTCGAGGAGTTTTTCCCTCAGAATGTAGCTCACTAAGCACATTGTTCAGGAGAGTGATGTTGCCTTGAAGACTAGTCTTCATCGACTCCATCTCCTGTTGGGTACAAGTCGAAGCCTCGCAAGTTTCTTGTTTTCACCACTTGTTCAAAAGAATAAAATCGGTCAAACGAAAATAAACTTACGAGGAAGATAACACAAAGATAATTATAGGTAAAAGCATTTCTTACCTACTAATTGAGAATCCAGCTTAACCTCTTCTCGATGGGAAGCAATGGTTTCAAAGGTGCTTTTTCTCCCATGCTCGATGTCCTCTGATTCATCTTAGCGATGCGATGGACTCATTGTAGATCAAGGTTTTTTCTTGGATTTCAGCCTCGAGGCTTCTCAATTGGACAGCAATTTCTGAACAAGAAATTGGCATTAGAAAAGGGAAAATACTCAAAAAGGATAACAGGTAAAGAATTATTTACCTGTTAATTGAGTTCTAAGACCCTCGAGTTCTTGATCCTTATTCGTGGTAATACGGGAAAACTCCTGAATGACCAAAGCTTTTTCTTGAACTTCGGTCTGGAGCTTCCGCATCTCTTTTTCTTTATCTGGAGAAGAAAGGAGAGTCGGGTAAAGGTTAAAGATCAAAAGCAGTCTTAAGTTCAGAACTTACTGTTTATTTTTTCCTGCAATCTTTTAGATGCAGAGACAGTCTCTCGAAGTCTATCCGAGAGGACTAATACTTCATTCCTTAGCCTCCTCGACTCTTCTTTTTCATAGTCGAGTGAGTCAGCTAAGGTCTTCGTATCACTGTTTAACCTACAAAGAACAGGAACGAAGATAAACATCAGCCGAATGGTTGTAAGTACTTCTACAACTACTGACCTAGTCGTAAGTTTTTCTACGACTACGTTATGGTTGTAAGTCCTCTACGACCACTACCTGGTTGTAAGTAGTCGTAAGCTTTTTACGACTAGTACTTTGTCATGAGTTTCTTCCATGACTATTCTCGTAAAACATTATACGAGTATTTAATTCGAAAACAATTATGAATGATAAGTGACTTACCATCTCTCTGCCTCCTCACAGAGTAGTTCTTTCTCCTGTCTTAGCTCTAAAAGTTATCGATGGTACTCACCGACAACACAGAATTTGCTCTAGAGCTTTCGCACAAAAAGAAAACAGTGAGAAGAGAAGGAAAGTCACATATATAAGTATTTTGAAGATACTTACATTCATAGTCGTCCTAGCAAACATCGAATATACAAGGTCCGGTTCTGCAGCTTATCTATCCTCGCGACTTTGTCCCACCACACCTTCTCGAGGCGCGTTATCAAAAGTATTCTCCGTATTGGGAATATCTTTGGGATGGGGACTCGGTCACGAGATCTGTAAGGTAGGACCCTCACGACGGAGGCAGCCCAAAGAAGTCACCACGTGGTTGAAATTTTCTCCTTCCGGTTCTCAGAATCTCTTTGGGTAGGGAAGGAACGCCCCTACAATTTCCTTCCCAGAGCGGTGCACAAGCGGTCACCGCTTGACCAGAGGCTTCCACAATGCCTCTTGTTGTTTCTACGACCTCAAGAATGTAGCGGTCACCTCAACAAGAATACCGCTACTTCAAGGGTCGAGCTACGACTTCAGCAGATGTGGGAGTCACTCAGGGAGTCTCGACTTCATCGCCACCGGGCCAAGGGTGATGCTCGACCACCTCCATTGCCACCTCCTCAAGAGTCAAGGGATGGCAATGGACTTCTCAACGAAGCATTCCTGGGACCAAGAAGTCGATCAAATAAAGAAAAGCAAATCAAAGTTGTGAAAAGAAAAGGTAAATGTCGTTCTTACACTTTAGTAAATTTCACATACCTCTGCACTCGGTCTTAACCAGAATTTTGGGGCAATCCTCCCAACGGAGGACCTCTTCTTCTCCACGACCACATCCGGTCGAGGTTCAACAATCGGCTCGCCACGACCACGCCTCGTCAGAGTTTGACAGAACCGAGCTCGTTTCTCGATTCTCTGGATGGCCGAGATCGCCTCGACCATTCCAAAAGCAAGATCGCCTCGGGCCATGCAGACAGTCGATGCAAAGATCGCCCTTCATAAAGACACAAAATCTTTCCAATTCTCCTTTTCCAGCTTGCCTAACAAAACTAGGAGTGGCGTAAACTGCGAAAGATTCTTTGTCATAACAGTAGGGTACCTTAGCCTTGCGAGGTTTGCGCTTAAGAGATTCAAATGCTCAACCTCCTCGGCTGATAGGCTGCGCCTCGGCTCAGATATAGCCTACAGTGCCGCCAGTGTCTGTAGAGGGTCCGTCGAAAGACCGTGAGCTTGAGCTTGCTCCCCTTTGTCGGCAGATTTTACAAGTCGACGCCTCTTGGAGGGAGGAGCGAGCCTTTGTCTTCGACAACCCAACGCCAATAGTCATCAAGACGACTTCTTCGTCGTCCCGACGATTTTCCATGCCTACTTTCAGTAAAGCAAAATGTAAAAGAAGAATGACTAATTAGTCGTAAGTTTTTCTACGACAAGTACCAAGTCGTAAGTTTTTCTCACGACTCTTTCCCGATCGTAAGATATTCTACGATCACCTTTAGTCGTAAGTATCTTCTACGACTATAAAGTCCTAAAGAAAGAATCAACTTTTGATTACCTTTAGGCGCCTATCCTTTCATCTGCGGACAAAGCCGCAATGACTTGAGGAACCGCCTCTGAGTGGTGGAGACTTCTCGCAGATGAGTCCGACTCTAGAGTCAACCTCACTGTGAAAGATCCGTAAACAGATAAGAATATTAGACAAGGTTGAGAAAGATCAAACCGAGAGCTAAGTCAACAAATTACTTACCCTCCTCATAGTCTCTCGTTGGGTCTCTCTTCCCGAGTATCTCCACATAGGAGATGCTCGTTTCTTCAGAGGACTAATTCGCGGTGATGAAATCCTTCACCACATGCCATCCGGCACCCTTCTTCCTTCAAGTCCTTAATGGCTTGAATATAAGGGCTAATCCGTGAGATATCTTCGTGGGTCGAATCCCATGAAGATTTCTTTTCGAGCCTTCCCGCAAAGAAAGGTCGTCTTCAGAGGTGACCTTCCAAGAGAACCACCTCTTTCTCCACCCGACCACGAAGATCGGGTGAAACTCAATATACTCCTTCGACTTCGAGTCGTGGAGTTTCGCATCACGCCTTCCAATGATTCGGTTTGTCGAGCCATCCCATAATAATATTGGAACAACTCGAGATCCGCCGAATCCCTGTGTACGCCGCACAGCGATACACTAACACACTCAACATAGTAATGGAATTGGGACCTAAGTTCACCGCCCACCCCAAAGTGTTCGAGTACTATCAGAAGAAAGGGATGGGCAGCAATCAAGGCCGCACTCACAATACGCTTGGAAGACGGGATTTGCCCATTTTCCCCGATGGCGAAGTCGCCTGCGATAGCGGAATCCACTTTACCGAGCCTTCTCTCGAATCTTCCCAAGATCAACCAAGATCTTGATCTTAGCCGCATCCATCTCCGATTCTTCCCATTCGTAAACTTTCTTGGCCATTTCGCCGTAAGCAAGAAGTATTTTGATTGGGTTGGCGAGAAGATGAAACCTAGTCGAGGACTGAGAAAGCAAGAGCTCAAGAACAATGGAGTGATTTGAGGAAAAGGTAAAATCCAAGTTTACCTCCCGGTAAGTTTTTATAATCAAGATGATCTCCGCCGCTTCGAAACCGCCTCGCTATAGGTCTATGGGAGTTGGTTGTACCGCCGAACCGCTTCATCTGACAAGTCCGTGAGAGCCGCTGCAATTCCCAGATGGTCCGCTCGAGAAAAATTAGGTGCGATTGTCACCCCCAAGCGAAATTACTTTCTTGACCAAAGTCTTTCTGGTCGAAGGAAGTATCAATCGGAAGTGTTTTTTTTTTCTCCGATTCCCCTACTACGACCACCAGACGGTCGTAGGGGTTTTTACGACTTTCTAATAGTCGTAAGCAACCTTCACGATTGCAATCGCGCGGAACCGCTTTATCAACAGATCCGTGGAATTCGCTTGCAATTCCCTAGACGGTCCTGCTCAGAAAGTTAGGTTAGTTTTGTCACCTCCAAGCAAAATCACTTTCTTGACTAAGTCTTTCTGGTCGAAGGAAGTATCGATCGGAAGGGTTTTTTTTCTCCGATCGCCTTACTACGACCACTACACAATTGTAGAGGTTTTTTATGACTTTCTGATACTCGTAAGCAACCTTTCTGACCAAGCAAACTACTGGTCAAAGTAATACTCAAATGTCGAAGAGTTTTTCCTTCGACTATGGTTCTACGACATTTTTCATAGTCGCAAGTCCATTTGCGAATCCTTCCTCAAGTAAGTTACTTTCACTTGAAGCTGGGGGGCTAGATGACGAGGATCTAATAATCCTCATTTTATCTATTATCTATAATTCTTATTATGGGTAAATATGATGTCACATAGTCTCCAGAAGTACCCCTTATTTTTATAAGGGAGAGGCCCACCAAGTGATTGTAAGATTTTCTACAATCACCCCCATAGTCGTAAATCTTACTACGACTACTGCTTAGTCGTAAGTCTTACTATGACTACTTCCTAGTCGTAAGTTTTTCTACGACCATTTCATGGTCGTAAGTCTTTCTACGATCACTACATAGTCGTAAGACCTTTTACGATTACTACCTGGTCGTAAGTTCTCCTACGACCAGGTAGACCACGACCACCTTATAATCAAACCTACCGGCAAGTGGGTCCAATTGATTAAAGAATCCGAACGGTCTGCACGCACTACTATCCCGCGTAGTAATAGTGCTTAAATACCCCATTATCTTTGAATGATAATTGCCAGACGGCGTGGAGAAGCCAATGCGCGCGTATTATCGCCATCACACGCCCATTACTGGCTCAATTAAGGCGCCTCTTCCGCAGGGCAAAACGGCTACTCCTTCACGATTATATAAGGACATCAAGGGCGAGTAGAGAGGGAGAGTTCTATTCTCTGTAATAGTCTTAGCTTCTTACTCAATCATTAAGAATACCACACCACACAGGATTAGGGTTATTATTCTCTCCGGAGAAGGCCTGAACCTGTCTAAACATCCCGTGTCAACTACTCTGCGTGATTTCATCTCTAGGAGACCCCCCGAATCAAATAATCTTTACGTAAGATCGGTTCTAATACACCGACACTACTAAAATAATAAGTTTAACATTATTAAGTAAAACTCTTTACCAAATTCCGACAGAACCTCCTTTGTATAGTTACTATACTGGAGGTTCCCACAAGCAAATATAACATGAGGAAGTCTAGTAAAAAAAATGATCCAAACATAACCCACATAGGCTATTCATCTTTATCAAATAGACATCTGAAAGTAGATCATAAGTATTCAATTTTTAAACTCATTTATTACAGTCTAATCCAATCAAGTAATGATCGTAAGCAGAATTTTAGGTAATTCATCCATCTGCTGAATTAATTTTCTTTTTATTCTCATGTGTGTATATAGTGCGAGCGTGCAACTACCCTAGCCCTTCCTGTCTCCCATGCATGCCGATCTCATACAGGTACCTAAAACACAACAAACAACAAGGGGTGAGTCCAAAGACTCAAAGAAGCATAATAATTGGTAACAACAAAGATAAGAAAGAAACCCATCAATTATACATCACAAATCTATTCACCGAATAAACCACATACACATGACATGCAACCTGCTCATATGCTCTTTATGCTCTTTGTCTTATCTTTGTCTTTTTGCATTTTACCGGTAATGCAAAGTGCGCATCCGTCGATGCACACCCATGCTCGTGCCATCACAGCATGTGGACATTTGCCCATACTTTGCAAGTATGAGGACCCTTGCCCATGCTCTTCAAGCATGGGGACCTATGTCCGTCACCAACATGACGGGACCCAACTCGCTTGATCAACACATGACCAAGACTTCAATAAACTACATGATGTATATGTATGAATTCTCTATTTGACAACAATATACATCCATAACAACATTACATATGAATATCCTACTCATACTATTAAACTCACAAACATAATCCTTCCAACTTTCAATGCAACCATGATAAACACGTAACTCGTAACATGCTCATTACTGCACATATGACCAAATCAATCATGAACAATATAAATAACCATAGAATGTATCGGTCAAGTCATTCGATAATATCTAATATAACCATAATCACACTTGCCTTAACCGCGAGAGAACGTGGGACGTGCGTGTAAGCGCCGCCACGAACCCGTCCACCACCTGAATAAATAGTTAACGCACACTAAGGCGATAGTAGCGGGCCAAAGCAAAAATATACATATATAACAACCTACTCGAACTCGCGAAAGAGTCTAACTCGATTCCAACCCCAAATCCTAAACGTCGATCTGTCCCCTCAGTGGACAATCAACTTATAAAATTCATAACTTTCACTACCGGTATCTAAATTACGTGTTCTCAGACTTTCTGGAAAGGTAATTAAATTACCTAAATAAACTTAGTTGGGGATCCCTTCTGATTCTGCCATAAACTATCCCTACCAAGCCAATCTACAGAATATCAATTTTTTACGTCGGGTTCTCTGGACAGAGCACCAAAACTACCATACCTTTTGCTACGCAACTCGGAACAGGGTGATATTGGACTCTATAGAATCACGACAAAACCAGCTACAATAGTATAGTTGGGCAAGTCCCCTGATTCGGCCTCCTACTAGTCCTAATGTTCAGGTGAAGATCTCTGTCCTAACAATCTGACTGCATGTAAAACAAATGATGGTAAAACTTGCATAACGTTTGATTGGCAACTCTAAAAAAAATATTCTTTATCAACTTGGAAAGCTTATAGAATTATCTACAACATTCATTTTGGGAGGCATTTCTGATTCTGATGAGGATATCCCTTCCATGGATACAACCGCGCCTACACACAACACTCAGCCACAGCAAGTGTTACAAGGACCACTTACTCGAGCTCGTACTCGCCAACTTAATTACCAGGTGAATTCATTCCTATGTTTATATATTACTGAGAATAGACCGCTACCTAAAGCAAGTGATTTAATTGTGCTTAGGAACATGGGAAAGGACGAAGGCGAGGCATGTGGAGTCATGGACATGCTTGGAAGACATAAGGGAGGTCACCACGTCACTTTTTGGTCCAAGACAAGTAAGAGTTCGAACGGGACCCGTTTTGGAATCCAGCTTCGGCCTCCGAATCAGCCTGACAAAGACCGACTTCAAACGTCCATAACTTTCACATACGACGTCCGTTGGAGGTCCACGAGTACTTGATGGAAAGATAATTTCGTCCTCTTTCCAACGGATCCAGCCTCACCTCCAAACTCCTTCTGGACTGATCGCAATCATCAAAAGAAGACATCATATCACTTGTTTGGGCCAAATCGGGCTTTGTAATCATAATCGAACTTGGCCCATCTCGCGGCGCCCACCCGGGCGTGGTTACCGCTCACGTGAACAGTAACTCACGACCGTTAGTACCACCTCGCTAGTTCGTTAGTTTTGTGGCTCCTCGTTCCTATTTAAAGAGGCCGCACTCTTTAGTTTTCCTTGGATTTTGTTGAGTTAAGTTTTAGCCATTGTGCAAACTGCTTCTTCGCTTGTGTCGAGGCGACCACTGTCAAGACACTTTTTCGAATCCCAACCTTTCAATACTTCATAAATATTTGCAATACATCAGATTGCGTTTTATCTTATTCTTGCGTGTTCTTCGATTGCATGCAGGAATAGACCTTCGTGGTCAGGTTGATCGTGCTTTCAGCAAGGTCAATAACGTCTCGGAGTTGGTTCAATGATTGCTAAGGCGCAAGCGTCGTCGTACGGTTGTAGTCGAATCGCGAGAGTCACCTCCACCGAAATCGATAGTTATCGTTCTCATCGAAAGATCGGGACAACAAATAGAACCTTAGGGTTCATCAGATTCGGCTTCTAAAAAATTCAAATTGGCCAGACAAGACAATCTGCCAATTCACGTCAACCCTCCTAGACAGCCGCGGTAAAACTACCATAACTCCTAAACCGTACGTCCAAATCAGATGATCTCGGTGCCAAAAGAAAGATAAAGACGAGACCTACAACTTTCTAAGAGGTGATCAGGTCAGAAAATGAACGCAACGTACCCAAATCTGACGAGCAACGACGCACCGTAGAGAGAGGCGGGGAGAGGCGGCGGCTCAAGTGGGAGGAATGGGGAGAGGGGGAGGGGATTAGGGTTTTGGGGGGTGGGAACCCCCCTTTATGGCCGGCCACACTTATGCCCTCTCTGGCGCGCCCAGCCCAAGTTGTCGAATAAAAGCGAAATTCCCCTTTCTTTTGTGTATTTTCTCTTCTTTATTGCCTTTTCTTCTCCTACCAATTCCTAATTACGCGATTAAATTCGGTGGTTACATATATGGCAAATGATCGCCGACGCGTATAAGAACACACCATTTTATAAAACCGGGTGCAGGAAAAATGAGCAGTGTCGATCGTGAAGGGCGAAAAGGGGCCGGGACAGAACAATATATGAGGTGGGTCTCCGATCAGCAACCTGTCACAAAGAACAATTAGCAACGATAGGTAACGTAAGAAAAAAGCAGCGGCGACAAGCAACGTAAATAAAGGCGAAAATCGAGTACTGTGGTAGGACACACGAATCAAGCAAGACTGACCGGCAAACGTAGAAGGACACACAGAATCGAAGCAAGACTGACCGGGGGAAGGGTGTCGTTCCGGATCGCGAGCGGCGGCGGCATTCTGAATCGATAGAGACAACGAGGAGACACAGCACAAAACACAGGATGCGAAGCGAGATGGAAGGGCGGCCGTGACGAGCGCTGGAGGAGGAGCGTTGGAGGCGGACGGGAGGTGAAAGGGGGAAAGGAAGGGGAAGAAGACGGAGGGAGACCGAAGGGGCGGCGCGGGAGGAAGGGGCATCAGACGGAGGTAGCGACCGCAGCTAGAGAGAGACAGATCGAGGCGAAGGGACCCGGGGGAGTAGGCCTCGTGGCCTACGACCCGAGGCGCCAGGCAGCAGGCTCTAGGCGGGGGGACGGAAGGGGAGTGAGGTGCCAAGCCAACGGGTGAGGAGGGAGGCCAAAGGGGTGGCGAGGAAGGAAGAGGGAGGGAGCGACGGTGGTTGTGGAGGGAAATCGAGGGACTGGGTGAAGAGGACAACAGTGATGGGAGAAGAAACGGCACACGGTCGCTCGAGGGAGAAGACGGGAGGACAGAGAGCGCCGAATTAGAGGCTATAGGGTCGGTGCCACGAGGTCCTCCTCTCCCGCGATCTCGAAAGTCTGCTTAAGATCCAATGGACAAGCTCCTCGGGGCGATGTGGAGCGCGCGAGGACACCGCTTCCCAAGCAAGGCGGCTCGGTCGACGACGGCTGGAGCCGTTTGCGGCTCAAAATCCTGTTGATGCAGAGGGCTCGGGAGGAGCCCCTTTCTCCAAGGCTTAAAGGTTAGTAATTTGAAATGGCCTTTTGATCTCTTGAAAAAAAGGCTAATAGATTATTTGACACGCCAAAGATCGCCACTTGTGAAAGGCCACATCAAATGTCGCCCTTCATGGTTTGCCATATTATTCATCAAATAGTTTTGCAAAAATAAGTATCCCGCCATTATTCTTTCTTATTCTGAAAACACCTACTGTGAAAATATCAAAAATGCCCCCTTGCGATCTAACCAGATTTGAACTCGCTCGGTTGGTCGAGCCGGACCTTGTAGCATCCCGCCTAAAGGATACATGGCCTAGTTGATTCCTCCGTTCCTGTCTACGTTTGTCCACGAAGAGAAGAGGAAGTGGAATGAGATCTCGCGGAATACGATGGGATCGTCCTAGTGTTTAGAATAAGTAGTTCAAGTCTAGCTCAGTTAGATGGTCCGGCTCGAACGGTTAGTTGGGGTTGGATCAGAGGCAATTTAAACAAATCACATTAGGTGTTTTTAGGATTAAAAAAATGAATAATGGCAGAATACTTATTTTTATGGTAAAAAAGACTATTTTAATGAATAGTATGGTAAATCATGATATGCAATATTTTGTGTTGCATGTCGAGATACAATCTTTTGACGTGATAGATAATTGTTTTCTCCTAAAAATAATATTTGAGGTAAAACTCCGATACAATTTACAAAACCGCATCAGTCATTCGGCGAACCAGACCATCCCAAAAACCCTTCACCACCACCAACCTCCGCACTCCGGCCATGCGGCGGCTGGCCTGCGCTCCACCGCCGCCTCAGCCTGAAGCCCCGCTCCCTCCCGTGGAGGCTTGCCCGCCCTTCCCTCGCCGCACCCCGCGGCGGACGCGGCGCCGGCTGAACTCGTCTGGTGGGCGCCGCGGAGGGGGTACTAGCGGTTCGCGAGCGGCTTCACCCCCCGCAGCTGAAGCCGCTGGGCTCCATCCTCGACGTCGAGCGCGCCAAGGGCCTCTCCCCCGAACACCTCGTCGCCGCCTGGGATGACGTCAGTGCTCTCCCCTCTCCTCATTTCCTTTCGTTTCGTCTCGTCTCGTACTATTTGTTCCGTTTTGTACTAGTATTGAGGAGGTCTCGTGTGATGGATGCCGTAGATAAGCTTCTAAATTCGATGTTTTGTTGTGCATGATTGGTAATATTTCAAGCACTATCCAAAACAAACTGGTTGTTAAGATATCCGAATAATCTCTTAAAAGAAAGAAAATAAAACTAATCATCTATTGGAATGTGCTGACCTTTGTCATCTAGGGGCAATCGGAAAAAAACTTTCTATGATCTTTGCTAGTGTGGATGTTCAGAATTCCTGCTAATGAAAGAAAGAACATATGGGCAATTTTTTTTTTGCATGTAGTTTCATTTTCGGTCTCATATATTAGCCAAATATAATAATATACGCATGGTAATGGAAATGCTGTGAATGGTCATTGGAAGTAATTGTATTGAGCTCAGCTTGCATGCTATGGATCATGTGGGCGCAATGATGAGAATGGAGGTAGGTTGAACCATCCAAATCAATTTCGGTGTACTTTCGCATTTCTTTCTCTTCAGCCATGCAATCAAATAAAAAAAGTTCCACTAATGTAACTTCCACATCATCTTCTTAGTATTTGTTACTTTCAAGCATATTTCTATCTCACGACATTTGTAATACTACCATAGAATGCTAGTGGCATGAGCTCACATTTTAATAGTACATTGACAACATATCCCTGTAGAAGCAGTAGTTTGGCATTGTCAACTTGCCATTACTATTGCGAGAACCACGCTCAGACAACTTCCATGCAGAATATAGTCTGGAAAGCATAGAGATTTCACAAGATCCCAATAAAGTACCGTCTTTCTTGGAAATGTAATAGTGCTAAATAACAGTAATTAAACATCAGACAGCTTAAAAGAGTATTAGTTGAGAACCAATAGGCAGAACTCAGGTCGAAAGGTAGAGGAAAGGGATGGAGTTATGTGAGTGGTGGTGCAACATTTGGAGCCATATAAGCACTGTGCAACCATACCCTTCCTTGTACTAAAAAATCAAAAGAATTAAAGAACAAAAGATTCCATACTTACACAACACCACACTTCGCTACATCTTTCCTAAGAACAAGATCAACTTGAAGAGAGATGTGATGTATAAAGGGGGATACGAGCGTCTGATGGCCGGCAATGCAAATGAATCAAAATTACCATGGTTGTTTCTGAACATGGAGCCAGGGGATGTAGCCTTGTAGTGCCAGGAGCATGATTATTGCTCAATTCTTAACAAGTTGAGATCTTATTTTAAAACTGGTTCTCCACGTACTGTATATTAATTTTCTTAAAAATGTCGCCTTTATTAATTTATCTAGAAGAGGATTTCTTAGGTACAAGAAGTCTCAGGCGGCTGGTTAGATGGGTGAATGAGGAGAGGAAACAATGGTGTCAGGATAAGTTGGATCATAGGTGGAGTCGCAGAGATAGGTAGGGGAAGGAAAGAAAGAGATGGGAGAGAGGATGGGGGGTAGGGTGGAAGTTGTTGTGCACTTTAATAGCGGGTATATAAAATGATATGCACATTGTATGATGCCAAGATAACTTTATCATTTTGTGTAGGCAAGAAATTTGGTCCCATAGTTTGGAAAATACTATATCATATCTGATGTGGATCGAACCTCTAGATGAGATTAAATCCGTAGGTTGCCCTACCCGATCTTTCATAGTGGTAATTCCCAAATAGATATGTGGAGCACAAATTACAGGACAAAATTCTCACTAGGATAGATAAAATCCTTAACCCACGTACACCACAGCACGTGAACGAGAGAGATAGGATCGATTGATCCGGCGGATGAAAACCGACACTACAACCGAATCCTACTCCCCCGAAGATGAACCCTAGACGGACTCTCAAGAATTTACACACACGCTATTTCTAAACTCTCCCCTTACAATGGCGCACACACCCTGACCTTATATAGGTCGTACGCATAAAACTTACTCGGACTCCAACTAGACCTGAACATGACTAGGGCCAAGGTTATTAAGTCGGCAAGTCGACACATTGATCCTAGTGGCCCACTTGCCGACTAGTCGACATGTATTGTTTATATGATAGTGATATGTATGTACACACGTATATATTATATACCTTGTATTGCAGGGATTGAAAAGTACATCTATAGCTTGAATTAAAGAGAGGATTGATGACTTACATGTTTTGAGTCCAAACTCCCTTCACAAGCATGATTTGAGACCTTCATGCTACAAAATAAAATAAAAACAAAATGAGCATATGATGAAGATAAACTATGATCATGGTTATTAAGACGTCCTTAAGGCGACGCCTAGGCAACGATGAAGATAAACTATGATCATGGTTATTAAGACGTCCTTAAGGCGACGCCTAGGCGTTGCCTAGGCGGGAAGGCGTGGGTGTGGGTCAAGGTGTCGGCTCGCCTTGCCGTGCGCACGTATGCCGTCCGCCTTAGTACCATGGCGTCCTGAAGGTGTCGCTAAGGCGGGCTATGGCGTCGGGAAGGCTCAAGGCGACGCCTTGGCAGGGAGGAGCACGCGAGCAACGCGACTAAACCAGAGAGAGAGAGAGAGAGAGAGAAGGGAAGAGGAGAGGCGAAGACCAAGAAAGACTCACTGAACCCCGGCGGTGGCGCCCATCTCGCCGGCCGCCTGCTGTCTCGGCGTCCTCTCCACCTCCCATCCGTCGCCCGCAAAGCAAGCATCCTCCGGTCCTCCCTGTCTCGGCGTCGCCTCCATCTCACCGCCGCTGTCTCGGCGTCGCCCATCTCCCCGTTGCTCATCGCCCAGCAAGGTACACCCTCCCCTGCCCTCCTCTCCCCTCCTCTCTACTCGGTACCTCTGTTTCGCCATGCTCTCCCCTCCTCTTGGCCTCCCTTCCTCCCTGCGTCCCCGCATCCCCTCCGTGCAGGTGACCCTGACTCCTCTGACATATGGAAGGGAGGGGAGGCGGGAGAAGGCCGAGACCGCCGGGTCAAGGCTTCGCATCGGGCGACTCGGGCCGTCGGTGAGAAGACATAAGAGCAGCAGAGAAGGTGGTGTTGTGGAAGATCTGGGCTCAGCTCCTAGTTGTCGGTGGCGCAATGGAAGAGGAGGAGCAAGGAGGAGGTGGCGTTGCGGGAGAGGAGCAGCAGGGAGGATGCAAAGCAGAGAGAATTGGGAATGGGATGACGCCACAGAGAGGAAGAACTTTCCAGAGGTGACGTGGTGGGAGCTTGGAGGCGATCACGCTTGGGAGCCTTAGGAGTTAGGCGCGATTGAGCACTTAGCAGTGTGATATTTGGATCAAGAATGGTGGATGTGCTCACACTAAATTAACCCAATAGATTGCTGTTCAATGAGAAATATATCTTAATATATCAAATCAACTTAATATTCATGCTGTATAATTTTACCAACCTTAGGCCTTATCGTAATAATGGATTTGCCTGTTCTGTATGTTTACTGCTGTCAATGCATTACTAATTAATTAATTATAGTTTGAACCAGAGATTAAAAACCCGGCCGGTAACCAGTTACCGGTCGGGGAGCAGTACGGAAAAAACCGACCGAATTTTGTTTTTTTGCTTCTTTGGATTCCTTTGCTCCTCTTTATGCTGTACCTGCATGTGCAGTAGGCCCCCTTCATCCCCTTTATTCCCCAGGCTGCTCCCCACTTGTTTTTGCTTTCTTGCTCCCTGATTGCCTCCCTCTCTCTCCCTCAATTTCCAGTAGCACAAGTGCACAACCAGCAGCAGCAGCACAAGCACAAGCACAAGTAAGCAGGAGCAGCAGCACAAGCAGTAGGTCTGGAACTTCGTTCTTCCACTGACTCACCATGGTTATTTGTGGAGTTTTTGTGTTCATTGTTTGTAGGAAGTAATGAGAGATTATAGTGTAGAAAACCATCTTGGATGCAAAAAAATTAGTTGCATATACGGTTACTACCTTACTTGTTGCTTGCTGCATGGTGGCAAAATGCATCATGATTCATGACTCATACTTCAAGCATTACTTGAATCATGAAGCAAACATATCCCTGCTTCATCACTTGTCAATATGATTCATGACTCACACTTCAAGTACTGCATCTTAGTGCTAACTAGCTAGTGAAATACTAGAGTAATTATAGTCCAAAACAATGAACCAAGGGCGCTGGAAATGACACGAGAAAAAATACAATCAACCAATCTAACATTTTTCATCCTGTATGGATTATTGTAGGTGATGGCTCCTAAATCCATCAATGTTTGGGAACATGGAGAGAGACTAGGAGGTGCTGGTTGGAAGTGCAGATATTGTAATCTAACAAAATCAGGCGGAGGTGTCACCCGCCTAAAAGAACATCTTGCTGGGAGACACGGAGATGTTGTTGCTTGCAGTGGGGTTCCAGCGGAAGTCCGAAGGCTCATGCTGGCAAGTCTTGAAGAAGCGAAGATAAGAAAGAAATCTCTTAAAGATGAACGACTACGAATGGAGCAAGCCGCAAGAGATCCTATAGCTCGTGGTCCATTATATGAAGATGCCTTCGATGATAACGAGGAAATGCAAATGGAATGAGCTCGTCGAGAGTCGTTAGAGGTACATCAGCTGCAACAAAGGGCCAGAGCCAGGGGTGCGACGTTTGAACATGGTGGTGGTAGTGGAAGTGGCAGAGGTAGTGGCACAGGAAGCAATACTTTTTCGAGGATGTTTGGCAGGTCACAATCCATGAGAGTTGATCTTGATATTTTGCGCAGTCGGGCACCCGTCCAACCCCGCATTGATACAACACTTCGCGGAGAAGCAAAGTCAAAACTTGAAAAAATTTGGTGTAAGTGGTTCCATAGTAATGACATTGCTGAAGTTAAGGCAGAGTGTCCTTATTTTCGTGCCGCTATCAAAGAGACACAAGAACTTGGCCAAGGGGAACGTCACCAAGAGGGCATGAAATCGATAGGACATATCTTGACGCCAACGAACAAGAGGTAAAGGAGTACGTAACACAGTTCAAAGAAGACTGGGATATATACAGAGTATTATGTGTGATTCATGGGCTGGTCTTACACAAATGAGTATCATTAACTTCATGTTGTACTGCAATGGAAGAATATTTTTTCTATAAGTCAGTGGATGCAACTGGTGACATACAAAATGCTGATTTTTTGTATCGTGAGATTCGTAGAGTTGTGGAAGAAGTTGGAGTTAAACATGTCATGTAGATTGTGACTGACAATGGTGCGAACTATAAGAAAGCATGCTAACTAGTAATTGAAGAGTATCCAACTTTAGTCTGGCAGCCATGTGCAGCGCACACCGTCAACCTCATGTTGAAGGATATTGGTTAGTTCGAGGAAGTTGATGCAGTTGTCAAGGCGGCTAAGAGGATTTGTCGGCTCCTATACAACCACAGTCGCCTCCATAATGAAATGCGCCAACAAATTGGAGGGGAGATAGTTCGTCCAAACGCCACAAGGTTTGGAACCACATTCATTTTCTTGAAAAGTTTTGGGATAAAAAAGCAAAGTTCATAAAGTGGATGGTGTCAAATGTATGGGGCTCCAACCATTTGAGTACGACCGAGGAAGGAGAATACATGTATTCCTGTCTCACAAGTAGACAATGGTGGTCGAGTATGGATTGGGTCATAAAATTGGTAGAATCAATTTACCGACTACTCAGATATGTAGACCAACAGAAACCCGCAACAGTGGCAGGAATGGTTGGAAAGATGTATGAACTCAATTTCGAACTTCAAGACGTACTAAAACAAGATAAGACCACTTATGATCGTGTCATAAAGATTATTAATAGAAGAGTTGCAATGATGAAGGATCGCACATATATAGTTCCAGGCAAGTTCATAGTTTCCTAAATCCAAATAAATATTATATATTTGTTGTATTTTTTTTCTAACATTCTAAGTGTGTTTGTTTGCACAACATCGTTGCTAAACCCGCAGAGCCACAACTTATATAGTTTGGGGAAGAATCCAGCCCTTGTCGCTTCCCTGATAATGGCTATTCAAAGAATAGCCGATACACCCGACGACGTAGTGCAGGTTCTAGGCAAGCTAGAACTATATCGTAATTGACGTGGTTTATTTGCTTCAAATGAGGTTTACATGAGTGCTAATCATCATTCTGTAGGTATGTTGTTACGAACTTACATATACATAGAAAATGACCCATCGCTATGAGTTTAACACAAATTTTATGTTACTTGTAGTTACATAGTGGATGACGTTTGGAGCGTAGACACCAACATTAACAAAATATGCCTTGCAGATTGTCTCACAATGTGTTTCGTCCAGTGGATGTGAATGTAATTGGAGCACATTTGCATTGGTACATACACAATTGAGGAACCGTCTTGGGTATAAGAAACTACATAAACTCGTGTATGTCCACTACAATCTAAGGCTACGATTGTAAGAGCATGAGATTAGAAATGAAGATAGGGATGTAGATCCTTTTGGCGATCTAATAAATGCCACTAGGTACGACAGAGAGAACCCAATCCATGAGTGGCTTGATAGCTCCATGATACAATCAGAGCCCCTACTAGACGAGGAAGGTGAGCCCCCCATGCCATCTACAGTTGTAGTTGATGCTATCTCTCAAAAGGAATTGGACAAAACACTAGATGAGCCGTTAGTGCAATGGACAAAGAAAAATATTGGCAAGAGTCATCTTGGAAAAAGGAAATATTGTAGCCAACCAACTGAAAAATTGGCTGCGGACTTTGCCTTACTTACACAAATAAGGAAACAAGTGCCTGATAAAAAGATAAAAAGGCTATTGAGGAGGATATTGTGGGAAGCGACGAAGAAATAGAAAGTCCGCCATCTGATGATGTCCAGTACCAAGAGTCTGATGATAGTAGCTCTCCGTCGTCCGATGATGGTGCTGCTGGTCGGACAGGTCATGATGCAGGACAAGATCAACCATTGGTATTCACCTGCGAGCAAAACTTCACACATGCAACTCAGGATGAAGACCATGGTTGTCATGCTTCAAGACCAATTCATAAGACCTACACGAGGGCTAAGAGTCGCCCAAAAGATCAATCTCAGCCACATGACTCTTCTTCCTATGAATCCCATGCTAGCTCAAGGTCCACTCGGACTTATGGACGTCGAGATGTCAATCTATTGCCTTCTGGTGATGATTCTCATTTGTCAGACATCTCTTCTGATCCTAGTTCCCATTATGGTCTTGTGTCCTTCAATACCAATGGCAGAATGGTTTACCAGTGGTTCGAACCCGAATATTACCAACAACTTTACAATCATTGGCTACAATATGCCCATGAAACACACACTTGAGATCAATACAAAGCTCACCTATCTCAATATGAAGGACTTGTACTCTACGATAACAATGACTACATTGCACAACCTTCGCGTTTCTTGACAATGTATTGGTACGAATTACTACTCATTATTGTTTTCAGTATACTAGTTAAGTTATCATTCATTACCATTAACTTATGTTTTTTATTATTTTACATGTTTTAGAACACTTGGACGAGAAGACTGCTCTAGAGAGTGAAGCTACCAAGGAGGATTTTTTATGTACAACTTGAAACACTTTCTCATTAATATTTGCATTATTCTAAATTTCAGTTTGCTAATGACCGTTTTTCTATATTTTCCGGAATTTCCGGTTTTTCCGGTTACCGCTCCCGGGAAAGATGAAGTTCAAAATTCGAAATCCAAATTTGTCCGGTTTTTTTTTTTTGAATTTTCCGGTAACCGGCCGGTTACCGGTACCGCCCGTCCTCCGGGAATTTCCCCGGGACCGGGATTTGGATCCATGGTTTGAACACCCCATCCAGTTGTCTGTGTGTAAAACTAGGGTATGTTTAATACGGTTAATGTTTATGTGTAGTATGTTCTCCACACATGCAAGGCAGTGAGGCTGCAGAAACTAAAGATGCTGTAGAATTTGGTTAAATCTCCTTTTGAAATTTATAAAGGATTGACAGTGTTGAAAAGATATGCCATTTTCTGCATGGGCATTTGTTTGTTCAAACCCATTTGTATATATTCCAATCTGACTTTAAGCTGAGAAAAAAGGATTAACTGTATGATTATCTGTAAAATCATTACTCTAAAATTTTTCTTCTTCACTGCAATACATGATTAAACCAAAATGTTGTGTTAGTAAAGCATTTCGTGGTAACCGGTAAGTGTGCGTTTGCCTGCTAGGAAAACCATAGTTTTGGCACTGTACTGTTTTCCAACGCTTCTGTAGCTGGCTTAACTGATTTAAGCATTAGCTTTTTCCCCCGAATATTTCAAGCTTATTGTTATATCCTGTCATTCAACATCCCAGTTCAGATGCCACACATGATCTTCAGAGGACTTGAAGACTATAAAGCAAGAGGAACTCAAGCAAGCCCTTACTATACAGTCACTCGTTATACAGAGTTTGCAGAAACCAAAGATACAGTGCTTATCCGAGGAGACGTTGTCTTCACAAGTAAGCTAACTGATTCAGAGGCAAAGTGCCTTTCAGAGACTGCCCACTCGTTCTACCTTAATGATGTGAGGTACAGGCTTGTAGAGCGTTTCAACAAAGAAACACATGAGTTTGTATTCAAAGGTGCCCTTCAAGTGCTTGAAATGCCAACCATGTGACCAGATTTATGGCCTCGTGCCAACAGCAAAGCTTCCTGGAGCACATCAACATGAAATTACTGTCAACCTAGAAACACATGCTGCTTCTTTCCCATTTGATTGCTGTCGTGATATCTTAAGAAAAAGGAAAAAAAAAACTGAGACGAAGACACTAGACATAACTGTGACTTGAGTATTCATTCTGTGTGTTTTGTTGTAGCGACAATGTGATAAATTTTTTGACGGCTGCTGTAAGCAGACGCGGACCAAATTCTGGGAGGAACTCCGTAGCTATTTGCTGTTTGTCTCTAGCCTTTGGGATAGTTATTTGCATTTCATTGTATTCCCTTGTTTGCTGAGGTGACATGTTAATCTTTAATAATATGGTATTTGCATTTCATTGTATTCCCTTGTTTACTGAGGTGACATACTTTAATAATATGGTGGAAACAGAAACTCTATTGTCATCAACCATGGCCGGTAAAATAAAAAGGCGGATCGTATTTGTGAAATTTTGGCTGAAGTCGCCTGTTATTTTGGGTGTTTTGGACCTGATTTGACGTTTGTTGAGAGGAAAATTGAACCTACGGAGCAGATCTGACTCGAGGTTCTGTAGGATGGCGCCACGTTTAGTCGATAGCTTGATATAGCTGAAAATCGGCTGACACTGTTAGAAATTCCTTGAGGAAGTAGCAGGACTGGGAGCATGAAGGAACAAGCCAGCCTACGCTCGCCATTTTCCGAATTTTGTGCCCAGCAGAATTTGTTGTGTTGCCTTAAAATGATTTTTATTTAAAGATTAGGCAATTGAACTTTGTTAAGTCACGCATATGCTATGTAATCACCTTTTAAGGTGTACTCATGCAATCAACTTTCTGTTTGGACACCAAATTAACCTGAAAATTTTTGCAAAAAATTGATGTGAGGATCCCGAAATATTGGAGGTTTGTATCAAATTAATAATCATACTAACAGTATAATTCTTAATCAAGAACAATCAAGTCTTAATTAAAAATTATACTAGAAGCACAATTCTTAACAAGATACAAATCCAATATTCAGGTTCCCGAATATACCTCTTATGTTAGCTTCCAGGATTAGCTGCTAACATAAGCATATCCTTACAACATGATATCACAAGCATACACGATTGAAATACATTAGTAAAAATTTACAGCGGAGACATTAGGTAATTCAGAAATGGAAAATGAAGTAATAAAACAAACTTCCCAGTGGAGCGCCACAACCCAAGAGCAACTTGACTGGGGTTAAAGCCGAAGCATTAATGTAACCGCATCAACTTGAAATATTAACTAGGACGTTCTTTACCTGCAACAAGTGGACAATTCCAATGAGTACGGAAGGTACTCAGCAAGACTTACACAAAACTATTTAAAATAAAGTGTTTGAGAGGTCCTGTACAAAGGATTAGAATTTTTATATGCATAAGGTTAACAACAGGAAGGTTATAATGGTTCAATTTTGCAGAAAGCAATACATCTTAACCTACACTTGCTAAGTTTTAGCAAAGCACTTTTATAAATCTATTTGGACTAAAACAGTAAACAAATGAAAGCATAATCATAATTTGTATCAGATTTAAGTGGCTACAACCACTAGCAACACCTTGCATGATTCCCTCTCATGCCGAAACAATTCCCATACAAATTTTATTTTCAAAATCTATACAAAGCGCTATTCAAATTCAAGCGTTGTCCGTAACCGTGGACACGGCTATTCGAATAGTTTTAATCCCTACAGGGGTGTACATCTTTACCCACACGACTTAGTTAGCCCGTAGCCTTTGGAATAATAGCACACTGCCTTTGGTATGCCGGCCGGGTAAACTAAGATCTGGTATTTTTCAACAAGCTGACACTATTGAGCTGGAATACCCATGTGTGCTCAGTTCAAATTACTAGTAGAACCTGCCAACCGGGGGCCCACATGTTGTGCCAGGAATGCCGATCCGAAAAACAGAAATTAAATGACAGAAAGTAGAGTTGTGCTAGCTGCACATATTAATTCGCAATCGGAGCCCTTAAGGTACATACATGTGATGGAACGCATGTATGTCCTCACCCTCCTAAGAACATATGATATAGATATGCAATCAAACACATATGTCCTTACTTTTCTGTTTTCCAACTCAATAGCATTAACCTTTTACTTAACCAAACAGCGCCCATACACTGCGTGTGGAAGTACGATGGGGCTTGAATCATCCAGTCGATGTTCAGTCCTTAATCAATCCAGACAAGACAACCACATTTTCCAGTCTCGTGCACTAAGGCACCATCACTAGCATTCACTTGTCCGGATTTAAAATCAGTGTGAATAAGCAAAATTTGCTTTCCTTTAAAATTTAAATAAACTGAACAAAGAATCAAAATAAATGAAATTCATTTAATGTTTTCAAGTTTGGTAAAATAAAACTGACACACTATAGACTGCATGGCTAAGCAATTGCTGGAATAAGTATTCTAGTATAGCAACACTACCTTAAGTTTGAGTGTATGATCTGATTAAAGGTAAGCCACAAGTATTAGGTTATAACTACCTATTGACAGATCACAATTAAATTTTTAGAAACTAGCATGCAACAACATCACTGTGTTTTGTAAATCTACAGTTCAAAAATTGGGATCAACATGGTGCAGAGAGGATGCTTGCCTTATGGAATGTCCACTTGTTCACTCTCGGAGGCGTTATTGCTCACGCCGCGCAATTCGGAATAAAAAAATACAATAACGAATAAACACCGATAAAATCGAGAAATTCAAAATGCTCAAAAATGCATGACAATTGCATATTAATGAGGTTATGATTCTTGATACATTTAGGTATAGATTTTAGTTTAATTAAAGTTCATTTTCTTATGAACTTGTTAAAGTTAGTTCAATTTCTGGTGGAATCATAATGACTGACAATACCTAGAGTTTAGGTGATATTGTTTTCCTTAACAGGACATCTAGTACTCACAAACACTCTCTCCAGGCATTCTATGTATACATCCACGATGATCCTACAGTCAAAATGAATCATCTTATATGATCTCTTCTTTCGGCAGACTTTGATGGTGATTGTGTGCACATCTATTATCTGCAGTCGCAGTGTTTGATTTAATTAATCTATTTCGAATAACTTATAACACATCAGGTCGTTGCATTTAATCGGGTGAATTCTAATGGTGGTCAATTCATCCCTAAAGTCTCAGATTAATTTATATACACTTCGCTTGATTTTATTTTCTATGAGTCGATTTACTGATATTTAATCGCGCACGACTTATACTTTGATCGATTTTAATATTTATATGGTATTAATAGTCCTTACTAATTAACGTCAATTTAAACAGCTAAATCTATAGCCATTACTATATACTGAAAATTATTTGTACTATTCCTTTAATTCCAATTTTTATTAATCACTTAATCCCTAATGTCTAACCTTAACCCTAATCCCCCCTCTCTCTCTCCCTTCCTTATTCTTCGGTCGACACTCATCCTCTCTCGGCCGACGCTCTCCCCTCTCTCCCTTGCTTACCCCTCTGCTGACGCCTCCTCCCCTTATCTCCTCTCGCTCCCTCACATCTCTCTCTCGGCTCTCCCGTCTCTCTCGGTCTCTCTGCATCTCCCGATCTCTCCTCCCTCTCCATGGCGCCGCTTCCTCCTGGCGCCTCCTCCGGCTCCCGCGCTCCCGCCGCTCCTCACGCCAAGCCCGCTGGTGCCTGCTGTCCCTCGGCCTTACCTCCTCCGTTCGCACAGATCTCGCGTGCTCGGGCCCGGCTGCTCGGCCTCTCGGCCGCCGGCCGCTTAGGCCACGCCCGCCTGCGCCGACTTCGGTTCCTCTGCATATTCTCCCCTCGGTGGCTTGGCGCTTGGCGCCGCGCCGCCTCGCTCGTACTCCCGGCTCGCCCTACTCCGGTGCCGGCTTGGCGGCTCGGCCTCCCGCCCGGCCGCTTTAGCTCCTCGGATCGCCCTCTCTTTGCTCGCCCGCCCGCTCTCGCTCGGCACTCTCTTGGACTTGGTTCCCCCGTTCCAATTTGGGTTTTAGTTAATTGATTCTTAGTAAATCCCGTTGATTTCAGTATTAATGTTAGTTGGTGATTTATGTATGCATGCTTATAGAGGTTGATCTGAGGTGGTGAATGCTACTGATGGTGGAGGTGGGTGTTGGGTTCGGTTGCCACTGAGGTAAGTTCTCATCTGATCTCCCTCTACTCCTCTCCCTATTGCTCTGTGATGATGATGAACTGAGAGCTATCAGATTATTCTACTGAGATCTAGTGATTTGTGTGAATGATTTGGATGAGTGCAATGCATACTGATGTGCACTGGGGGTTACCTCTTACTGGGACTTGGGGTTGGGGAGAAGATGGTGGCAGTGCTGGCCGTGCTGGTACTCCTCTGGTGCCCCTGCTTCCTGGCTCTCTGGCTTCCATCCTCCTTGCTGCTGCTGCTGCTGGCTTGCCTCCGGTCGATTGCAGCAAAGGTGATGGTGATGCTGGCTTGGCTTGACCTGGTGATTCGCCTTTGGCCTTTGATTTGGTTGGCTTGCTCTTGATTTTCTTCGGTGGTTGTCCGCGGTTCAGAGGCTGTCGTCGGCCATACAGTTCTCAGCTCCTCCACGACTCGCTCCTTCCTCCTCTTGCTCCCTGACTGCTGCTGCGGTCTTGCCTTCGGTTCTTGCTTCTGAGAAGAGATGGAAATGGGGGTGCAGCTGAGGTGAATTGGGAAGGGGAAGGGCATGCTGGGGAGGAATTGGGGAATGGGGTGAGGCTCTGTGTGCTTGCTCGGCCAGGGGGATGAACCGGCGAGAGAAGGTTCTGGAAATGGGCTGTGCTATCGCCTGGTGCTTTGCTGTCTCCTGGCTGTGTTGGCTGAGCTCTGCTCCGCCTTGTTGGGGCTATGCTGCCGTGTTGGGGCTATTACTTAGATACACCCAATGATGTCTACTGAGGGTTTGGGATTTATTGGGATGTACACTGTAGGATTTGATCGCAATTACGGCAATTGCCGAAAGTGGGTGTTGAATTCTAATAATGCCGAATGATGAAAACCTATGAAAATAAGACGGTGCCGATTTACTAGGTTGGCCTAGGTATCATGGGTATCCTGGTGCCGACTAATCTGGGTTAGCCTAGGTGACTTGAAAAACCAAGATGCCAGTTAACCTAGATTGGTGTGGGTAGTCTCGATACTTAGGGTGCCGACTAATCTAGGTAGACCTGGGAACCGTAATGATTCCTATGGTACACTGATGGTAATTTATTTTATTCTAACTCTATTATATTGCTTTATGAACAACTAATTTCCTTTTGATTGGTTGGCGGACTATGGAGCTGCGAATGGTGTTTCGGATTGGGTCGTGGAAGACGGTTTGACTGGACAACGATGGACGGGCAAGATTTCAAGGAAGGCTTTTGGCGACATGCAAAGCAAGTTTTATTTTAACATTTTGCAAATTACTCAAAGTTGTAAAACATAATCTGTTTTGATGTAAATAAATTCTTGTGTTACTTGTATTGAGAAGATTTTTATTCACGATAAACATTGTAAGGTTTAATTAAATTATTTCCCAGAGAATTTTATAAGTATTTATTGTTGTCTCTCTTTGGAGCTTTGATTGGAGTTACATGTTAGACTTTGATTAGGATATTTACAAATACAATAATTTATGCAATGCTTCAGAAATAACAATTATAATATAAAATACATATAATTACTGTTTATTAAAATTGAGGATGTTACAATAGATGTAGCAAGTGTTATAGTTCCCTTTAAAATTTTAACTTTAAATTCAAAATGTGTTAGAAGAAACAAAAAAAAGTTTGCTGTGAATAATAACATTTGTCTTTTTCTTTTCCCTTTTTATTTTGATTTATCATTTGTCAGATTTTTCCCATTTTTGTTACTGTTAATGCAGAAAAAAATTGAACTAGCAATTTTATACATAACCAGAGTAAATCGGGAAGCACATCTAATTCTTTTTTTTTTTTGGAATTATTCATATTGATTTGGTAACAAAGGAAAATGATTGCATGAGTACACCATAGAGAGTGATTGCATAGCATACATGATACATTGCTTGTAAGTAGAAATGTCCGTCTTCCCTGACAATTAAATTTTTTAGGCAAAAAATGGTGCAGGACACACATGCCTTAGCACAAAATTAAACCAGAGTCGAGCTAAAATAACCGAAATTGTCCAAAGTTTACAGCTATTTCGTTTTTCTTTGGCTTGCAATCCTGGCTGATCCTGTTTTGTCAACCATACTTATATTATCTCACACTAAGGAAGGGCCCCAAACCGGTAAACTCAGACTGGTACCAAGTATTGGATAATGGATATGATGTTCCCCCACGACCAAAAATACGGCGCCAATGGCCAGATATCCGGTATGATCGATGCTTTCTACGCCGTCTTCTCTCCAAAATGCACTAGTAGTTTAGTACACAACGGCACAGCCACAAAGGTACATAGCAAATGATAGCCAGTCTCCGTAATCATCATAATTTGGTGGGTGAGTTTGGTAGACTGAACGCATGCCATCTTCAAGGGGAGTGATCGAAAGATGATTTTGTGTACGATCTTGTGGTCATCCTAATCCACGACCGACGTTGTTGCAGCCTTTGTGCATACTGACATTGCTACACACTGCGTGTACCATTTCTCAAGAAGATTGGAAGTCCTCATGTTAGGAAAGGTAAGAAGTCCTCATGTTAGGAAAGGTAAAGTCCCAAAATAAACTGCTGCACTTTATCCAATTTTGTAATTTTGGCTCAACTTCGGTTTCCTGTAGCATTTTTGACCACCTTTATGTAAGATTTTATCGCTGACCATGAGCCATTACCCGAGAGGCTCGAGGTTCAACTCCGCCCTTAGTTCTCGTGGCAAATACCAAAATGTGCCAAAAAGATGGCTAAGCCAATACAATATGGGTGTATGCACGTACGTTCATAGAAGTTCCGTGGCCACGACGTCTTGGCATCGTAATAACGCATCGCTAGCTCTATCTCCCCGCAATTAACCAACCGGCACTTAAGCATAAAGGCGAGCTTGATGATCCCGTAGTAGAGCGGCTTCCGGCCCTGGTCTGGCCGTGCACTCAAAGCAACGGCAACAGCAGGCAGCACTGCTAAAACCAGCACGCACAAAAGAAAGGAAAGATACACCGCCAGCTATGGTGTTCCAACAATCATTGCCCAACCAGACCAGCTAGCTGGTGTGTCAGCACAATGCATCCACAAGGGGAGAAAAAAGAAATCCTGACATGGAACTTTACCTCTGTCAGGAACTTTACCTCAACACGCAGTAATCTCCACTGAATTTTTGTTAGGAATTACAACTGATGGTTTTGGAAAGAATATGTATATATAGTTTTTGGGACATAGAGTTAGGCACATTTTTAGAGTATAACGCACTCACTCAATACACACACTAGCTAGTACCATCCATCCACACAAGGGTGCGTGACACCAAGACCTCGTGTGCGTAGATACATACTTTACCACTTAACACGCATACGTATGTATGCTCTTTTTAAATGGTGGACACAAACGCTGAGCAGGAGTTGAACATTAGTGGGTTGGGTGCACATTTGCACCCTTAACCAGGGATCGAAATCCCATTTTCGGGGAAGTTCCCGGCCGACGGCCAGTATCGGTAACCGGCCCGGCCGGTTACCGGGAAATTTTTAAAAAACCGGATCAAATTTGAATTTTAAATTTTAAACCTTGGTTTTCTTGGACGATTCTGCCGTAAGGAAGAAAAGCGCGAAAATACCGGGAAAAACCAAAAAATAGTGAAAAATGGTAATTAGCAAATTTAAATTTGAAATAATGCGAAATATTAATGAGAAAATGTTTCAAGTTGTACATAAAAAGTCTTCCTTAGTAACTTCACTCTCTAGAGCTGGCTTCCCTTGTGGTTGGTTAATGACCACTATGCCCTTGCCTTATCTCTAAAGCTCTCAAGATATTTTTGGCTATGGGTATTTTGGTCCATTGATTAGCAATTCACTATGTAAGAGGGAGGTAATGGCATGCGCTGCTGTCCAAAACCACCATGACAGGATGGAGCATCCAAAGAGCATCAAAGACTCTTTTGTATATTATAAGTGCTAAATATACTAAAAACTAATGTTTCGCTAGATAATCTAGCATAATAATGCCTAAACCAACTGGAGAAGAACATTATGGAATCAAAAATTCAAATTTGAAATTAAAAATTTTTCAATTGGTTTTTTTTTTACCGCCACCCGCCGATAAACCGGTTACCGACCAGATTTTTTTACCCTCTGCCCTCAACCATATAACATTTGCACCCTTAACCATCTAGCCACAGGCCACCTTCCGGAGTTAGGCACATTGGCGGAGATAGAACATTGAAAAGGGTCCTCGTCTATCTTAAAGAAGCCATTAATTTTAGCAACATTTTTAATTTCTTTAGAACATGTTAACTTCTAAGAAAGTCATTTGTAATTGTAGGAGGAAAGTTACTATTCAAACATTAAAAAAGGGATGTTTACAATACAGATTGTCCCGTAGTATACACATTTTTTTTAAGTAATAAAAAATGTAAGCCGAAGGCAGTAGCAATTTTGCACCCCTGCGGCCCAATTCCTCGATCCACCATTGGTCGGACTAATAATATTTCGTAGTAGTGTTTCTATTTCTGATTTGTCGATTCACTTTTTTGTTGTTGAGGAATCGTCGCTGGCGAGTTCAGTCCGAACGATTATCTCATAGACAAACTCAGAATTGTAAGAACAATACAAGAACACAAGAATATAATAATAGATTGAACACAGAGATATGAGAGGACTTCAGGCTTCGCTTTATTACTTCTCAATCATCGTTTGATACAATAAAAGGCCCCTCTCTATTTACAGACATCAGAGTAGATGAGAAGTCCAACTAGACCAGGACTCTCCGGTCCCAATTAAAAGTCTTAACATCTTTAACGTCCTAATTAAAAGTCGTGCTAGCATTTGACTCGGATGCAAGTACCAAGCATGATACATTTTCAGTCAGTTAGCTTGCCATATGCCCTTACTCGTGCGTGACGTATTCCTTTCCAAATTGACATTGCAATAGTCGTAGTTCCAGTTTTATGCGCACTTTGATGAATTGCATGTCAATTAGTTATGCTTGAAAAAGATCACTTGTTCCACCAAAGGCAAATGCATTTTTGCAGTTTGATTTTTTTTTTGTGATACCAACTCACACAAGGCTAACTAGCTTGTGATACAAATTAACACCTTTTGAACTGAAATAACGACTAGAGGAGGTAGAGGAGTCGAATAGGAGCCAACCTTTTCTCCTCCGGTATCTGGCCCCCTTTTTCACTCTAATAGCTATAAAAAGCTATGAAGACCAAAGTCTCAAAGTCAGAGCGGAAGATTTTAGTTGAAACCAAGAAAATCAACCAACAACACCCCTCGGCCGGTCTGATTGGCAAGCAACCGGCGGTCTGACCGCACGACCGATCTGACTGCTCATGGGCAGTGATACGATCCTAAGAGTATCTACTACTTTGGTGAACATTCCTAATTTGCAATCTAGCGCTAATTCTCTGTTTGGCATTGTTTTGCAACAATAAGAAAAACAAGGAAGTCTTGGTCATTGAGATTCGTGGATAATTTAAACTACTATTTAGGGATATATCGTATCTCCTTTTTTTTATCCCCTTGGACAAAATTTCGGCCGAGAGGGAGGTTGGCCAAGAAGAGAAGTATGTGAGATGGCATGTAGAGCATGAGGGCAGATCATGTGGACTGAGGGCGTTCGTGAGGAGGACTTGGCGCATGGGTGGCCAGGTGTGTGGGCGTGGGATGAGGAGCCAAGGTGGGCGCATGGGAGGCTGGGCGTGCAGGCCGCATGGCAATCGAAGCCAAGAAGGATAACGTGAGGAGTTTGGCTCAAGTCCGAGTGGGGAAGGAACCATGCATGCGTGGAACATGGGAATCCGTGAGGTACATGGCAATCTAGGAGAACACGTGTATGTGGAGATCAAGAGTCCCGTTTTTTGCAAATCGTGTGGGCCAAAGGCCGAGTAGGAAGTTGAGTTGACCTCGGCCAAGGGAGTGCGTGTGTGGTCGTGCCTATGTGCACTATAAAGCCTAGGGCAGAAGGCCATGTAAGAGATGACTTTTATTTCGAAGAAAATACAGAAAAGCCTTGACGGTGGGTGGCACATGTGTGTGCGTGTGATAAAAAAGAACACATCTAGGGTTTGTGTGCCACGCAAGGATTGGAGGGTCTGCAGCTCATCTATTCCATGTGATTTCTTGACGATCTTCCACACGATTCTTTCTTGTATATTGGTTCATGTGTTATTGTGTGCACAATTTGCATTATATCAATTTTGATATTGTAAACTTTGTGCTTGCTGCTACTTCGGTTGAAGAAGGCAGCGGGAGTGCTTACGGTTGCTTTGGTCAAGGAAGGGGAGAGCTTGCTGTTCGGCTTGGAGAGGTTTTGCGGAAGGAATCAAGGAGAAACTAAGTTGCTGTTGCTGTACCGTGAAAGATTGGACCACTTGTGCATTAACTACAAGTTGATCCGTGAACAGATCGGTTCAACAACAACACTGACCAATTCAGTAACATTACTAACCAGTTCAGCAACGTCACCAACTAGTTCATCAACATCCACGACCAGATCAGCATCATATGACCAGTTCAACATCACCCTGAGAAACTAAATGTTGCTATTGTACTGTGAAAGATCTGACCACTTGCGCATCAACTACACATTGATCCGTATCAGGTCGTCGGTCTAACCGCTCCCCTCTGCTGACAGAAAAACAACACAACGATGGATCCACAAAATGACCTAACTTTTGATTTAGAGACCCAAATCACTTCAGATTTTAGACATAGCTCAACAAGAAGGTCAGAAACTTATTTCAATCGAAGATCGAGGCGATCATTGCCAAGGTTCCATGAATTTCATGGTTGAGAGCAAGAAGACACAAAACTGAGGAAAACCTAAACTTGTTCTAAAGGCTTGCTCACGGAAGAAAGATGGTCAAGATAACCGTAAAATAGATCCCACAAGTCCTAGCAAGCTAGATCACAACAAAAGACCATGGCAAAATGCCTAGAACACAAGAACCCCAAAATCACAAAAGAGAGAGCAAGAACAAAAGATAACTAATCTTTTCACCAATATGATTGGATTGATATTGAGAATTGAAGGTTTACAACCACTCCACTATGGAGGACAAAAGCTCATTCATGAGCACTCAATCCCTCAATTTTTCTCTCAATACATCTCTCCCAATCCCTAGCTTCATCAGTTCTCTCCCCTTCTCTAAATCTCAAATTAAGGTTTCCAAGGCTTGGATGCGCAAATCATGCACCGATCCTTATATAGTGGAGGCTAGGTCTAGAGAAAACCCTTATCAGGCACCCTTTAAGCCCACACACAAACGGGTCTCACACTCACGCACGTTTCTTAAAGCGGATGACGATCCGGGTCTTCCGAATCCATCTCTTCGTAATCTTCTCCTTCTCTTGATCTAAACCGTTTATCCTTTGCACCGTGGTTTCTTCTAGGTCCTTAACCTCGTATTTTGGTGATGATACTAAAATACCTCTTCTCGATCCTTTCGTTCTTGATCGAGTCCAATTATCGTGAAGCAATCCCATGCTTCGCCATGCGTATGTTAATCAATGGCTTTCCTTACGCCAGCAAATATCTCCCATCCGGCTCCCATTGGACCACCTTAACACTTGCACCGGCTCTAAGCCACTTGATTCAACCAGTTGTACCGAACTTCCCATTCGACCGTTCTTGTCCATCTTACGTCTTGCTTGAGACCAACCACTTCACCCGACATCCTCGAGTGTTCTGGACCTCAGATCTCCTAGCTTAGTTTCGATCATCCTCGCCATTGACCGTGTTGACTCCAAGTGTCCCTGCACAACAATAAACCAAGAAATCAATGCTGTGCACAAGTTCTTTGTAACTTGACCCACGTTTGCCGAAACATGCATCATGCAACACCTATGCACTGAATCCCATGATTTTGGCCAAAACCACAAAATCCAGCACACTCATTGTGACTGAACTTGCCACGACTGGTTAGACCGCCGGGCCTCAGTTGGTTTCACTGCCAGCAGTTGGCCGATCAGATCGCCAACAGTTGGCCGGTCAGACCGCCAACCCATGGTCGGTCAGACCACACCTGGCCAGTCTGATCGCACTCCCTGGTAACAAGGGACCGGTCAGACCACTGTAGGTCTGACCGCTAACCAACGGCCGGTCAGACAGCTTCCCAATTCCAGAAAACACTCCTCTCTAGATTTTTGAGCAAAACTCTGTGTAGTTTCGCATTCCACTTCTATTTTTAATGGTACCTAGTGCAAACATATCCCTAAATACTCCCACACAAGAGCTGACAATTTTGCAAAACTAAGAGTTTACTCCCTAAACTCATCGATAATGTGGATATCATGGGGATATGTGCATGATCTTAGGATGATGATACAATTAGCAATGACTTTGATGGTTTGTCGTTTCACGCATTTTCGGTGAAGCTTTTTGTGCTGTCAGTTCATAAGCGGTCAGACCGTCTTTTGGTTGGCGGTCAGACCGGCAATGGTGGCGGTCTCACCCATTTTATGCTGAATATTGATATTATTGAAAAATTGTTTATGGGATAGGAAATATCCATATTTATCTTGGCATATGTGTTGCATATTGCATATTTTGAGCTAACGTGGGGTCAAGTTGTGAAGAACTTGTTCCCAGAGATGATTTCTTGGTCTGTTGCTGTGTAGGAGGCTTGTAGATCAACGACGGTCAACGGCGAGGAGGATCGGGACTAAGCTTGGAGAGCTGAGGTCCAGAACAATAATGGATGCCGGGTGAGGTCGAGTGACTCAAGCATGACGCAGAATAGACAAGGTGGATCGAACGGGCAGTTTGATGCAGCTGGTTGGATCAAGCGGCTCGGGGGACGGTGCAAGTGCCTTGGAGGTTCCGATGGGATTCGGACGAGAGAGACTTGCCGACATGATGAGAGCCGTTGATCAATCTACACGTGGCGAAGCAGGCGATTGTTTCGACTGGACTGGACTCGGTCCATGAAGAAGGATCGAGAAGGGGTATTTTTGTAGTTTCACCAAATACCGCCTTTGTGATTCTTGACTAAACTGCGGCGCGGGTCGGTGCTTGGAGAAGCGGTTTAGGTCAATCGAAGATGAAGACGACGCTTTAGAATGCGTGCCTATGTGTCCCGTTTGTATTGGCCCTTAACGGGAGCCCATTAGGTGAACTCTTCTAGAAGCTAGGCCTCACTATAAATAGGAGGGAGTTGCTGTCAAACAGACTCAAGCACTTCATTTGGAGAAACCCTAGTTTGTCTTAGGGATTAGAGAGGAGAGGAGAGGCTTAGGTTCCAGAGAGATGTGTTGGGTGTGTGCTCATGGATTGAGCTCTTGTCCTCCTTGAGGGAGTGGCTGTAACTAGCAAACATCATGAATCAATTTATGGATGATTATTCAAAGTTGAGTATTCTTGTGTTATTCCTTCTCTTTTGATGATTTTGGGTGCTTCCTTGATCCTGTTGTTTTTGGTTGGTTTCTTAAACTCATTTACCTTGCTATGACGTGTGAGAATACATCTATGATCATCTAGATTATCAATCTCCCAGAAGCAAGTTTTGGATTAAGTTTTTCTTTTTGCTCGGTTTTGGATCCTCCTTCGGTAAAATAGAAAAAGGTCAAAACTTTGACATAGATCTGGAAGATCGTTGATTGGTATAGGTTCGAGATATCCTTAGGAAGGTGTGTTCCAAATTTGGTCAAGGTTCATCATGAAGATCTAAAGTTAGACCGATTTTCATTTTGGTTTGGTACATGCGGGTATTTTTTGGTCGGGGCGGTCGGTGGTTCGATAAGCGCCGGTCGGACCACCGGTATCAAACCGCCGCTTGTTGCTTGGTCGACCGCTCTAGTGAGCTTGATCTCCATATTTTGGGTCTTTTGTTTCAGGGGTTAATAGGATTCAGCACAAGGATTCCTCTGTGAATTTACTGATCTTCTTAGCTTTCATAGCTATTGGAGAAAAGTTCGTGTTGAATCTAATTGAGGTGAAAATCGAGAAAGTGTCTATTCACCCCCCTCTAGTCGCCTTTCTGGTCCTACAAGTGGTATCAGAGCACGGTTAGCTCGTCTCATTAATCTTAACAGATCTAAGGTGCTATAGCGTCTGACAAGTATTCCACCAAACCACTTGTTTTTGATGGAGTCGATTTTTCTTGCTGGAAGGCTCGAATGCATGCCTTCATCGAGGCTTAAGGGCACTCAATGTGGCTTAAGGTCAAAAATCCTTACGTAGTTCCAGCCAATGACGATGTGATCTCTCCTGATGTAGAGGCAAATAGCAAGGCTCGAAATTTTCTGATTCAAGGGCTTAGTCGATCTGAGTTTGAGCGTATTGCTCATTTGAGATCTGCTCACGAGATCTAGAATACCCTCGCTGACTATCATGAGGGCTCTACCGCGATCAAGGAAGTGAGACAGAACCAGCTTAAGAAAGAATACTCAAAGATCGAACAAAGGCCCGGTGAATGTTTGGATGAGTTATGGGGAAGATTTTCAAAAATCATTCATGACTTGCGTGCTGTGGATCTTGTTTTTACTGAGTCTGAGAATGCTCGCACGCTCTTGGGTGCTCTTGATGTGAGGGTTTGGGGAATGAAGATCACATCTATCAATGACAACACTATCATGAGTAAGCTTACCATGGATAAGCTCTACTCGACGTTGAAGACGCATGAGATTGATTTCATCTCGTGTCTTCCCTAGACAGAGTCGATGGCTTTAGTGGTCGACCCATCTAAGGGTAGCTCGTCTGATTCTTTGGACTTTGGCTCATCTGGTTTTTCTTTATCAGCTTTGCATTCTTTGAGCAATGAGTAGCTAGAGAAGCTACCTGAGGATGATTTAGCCCTCGTATCCACCAAATTCTTGAGAGTTTACAACAAGGTGAGGAACATAAGGAGAGGTGGCCCTGTCACGTGCTTTGAGTGTGGTGAGCCAAACCACATTCACTCTAGGTGCCCCAAGCTGAAAGGCAAGGAGGAGAAGGACTCTCGGAGGCATCCTCAAGCTAGGGATGCGAAACCCAAGAAGACCAACTATCGCAAGTTTGTCAGCCAGGTCCTTGCCGCTCTTGAGAGTGTTAACATGAGCGATGTGGACTCAGAGACGGAGGACGACGAAGATGGCTACCATGGCAAGAAGAAGGCTCAGGACTTCACCGGCATGTGCTTCATGGCCAGGGACAGCCACGACATCGACTCCTCCAACGACGACGATCCTTTCAGCGATCCCGATGAGGTATGTCCTTCACCTGCTTATATGAAACGTGCCTTGGTCCTTGCTGAATAAAAACTGAATAAGCAAGCTAAATTGATTAAGAAACAGGACACTATAATTGATAACTTGAACCTAGAAGTTGTTAGGCTCAAATCCATTAATCCTGATGATATTTGTGATTCCTGCACTAGCTTGCTTAATGAATTGACAAGTCTAAGATCTGCTCATTCCTCTGTTGGGAATCAATTGAAACATGCTCTTGATGAACTAGAATCTCTCAAGTCTAGTCCTGCTTGCATAAATGTCATTGCTCTTGATGTGACTGCTGTAGATGCTATCCCTTTACCTTGCTCAAATTGTGTTTTGCTTGAATTAAAATTAGATAGCGCTATGAAAGAATTGCAGAACTTTGATGCTAGTCACATCTGCTCTCATTGTCAGAATAATAGGATTAAAATAAAAGAGATGACAGAAATAGTTCTTTACTCTAAATATGCATAATGTGAAAATTGTCCTAAGCTCACAATTGAAAATGAAGCTCTAAACAAGACACTAGAAGAAAAAGCTAAAATTAAAAAAATCTATGACCATTACTACATCCAAGAAAGTTATTGACTCTATTTGTTATGTATTGTGTACTGAAGTTGGGACAATTGGAGATAAGATACAAGAGGCTTTTAGAGATAAATTTAAGGAGCAGTTGAATAGGATTAGGGATTCCTATTGTGTGTCTTGTGAGGCATTAAAAGTTGAAGTAGCCATTCTTAAGAGTGACTATGATGAGGCAATCAAGTCAAGAAAGTGTGTTATATGTGAGAATCTAGCCAGAGAACGATTACCTCAAAGTGACTCTTGAGAGATTTGCTAGTGGGAAGAAGAATCTCAACATGATTCTTGACCAATCTAAAGTGAGTGTGAAGAATAGTGGCCTATGTTTTAATTCCCTAGAGCATTCCAAGAACCATTCACCTAAGATTAGAAAGTTGTTGAGAGTGGTCTGTTTGAGGTAGAACCCCCTGAGCCATCTAATGTTGTCTTTAGATCTGCAGGTTTTGCCCAAACTCTGTCTAGTAAGACATGTGCTTCTTCTTCATCAGTCGGACCCTCAAAGGTCAAGTACCATTGCACCTTACGCAAGAAAGATGGCCACATTGTTGAGTTACGCTACGTAGAGCCAAGAATGAGAGAAAGGAGAGGATGAGTGCCTTGAGAACCATTAGAGGTTTCCTTCACTGCTATAATCTCTAGAGCCAGCGACTGTCTATCTGCTAGACATAGGCCTAGGTTCGTAGAGGACTTCTTTGACTCTTTTGGTGGATCTAGGCGCGTTTTGGTTTAGGATATCGTGAAGAGAAACCACGGGTAGCATCTAGGCAGAAGTACCGATCTTTTGGTAGATCGATTCGGAGAGGTCGGTGGTTCTCGTGTGCATTCTTATGATTTTGCTCCTAACCATTTCTTCTTTGCTTCTCTGTTGTTCCCAAGCATCGCGTGACTCGATCTTGGATTCCCAAGTCTTTTATCACTAACCCGATCTTGAGGCACGGATGTTTCTGTTCGTGCTTTTTAGGTTAAATCGTGCGAGGAAGGAGGACATATGGCTTGTTGACTCGGGTGTTCTCGACACATATTGGAGATTCTAGATGGTTCTCCTCCCTCACACGTGCATCCGCAATGAATTGATTACATTTGGGGATGCTTCTACGGGCAAGTGATGACTAAGGGCACCTTTGTGCGTGTCAATAACAAGTTCATGCTTAAGGATGTCGCTTTGGTAAGTGGTGAGGTATAATATGCTATCTATTTCTCACCGCTTGATGAAGGTCTAGAAGTAAGGTTTAAAAGTGGTGAGTGTAGAGTTCTAGATTTCTCGGGTGAGCTTGTCTTTGAGATCTTCAGGTTTGAGAGGATCTTTTGTGCTGATTTCAGTGGTTCTTTTGCTTCTAGTCCTAGATATCTTGTAGCTTCTAATTCTCTTGATCTAGTTTTGTGGCATCGTAGACTTGGGCATATAGGCTTTGACCACTTGACCAGAGTCAGTTGCAAGGATTTGATTAGAGGTTTGCCTAGGCTGAAGGCTGTTAGAGACCTTGTGTGCTCACCCTGTAGATATTGGTAAGATGGTTTCTGCTTCTCATCCTCCTCTTACCTTAGTAATGATGATGGACCAGGACAGTTTTGCACTTAGACACTGTTGGTTCTTCTAGAGTTCAGTCAGCCGGTGGGAAATGGTATGTGCTTGTGATTGTGGATGGTTTCTTCAGGTATTCATGGGTTTATTTTCTGGTTTCTAAGGACGAGGCTTTTTGCTATTTTAGAGAATTGGTCCTTAGACTTGTTGTTGATCTACCTGGAGCCTTGAGAGCCATTAGGAGTGACAATGGGACAGAATTTAAGAACTCTTCCTTTCCTACCTTCTGCACTGATAGGGGAATCGAGCACCAATTCTCTTCTCCTAGAGTTCCCCAGCAGAACTGTGTTGTAGAGAGGAAGAACATGACCCTTGTAGAGATGGCCAGGACTATGCTAGATGAGCATTCCACACCTAGGAGGTTTTGGGCCGAGGTGATCTCTACTGCTTGTTATGTCTCTAATAGGGTTTTCTTGAGATCTGTGATTGGCAAGACTTCTTTCGAGCTTAGATTTGGTCATAAGCCCAAAGTCTCTCATTTCAAGATTTTTGGTTGCAAGTGCTTCATTCTTAAACATGGCAACCTTGATAAATTTGAATCTAGATGTTCTGATGGTATATTTTTTGGATATCCTTCTCATTCTCGTGGCTATCGTGTATTTAATTTTGACACTAACAAAATTGTTGAGGCTTGCGAAGTCACTTTTGATGAGGCTAGTCCTGGTACTAGACCCGATCTTTGCAGTACAGGTTTACGATAATCGAGAAAACATCTTAAATCGACGATGACTCTGAGGATGAGGACCCAATCTATCCTCCAGTCACTTCTAAGATGATTGGAGAGCCTGCTTCTACTACTCCAGCTTCAGCTGAGCAGCCTCCTCCTATATTCACCGACGACCTGAGTGTCTCTGCTCCTACCTCCACAGCCCATGAGGTAGAGGCCATACGCACCGAGAGCTCCTCTTCACATTCAGCGACGACATCCACCTGAGCAGATGATTGGGGATCTTCATGAGCGAGTCACCGCTCTAGGTTTATTTCTCTTGATTCTCATGCACATTCTGCTTTGGTCGCTTCTTTTGAACCCCGAGATATCACCCATGCTTTATCTGATGACTCTTGGGTCAGTGCCATGCATGAAGAGCTTGAAAATTTTGAAAGAAACAAAGTTTGGACCTTAGTTGAACCTCCATCTAATCATAATGTAATTAGAACAAAATGGATTTTTAAAAATAAGCAAAGTGAGAATGGGTTAGTAGTTCGCAATAAGGCTAGACTTGTAGCTCAAGTATATTCCTAGGTAGAAGGCTTAGACTTTGAAGAGAACTTTGCTCCTGTAGCTAGATTAGAAGCCATCCGTATTTTACTAGCTTTTGCATCATCTAAGGGTTTTAAGCTTTATCAAATGGATGTTAAAAGTGCCTTCTTAAATGGTCTCATAGAAGAAGATATTTTTGTCAAGCAACCACCTGGTTTTGAAAATCATAAGTTCCCAAATCATGTTTTTAAACTCTCTAAAGCCTTGTATGGATTGAAGCAAGTCCCTACAGCTTGATATGATAGGCTTAAGAGTTTCTTGCTTAAAAATGATTTCAAAATGGGAATGGTTGATAAAACTTTGTTCACTCTCAGGCATGGCAGTGATTTTTTATTAGTTCAGATTTATGTGGATGATATCATATTCGGTGATTCTTCTCATGCTTTGGTGTCCAGATTTTTAGATTCTATGAGCAGGGAGTTAGAGATGAGCATGAAGGGCGAATTTACATTCTTCCTTGGTTTTCAAGTCAAGCAACTGAAAGAAGGCACCTTCATTCATCAAAGTAAGTACACAAATGACCTTCTTCGGCGCTTCGACATGGGAAACAGTAGGCCAATGTCTACTCCTATTGCCACAACCACCGTGCTGGACCCTGATGAGGATGGAGAGCCCGTAGACCAGAAGGAGTACCGCAACGCATGATCGGCTCCCTCCTCTACCTCACTGCGTCGAGGTCAGACATACAATTTGTTGTATGTCTGTGCGCTTGATTTCAGGTTTCCCCTCGTGCCTCTCATCGTCAAGAAGTACGTCGCATTTTCAGGTACCTTTAAGATACCCTTGACTTTGGACTCTGGTATTCTTCTTCTTCTGCTCTATCTATACGGGCTTTTTCTGATCCTGATTTTGTGGGGTGTAGAGTGGATAGGAAGAGTACTTCTGGCACTTGTTATTTCTTAGGCACATCTCTTATCTCTTGGTCTTCCAAAAAATAGTCCTCTGTTGCACAGTCCACTGCCGAGGCCAAGTATGTAGTCTATGACCGAATTGCTCCTGTGTTCTCTGGATCTTATCTACTCTTCGGGACTATGGGTTATTTTTGGGTAGTGTTCCTCTTTTCTGTGACAACACTTCTGCCATAAATATTGCTAAAAACCCTATGCAACATTCTAGGACTAAACACATTGACATTCGATACCATTTCCTTAGAGACCATGTTGAGAAGGGTGATATGCTTCACTTTGTAGAGTCTGAGCAGCAGGTTGCGGATATTTTCACTAAAGCACTTGATTTTTCTCGTTTTGCTATTTTGCGAGGAGAGTTAGAGGTTGTTAGTCCTCTTGGCCTATTTTGAAGGGGAGTTTGCTCTTTTTGCATTCATTGTATCATAATGCATTTTTAAAATTCAAACAACTAGCATTGTAATATAAACTTGTGGAACTTTGATTATTATCCTTGCATGATTTGTTTTCATACTTTATACCATGCCATGTCTTGTGCTAGTCTGCTAGAATTCTTTTATGGCACTTCTTGTTTAGCTTAGCTTTTGCCATGCTACCTTTATTATCTATGAGCAAATTGAATCAAAATATGACTTATTGGATCTTGTGACTAGTTTTGCTATAGTGATCCTCTCATGATTCATGCCATGTCATATAGGTTAAATTGAGTCTTGAACTTATTTTGAGCTGTAAATCGAGCTATGTTAATTCTTAAGTCAAGCAAATGAAAAATGAGTTTTTCTGTGCGAAAAAACTGATCTCACCAATTCTTTCTCATGAGACTGCTTGCCATTACACTAGGCATGAACTCGGGGGGAGTTTTGGATGACCTAGATCACTCTTTTAAGCTTCATGCTTGAGATGGTCGCGGTAAGACTTGAGATCTAGCACAATGCTAAGAAAACAAAAATGTCAATTGGTGAAACTTAGGAGGCAGTTGTGGATGGCTCCTAGTCCAGGACTTGCTTTACTAAGATAAAATCAATCATTTTCAGCAAAGTGCTAAATACTTGAACAAATTGCTTCATAATTGAACTCTTAATGCTCAAAATTGACTCAGTTTCTAGTTTATGGTCTCTATTTTGCTTATAGACATGGCTTGACTCATTTTTGGATACCTTTAGTGAAACTATGATTTTGAACAACTTATCATGGTATCATTTCATTCAATCTCAGATTATTGCTATTTTGACCTTAGCTTTGTTGTACATGTCTTGTCATGATTGAACATAGCTTCTTCACATAATCTAGCTTGGTGTAATACTTGTACCGTCTTCATGGATAATCTTCATGGCTCCTTTTGCTAAATTTTTTTTAAAAATTAAAAATCTACAACCATTCCTTTCCCTCCATGCTCTATCTTCTTCCATGCACCTTGATGAATTCATTGTCAAAGGGGGAGAAAGATTGGTAAAAATGTTGTTTTAGAGCTTCCTAGTGTCATAGGAAGAAAATGAATTTTCTAAAAATTAGTGATCATAGTTAGTGGGAGCAGGTGATCATAGTGAGTGGGAGCATCTCAATTGCATTCTTATGGTCTTATTGCCTTTTTTGATTTTGATTTGCAATTCTAGAAGACTCACAATTATCACAGGTTAAATAGAAAAATTATTCTTTCATATGGACCTAAGTGAGTTTTTGGCTATTCTCTGAAAATTAAAGCTTTTGAGCTCTCTTTGCCTTATCTCACTTACCTATGCTATTCTGAAGCCAATTTGGTCATTTCCTAAGCTTTCTCTTGCTTTTGGATCAAGTTGTGCCTTTGCGCGAAAACTACGAGTACTTTACTTTTCAAACCTCAATCTTACATTTTCTGGGAGATTGCCAATGTGTTCATCAAGGGGGAGATTGTGGATATCATGGGAAATGTGCATGATCTTAGGATGATGATACAATTGGCAATGGCTTTGATGGTTTGTCGTTTCACGCATTTTCGACGAAGCTTTTTGTGCTGTCAGGTTATAAGCGGTCAGACCGGCTTTTGGTTGGCGGTCAGACCGGCCATGGTGGCGGTCTGACCGGTTTTATGCTGAATATTGATATTATTGGAAAATTGTTTATGTGATAGGACATATCCATGTTTATCTTGGTATATGTGTTATATATTGCATGTTTTGAGCTAACATGGGTCAAGTTGTGAAGAACTTGTTCCTGGAGACGATTTCTTGGTCTGTTGCTGTGTAGGCGGCTTGCAGATCAACGATGGTCAACGGCAAGGAGGATCGGGACTAATCTTGGAGAGCTGAGGTCCAAAACGATCATGGATGCCGGGTGAGGTCGAGTGACTCAAGCATGGTGCAGAATTTACAAGGTGGATCGAGCAGGCGATTCGATGCACCGGTTGGATCAAGCGGCGCGGGGGACGGTGCAAGTGCCTTGGAGGTTCCGATGGGATTCGGACGGGAGATACTTGCCGACATGATGAGAGCTGTTGATCAACCTACACGTGGCGAAGCAGACGATTGTTTCGACTGGACTCGACTCGGTCCATGAAGAAGGATCGAGTAGTGGTATTTTGGTAGTTTCACCAAATACCGCATTTGTGACTCTTGACTAAACCGCGGCGCGGGTCGGCGCTTGGAGAAGCGGTTTAGGTCAATCGAAAATGAAGACGGCGCTTTAGAATGCGTGCGTATGTATCCCATTTGTATTGGAACTTAACGGGAGCCCATTAGGTGAACTCTTCTAGAAGCTAGGCCTCACTATAAAATAGGAGGGAGTTGCTGTCAAACAGACTCAAGCACTTCATTTGGAGAAACCCTAGTTTGTCTTAGGGATTAGAGAGGAGAGGAGAGGCTTAGGTTCCAGAGAGATGTGTTGGGTGTGTGCTCATGGATTGAGCTCTTGTCCTCCTTGAGGGAGTGGCTGTAACTAGCAAACATCATGAATCAATTTATGGATGATTATTCAAAGTTGAGTATTCTTGTGTTATTCCTTCTCTTTTGATGATTTTGGGTGCTTCCTTGATCCTGTTGTTTTTGGTTGGTTTCTTAAACTCATTTACCTTGCTATGACGTGTGAGAATACATCTATGATCATCTAGATTATCAATCTCCCAGAAGCAAGTTTTGGATCAAGTTTTTCTTTTTGCTCGGTTTTGGATCCTCCTTCGGTAAAATAGAAAAAGGTCAAAACTTTGACATAGATCTGGAAGATCGTTGATTGGTATAGGTTCCAGATATCCTTAGGAAGGTGTGTTCCAAATTTGGTCAAGGTTCATCATGAAGATCTAAAGTTAGACCGATTTTCATTTTGGTTTCGGGCTGTCTGGACTGTTTTTGGTCAGGGCCGGTCAGACTGGTTCGATAGCGCCGGTCAGACCACCGAGCTGTCAAACCGCCAGTTTGCCGTCGGTCTGACCGCTCTAGTGAGCTTGATCTCCATATTTTGGGTCTTTTGTTTCAGGGGTTAATAGGATTCAGCACAAGGATTCCTCTGTGAATTTACTGATCTTCTTAGCTTTCATAGCTATTGGAGAAAAGTTCGTGTTGAATCTAATTGAGGTGAAAATCGAGAAAGTGTCTATTCACCCCCCTCTAGTCGCCTTTCTGGTCCTACAAGTGGTATCAGAGCACGGTTAGCTCGTCTCATTAATCTTAACAGATCTAAGGTGCTATGGCGTCTGACAAGTATTCCACCAAACCACTTGTTTTTGATGGAGTCGATTTTTCTTGCTGGAAGGCTCGAATGCATGCCTACATCGAGGCTTAAGGGCACTCAATGTGGCTTAAGGTCAAAAATCCTTACGTAGTTCCAGCCAATGACGATGTGATCTCTCCTGATGTAGAGGCAAATAGCAAGGCTCGAAACTTTCTGATTCAAGGGCTTAGTCGATCTGAGTTTGAGCGTATTGCTCATTTGAGATCTGCTCACGAGATCTAGAATACCCTCGCTGACTATCATGAGGGCTCTACCGCGATCAAGGAAGTGAGATAGAATCAGCTTAAGAAAGAATACTCAAAGATCGAACAAAGGCCCGGTGAATGTTTGGATGAGTTATGGGGAAGATTTTCAAAAATCATTCATGACTTGCGTGCTGTGGATCTTGTTTTTACTGAGTCTGAGAATGCTCGCACGCTCTTGGGTGCTCTTGATGTGAGGGTTTGGGGAATGAAGATCACATCTATCAATGACAACACTATCATGAGTGAGCTTACCATGGATAAGCTCTACTCGACGTTGAAGACGCATGAGATTGATTTCATCTCGCGTCTTCCCAAGACAGAGTCGATGGCTTTAGTGGTCGACCCATCTAAGGGTAGCTCGTCTGATTCTTTGGACTTTGGCTCATCTGGTTTTTCTTTATCAGCTTTGCATTCTTTGAGCAATGAGTAGCTAGAGAAGCTACCTGAGGATGATTTAGCCCTCGTATCCACCAAATTCTTGAGAGTTTACAACAAGGTGAGGAACATAAGGAGAGGTGGCCCTGTCACGTGCTTTGAGTGTGGTGAGCCAAACCACATTCGCTCTATGTGCCCCAAGCTGAAAGGCAAGGAGGAGAAGGACTCTCGGAGGCGTCCTCAAGCTAGGGATGCGAAACCCAAGAAGACCAACTATCGCAAGTTTGTCAGCCAGGTCCTTGCCGCTCTTGAGAGTGTTAACATGAGCGATGTGGACTCAGAGACGGAGGACGACGAGGATGGCTACCATGGTAAGAAGAAGGCTCAGGACTTCACCGGCATGTGCTTCATGGCGAGGGCGACCACGACATCGACTCCTCCAACGACGACGATCCTTTCAGCGATCCCGATGAGGTATGTCCTTCACCTGCTTATATGAAACGTGCCTTGGTCCTTGCTGAACAAAAACTGAATAAGCAAGCTAAATTGATTAAGAAACAGGACACTATAATTGATAACTTGAACCTAGAAGTTGTTAGGCTCAAATCCATTAATCCTGATGATATTTGTGATTCCTGCACTAGCTTGCTTAATGAATTGACAAGTCTAAGATCTGCTCATTCCTCTGTTGGGAATCAATTGAAACATGCTCTTGATGAACTAGAATCTCTCAAGTCTAGTCCTGCTTGCATAAATGTCATTGCTCTTGATGTGACTGCTGTAGATGCTATCCCTTTACCTTGCTCAAATTGTGTTTTGCTTGAATTAAAATTAGATAGCGCTATGAAAGAATTGCAGAACTTTGATGCTAGTCACATCTGCTCTCATTGTCAGAATAATAGGATTAAGATAAAAGAGATGACAGAAATAGTTCTTTACTCTAAATATGCATAATGTGAAAATTGTCCTAAGCTCACAATTGAAAATGAAGCTCTAAACAAGACACTAGAAGAAAAAGCTAAAATTAAAAAAATCTATGACCATTACTACATCCAAGAAAGTTATTGACTCTATTTGTTATGTATTGTGTACTGAAGTTGGGACAATTGGAGATAAGATACAAGAGGCTTTTAGAGATAAATTTAAGGAGCAGTTGAATAGGATTAGGGATTCCTATTGTGTGTCTTGTGAGGCATTAAAAGTTGAAGTAGCCATTCTTAAGAGTGACTATGATGAGGCAATCAAGTCAAGAAAGTGTGTTATATGTGAGAATCTAGCCAGAGAACGATTACCTCAAAGTGACTCTTGAGAGATTTGCTAGTGGGAAGAAGAATCTCAACATGATTCTTGACCAATCTAAAGTGAGTGTGAAGAATAGTGGCCTATGTTTTAATTCCCTAGAGCATTCCAAGAACCATTCACCTAAGATTAGAAAGTTGTTGAGAGTGGTCTGTTTGAGGTAGAACCCCCTGAGCCATCTAATGTTGTCTTTAGATCTGCAGGTTTTGCCCAAACTCTGTCTAGTAAGACATGTGCTTCTTCTTCATCAGGTCAGACCCCTCAAAAGGTCAAGTACCATTGCACCTTCTGCAAGAAAGATGGCCACATTGTTGAGTTCTGCTTACGTAGAGCCAAGAATGAGAGAAAGGAGAGGATGAGTGCCTTGAGAACCATTAGAGGGTTTCCTTCACCTGCTATAATCTCTAGAGCCAGGCAGCCTGTCTATCCTGCTAGACATAGGCCTAGGTTCGTAGAGGACTTCTTTGACTCTTTTGGTGGATCTAGGCAGCGTTTTGGTTTAGGATATCGTGAAGAGAAACCACGGGTAGCATCTAGACAGGGGGAGTACCGATCTTTTGGTAGATCGATTCGGAGAGGTCCAGGTGGTTCTCGTGTGCATTCTTATGATTTTGCTCCTAACCATTTTACTGCTGCTTCTACTGTTGTTCCCAAGCATCGCGTGACTCAGTACTGGATTCCCAAGTCTTTTATCACTAACCCCAGTACTGAGGCACAGATGTTTCCTGTTCGTGCTTTTTAGGTTCGTCGTGCGAGGAAGGAGGACATATGGCTTGTTGACTCCGGGTGTTCTCGACACATGACTGGAGATTCTAGATGGTTCTCCTCCCTCACACGTGCATCCGGCAATGAATTGATTACATTTGGGGATGCTTCTACCGGGACCGTGACAGCTAAGGGCACTGTGCGTGTCAATAACAAGTTCATGCTTAAGGATGTCGCTTTGGTAAGTAAGCTGAGGTATAATATGCTATCTATTTCTCAGCTGCTTGATGAAGGTCTAGAAGTAAGGTTTAAAAGTGGTGAGTGTAGAGTTCTAGATTTCTCGGGTGAGCTTGTCTTTGAGATCTTCAGGTTTGAGAGGATCTTTTGTGCTGATTTCAGTGGTTCTTTTGCTTCTAGTCCTAGATATCTTGTAGCTTCTAATTCTCTTGATCTAGTTTTGTGGCATCGTAGACTTGGGCATATAGGCTTTGACCACTTGACCAGAGTCAGTTGCAAGGATTTGATTAGAGGTTTGCCTAGGCTGAAGGCTGTTAGAGACCTTGTGTGCTCACCCTGTAGATATGGTAAGATGGTTTCTGCTTCTCATCCTCCTCTTACCTTAGTAATGACTGATGGACCAGGACAGTTTTTGCACTTAGACACTGTTGGTTCTTCTAGAGTTCAGTCAGCCGGTGGGAAATGGTATGTGCTTGTGATTGTGGATGGTTTCTTCAGGTATTCATGGGTTTATTTTCTGGTTTCTAAGGACGAGGCTTTTTGCTATTTTAGAGAATTGGTCCTTAGACTTGTTGTTGATCTACCTGGAGCCTTGAGAGCCATTAGGAGTGACAATGGGACAGAATTTAAGAACTCTTCCTTTCCTACCTTCTGCACTGATAGGGGAATCGAGCACCAATTCTCTTCTCCTAGAGTTCCCCAGCAGAACTGTGTTGTAGAGAGGAAGAACATGACCCTTGTAGAGATGGCCAGGACTATGCTAGATGAGCATTCCACACCTAGGAGGTTTTGGGCCGAGGTGATCTCTACTGCTTGTTATGTCTCTAATAGGGTTTTCTTGAGATCTGTGATTGGCAAGACTTCTTTCGAGCTTAGATTTGGTCATAAGCCCAAAGTCTCTCATTTCAAGATTTTTGGTTGCAAGTGCTTCATTCTTAAACATGGCAACCTTGATAAATTTGAATCTAGATGTTCTGATGGTATATTTTTTGGATATCCTTCTCATTCTCGTGGCTATCGTGTATTTAATTTTGACACTAACAAAATTGTTGAGGCTTGCGAAGTCACTTTTGATGAGGCTAGTCCTGGTACTAGACCCGATGCTGCAGGTACACAGGTTTCTGATAATCGAGAAAACATCTTCGTCGACGATGACTCTGAGGATGAGGACCCAATCTATCCTCCAGTCACTTCTAAGATGATTGGAGAGCCTGCTTCTACTACTCCAGCTTCAGCTGAGCAGCCTCCTCCTATATTCACCGACGACCTGAGTGTCTCTGCTCCTACCTCCACAGCCCATGAGGTAGAGGCCACTTCTGCACCAGGAGCTCCTCTTCACATTCAGCGACGACATCCACCTGAGCAGATGATTGGGGATCTTCATGAGCGAGTCACCGCTCTAGGTTTATTTCTCTTGATTCTCATGCACATTCTGCTTTTGTCGCTTCTTTTGAACCCCGAGATATCACCCATGCTTTATCTGATGACTCTTGGGTCAGTGCCATACATGAAGAGCTTGAAAATTTTGAAAGAAACAAAGTTTGGACCTTAGTTGAACCTCCATCTAATCATAATGTAATTGGAACAAAATGGATTTTTAAAAATAAGCAAAGTGAGGATGGGTTAGTAGTTCGCAATAAGGCTACACTTGTAGCTCAAGTATATTCCTAGGTAGAAGGCTTAGACTTTGAAGAGAACTTTGCTCCTGTAGCTAGATTAGAAGCCATCCGTATTTTACTAGCTTTTGCATCATCTAAGGGTTTTAAGCTTTATCAAATGGATGTTAAAAGTGCTTTCTTAAATGGTCTCATAGAAGAAGATATTTTTGTCAAGCAACCACCTGGTTTTGAAAATCATAAGTTCCCAAATCATATTTTTAAACTCTCTAAAGCCTTGTATGGATTGAAGCAAGTCCCTAGAGCTTGGTATGATATGCTTAAGAGTTTCTTGCTTAAAAATGATTTCAAAATGGGAATGGTTGATAAAACTTTGTTCACTCTCAGGCATGGCAGTGATTTTTTATTAGTTCAGATTTATGTGGATGATATCATATTCGGTGATTCTTCTCATGCTTTGGTGTCCAGATTTTTAGATTCTATGAGCAGGGAGTTAGAGATGAGCATGAAGGGCGAATTTACATTCTTCCTTGGTTTTCAAGTCAAGCAACTGAAAGAAGGCACCTTCATTCATCAAAGTAAGTACACAAATGACCTTCTTCGGCGCTTCGACATGGGAAACAGTAGGCCAATGTCTACTCCTATTGCCACAACCACCGTCTTTGGACCACGATGAGGATGGAGAGCCGTGAGACGGAAGAAGTACCGCAACATGATCGGCTCCCTCCTCTACCTCACTGCGTCGAGGTCAGACATACAATTTGTTGTATGTCTGTGCGCTTGATTTCAGGTTTCCCCTCGTGCCTCTCATCGTCAAGAAGTACGTCGCATTTTCAGGTACCTTCAAGATACCCTTGACTTTGGACTTTGGTATTCTTCTTCTTCTGCTCTATCTATACGGGCTTTTTCCGATCCTGATTTTGTGGGGTGTAGAGTGGATAGGAAGAGTACTTCTGGCACTTGTCATTTCTTAGGCACATCTCTTATCTCTTGGTCTTCCAAAAAATAGTCCTCTGTTGCACAGTCCACTGCCGAGGCCAAGTATGTAGCTGCAGCCAGTAATTGCTCCCAGGTTCTCTGGATCTTATCTACTCTTCGGGACTATGGGTTATTTTTGGGTAGTGTTCCTCTTTTCTGTGACAACACTTCTGCCATAAATATTGCCAAAAACCCTATACAACATTCTAGGACTAAACACATTAACATTCGATACCATTTCCTTAGAGACCATGTTGAGAAGGGTGATGTTGTGCTTCACTTTGTAGAGTCTGAGCAGCAGGTTGCAGATATTTTCACTAAAGCACTTGATTTTTCTCGTTTTGCTATTTTGCGGGGAGAGTTAGGGGTTGTTAGTCCTCTTGGCCTATTTTGAAGGGGAGTTTGCTCTTTTTGCATTCATTGTATCATAATGCATTTTTAAAATTCAAACAACTAGCATTGTAATATAAACTTGTGGAACTTTGATTATTATCCTTGCATGATTTGTTTTCATACTTTATACCATGCCATGTCTTGTGCTAGTCTGCTAGAATTCTTTTATGGCACTTCTTGTTTAGCTTAGCTTTTGCCATGCTACCTTTATTATCTATGAGCAAATTGAATCAAAATATGACTTATTGGATCTTGTGACTAGTTTTGCTATAGTGATCCTCTCATGATTCATGCCATGTCATATAGGTTAAATTGAGTCTTGAACTTATTTTGAGCTGTAAATCGAGCTATGTTAATTCTTAAGTCAAGCAAATGAAAAATGAGTTTTTCTGTGCGAAAAAACCGATCTCACCAATTCTTTCTCATGAGACTGCTTGCCATTACACTAGGCATGAACTCGGGGGGAGTTTTGGATGACCTAGATCACTCTTTTAAGCTTCATGCTTGAGATGGTCGCGGTAAGACTTGAGATCTAGCACAATGCTAAGAAAACAAAAATGTCAATTGGTGAAACTTAGGAGGCAGTTGTGGATGGCTCCTAGTCCAGGACTTGCTTTACTAAGATAAAATCAATCATTTTCAGCAAAGTGCTAAATACTTGAACAAATTGCTTCATAATTGAACTCTTAATGCTCAAAATTGACTCAGTTTCTAGTTTATGGTCTCTATTTTGCTTATAGACATGGCTTGACTCATTTTTGGATACCTTTAGTGAAACTATGATTTTGAACAACTTATCATGGTATCATTTCATTCAATATCAGATTATTGCTATTTTGACCTTAGCTTTGTTGTACATGTCTTGTCATGATTGAACATAGCTTCTTCACATAATCTAGCTTGGTGTAATACTTGTACCGTCTTCATGGATAATCTTCATGGCTCCTTTTGCTAAATTTTTTTTAAAAATTAAAATCTCTGACCATTCCTTTCCCTCCATGCTCTATCTTCTTCCATGCACCTTGATGAATTCATTGTCAAAGGGGAGAAAGATTGGTAAAAATGTTGTTTTAGAGCTTCCTAGTGTCATAGGAAGAAAATGAATTTTCTAAAATTAGTGATCATAGTTAGTGGGAGCGGTGATCATAGTGAGTGGGAGCATCTCAATTGCATTCTTATGGTCTTATTGCCTTTTTTGATTTTGATTTGCAATTCTAGAAGACTCACAATTATCACAGGTTAAATAGAAAAAATATTCTTTCATATGGACCTAAGTGAGTTTTTGGCTATTCTCTGAAAATTAAAGCTTTTGAGCTCTCTTTGCCTTATCTCACTTACCTATGCTATTCAAAGCCAATTTGGTCATTTCCTAAGCTTTCTCTTGCTTTTGGATCAAGTTGTGCCTTTGCGCGAAAACTACGAGTACTTTACTTTTCAAACCTCAAACTTACATTTTCTGGGAGATTACCAATGTGTTCATCAAGGGGGAGATTGTGGATATCATGGGAAATGTGCATGATCTTAGGATGATGATACAATTGGCAATGGCTTTGATGGTTTGTCGTTTCACGCATTTTCGTGAAGCTTTTGTCTTTGTCGAGTTATAAGCGGTCAGACCGGCTTTTGGTTGGCGGTCAGACCGGCCATGGTGGCGGTCTGACCGGTTTTATGCTGAATATTGATATTATTGGAAAATTGTTTATGTGATAGGACATATCCATGTTTATCTTGGTATATGTGTTATATATTGCATGTTTTGAGCTAACATGGGTCAAGTTGTGAAGAACTTGTTCCTGGAGACGATTTCTTGGTCTGTTGCTGTGTAGGCGGCTTGCAGATCAACGATGGTCAACGGCAAGGAGGATCGGGACTAATCTTGGAGAGCTGAGGTCCAAAACGATCATGGATGCCGGGTGAGGTCGAGTGACTCAAGCATGGTGCAGAATTTACAAGGTGGATCGAACGGGCAGTTCGATGCAGCTGGTTGGATCAAGCGGCGCGGGGGACGGTGCAAGTGCCTTGGAGGTTCCGATGGGATTCGGACGGGAGATACTTGCCGACATGATGAGAGCTGTTGATCAACCTACACGTGGTGAAGCAGACGATTGTTTCGACTGGACTTGACTCGGTCCATGAAGAAGGATCGAGTAGTGGTATTTTGGTAGTTTCACCAAATACCGCATTTGTGACTCTTGACTAAACCGCGGCGCGGGTCGGCGCTTGGAGAAGCGGTTTAGGTCAATCGAAAATGAAGACGACGCTTTAGAATGCGTGCGTATGTATCCCATTTGTATTGGAACTTAACGGGAGCCCATTAGGTGAACTCTTCTAGAAGCTAGGCCTCACTATAAAATAGGAGGGAGTTGCTGTCAAACAGACTCAAGCACTTCATTTGGAGAAACCCTAGTTTGTCTTAGGGATTAGAGAGGAGAGGAGAGGCTTAGGTTCCAGAGAGATGTGTTGGGTGTGTGCTCATGGATTGAGCTCTTGTCCTCCTTGAGGGAGTGGCTGTAACTAGCAAACATCATGAATCAATTTATGGATGATTATTCAAAGTTGAGTCTTCTTGTGTTATTCCTTCTCTTTTGATGATTTTGGGTGCTTCCTTGATCCTGTTGTTTTTGGTTGGTTTCTGACATGTGAGAATACATCTAAGATCATCTAGATTATCAATCTCCCACGGGCAAGTTTTGGATCAAGTTTTTCATTTTGCTCGGTTTTGAACCCTCCTCGGTAAAACAGAAAAATGTCAAAACTTTGACATAGATATGGACGATCGTTGATTGGTATAGGTTCTAGATATCCTTAGGAAGGTGTGTTCTAAATTTGGTCAATGTTCATCGTGAAGATCAAAAGTTAGACCGATTTTCGTTTTGGTTTCGGGGTGTCTGGACTGTTTCTGGTCAAGGCCGGTCAAACCGGTTCCATAACGCTGATCAGACCGCTGATCTGTCAGACCGCCAGTTTGCCGTCGGTCTGACTGCTCCAGTGAGCTTGATGTCTATATTTTGGGTCTTTTGCTTCAGGGGTTAATAGGATTTAGCACCAGACTTCCTCTGTGTATTTACTGATCTTGTTAGTTTTCATAGCTATTGGAGAAAAATTCGTGTTGAATCTCATTGAGGTGAAAATCGAGAAAGCGTCTATTCACCCCCCTCTAGTCGCCTTTCCAATCCTACAGATAACAATGTCAATTGTTCATCACCTAGATTATGACCATACCACATTATCTTCATAACACCTTATTTGCCACACTTGATCTTCGCTGATGACCCGTTTCCCTTCCCAGTTGACAACACCAGAAATGAGAATTCTTCCTGAAGTCTGGAAACCGGTACTGTTGAGCATTGTCACTACATGTTTCAGTTGCAACCCCCTCTGTTGCTTGAACTGATGATTAGTTGTGCCCAACAACGGCATTATCATATTTACATGCGTCATTTGAAGGCCGATTTGGTGGGGCCAGTGGTGTGAAGCAAGCATGCATGATTCATCAGCCGCTGCGGCTGTTCAAAGATGCAGCTGAGGACTCCAGAGTGAGCTGAGATGAGGCCCCACAGCACTTAGCCAACAAAATGCCCACTAAGGCCAATCTGTCTCTTTGCTTTGCTTTGCTTTGCTTTCCCCCTTTATCCTAGCATCCTTTGAGTAATTGTTAAGGCCGTTCAAGACAACTATGTCTCTGTGTGTGTGTGTGTATAAATAACTCGGCCTCTGTCCATAACCACCAAACCAACCAAGAACAAGCAAACACACACAAACAGAAAGCAAAGAAGCTCACAGGGAAGGTGAGAAAGAAGGATCTGACCAGCCATCTCTCGGACTATCTGTCCTGAAGGACGATGAGCACGGCGAGGTTCATCAAGTGCGTGACGGTCGGCGACGGCGCCGTCGGCAAGACCTGCATGCTCATATCCTACACCAGCAACACTTTCCCCACGGTGAGTGATGACTGAATCCGCAGTGTTTGGTTGTCAGTTTTCTGAATCTTCTTTTACGGTTTTCTGGTGAATAGGATTATGTGCCCACGGTGTTCGACAACTTCAGCGCGAACGTGGTCGTCGACGGCAACACGGTGAACCTCGGCCTCTGGGATACTGCTGGTATGTAGGCTGAGTTTCAGTGTCTGATGATTGACTTGTTGATTTCAGAAATGCCTGCACAGTTCTTCTGTTACGTGAATGTTAAAGAGTAATATGTGTCACGTTTTTGCCAAGCAGTGCTTGATGTTAAATATTTTGAGTAGTTATGCCTTATTGGCATTCTTTAATTTCCTGGAATTTCAAATATTAGAGATGATCTGGAAGGCCCACAGTATGTTTAGATTCCCTAGCTATTATATGATTAATTAGGTGACGAGATAGATAATATTAACATCTGTTTTATCTGAATAATAGGAAAATGTGCATTAAACCTTTTCTGTGGATAAGAAAATTTGTGTTGTTCTTGAACCTTGGCTGGCCTTTTGCAGGACAAGAGGACTACAACAGGCTAAGGCCTCTTAGCTACAGAGGGCTGATGTCTTTTTGTTGGCATTTTCCCTCGTCAGCAAAGCAAGTTATGAGAATATTCACAAGAAGGTTCACATTTCTTTACCTGAAAATTTTGCCAAGAAAGTCTTGATATTCTTTATTAGTAATCCCTAATTTTGACAATCTTTTTCCTCCATATTGAGCAGTGGATACCGGAGCTGAGGCATTATGCTCCAAATGTGCCTGTTGTATTAGTTGGAACAAAGCTTGGTAAGCAGACTGCTCAAATTTTTACAGCCATTATAAGAGAAACATATTGCCAAAACATTATGTTTTACTTTCAGTTTATAAATATGACTGCATTTTCAGAAAACGCACATTGCATTAATTACTATTGTTACATCATACAGTAGGTTTCTTGAAGTCATAATGCTATCAATCCTTCCTAAATTAGAACATGACCCAAAACATGATCTAGACGTTCTGGGTGAGGGATTGTAAATTCATTTCTAAACTGCTTGTAATTGTTCCTCTGTTATTAATTAAATTATACTGTAGAGGCCTCCCCTACGGCCCTTTTATATATAAAAAAATTCTGATAAGAATTGACTACTTGCAGACTTGCGTGAGGACAAGCAATTCTTCCTGGAACACCCGGGTTTAACACCTATCTCAACTACACAGGTCAGTTCAGCAAACGTTTTACTTCCTCGCAACAAATTTGGTTAATGCACCGTACAAATTTGGTGCGAAGTTTGGTGCCACAGCAACTGAGCTTCTTCCTGCTGTACATGAACAGGGGGAGGAGATGAAGAGGATAATAGGTGCCGCAGCGTACATAGAATGCAGCTCCAAGACGCAGCAGGTATACACCTGGTCTAGTTGGTAGTAACAGTATTAGTACTGCAACATTCATAAACTTAAACCGTTTGTTATATTATTAGATGGCTAGCTACTTAATGTATTGAATATTGATCCGTAGGAGGAAGAGTACGTAGTAAGTGCTAGTTGTAGCTGTAAAGCAGATTAGAGAACAGAGAAGCAACGGGAACCAAGTACAGACTACTTCATGTCTGAGTTGTCCTCGCAAAAGGTTCACTAAACCTGCCGGAAACCGGTCATACCGGGCGGAACTTGATGAAGTAAAATATGCCAAAAAAAAGAAAAGAAAAGAAATACCAAGCAGTCCAGACTGGTTTATCGCTAAATGATAAGCACCGATATTTACACCGGTATCGGTTTTCGGCCGTTTACCGCTTGTTATAATGTTGATTGATATCTCGGTGGAACAGAATGTGAAGTCCGTATTTGACTCTGCGATAAAAGTCGTGCTGTGCCCACCGAAGCCGAAGAAGAAGAGCACCCGGAAGCAAAGGAGTTGCTGGATCCTCTGAGCAAGCAACGACAACGAAGCATGCTACAGGGAAGTTCTTGCAGCTTTTATTGCTTTGTGTTGTGTTGTGTTGCAGCTAGATGCTGTTTGGGTTAATTAATTTGCTGGGTCTTATGATCAGCTCAGTGCCTTCTTGTGTACTTTGGACGAGTCTTACAAAAGGGGTCCTTGGTTGGCTCGGATTGCAATATTGTAATTAGAGATCTATTATTTACTCTGTAGCAACATTTATTTTTGCTTTGCTGTGTTGATAGTTTAGTAATGCACTCCTTGCTATATTTTGCTTCATTGATTGGACTTTTGTAACTTGTACGCTTCAAATGTCGTGTGCATTTTTTATTCTTATTTTCGTAAAGGCCCACAATGCATTCTATAATTTCTATTTGTTGGGCTACAGTTAGGCTACGCCAACACTAATTCAAAATTTTCTATCATGAATCCTACGAAGTCATACAAATAATATATCATAGATCGTTACCACTAGATATGTATTGCAGCGAAACAAGAGTCGGGGTAGCCAATCTAACCAGTCACGTGTCAACGTATTGATCAGTCCAACATGTTGTCTCCTTCAGTGGCAACGACTTGCGCGTCTCGATCGGCACCGCAGTAGTAGTAGTAGCGCCTCTATATAATATCCTAATTTTTTTGTCCTTTTGGAATTTTTAAAATAAGAATAACCATTTTGATTTTTCTAGAATTAATTAAAGCTTAATCTAAATTTTTAGAAATTTAAACGATTTAATGTGAATAAACCAAACATCAATTAAATGCAAAACTAGTTTATTGGATTCCTCTGGTTCCATAGTATTTTCTTGAATTTTTTGGAGTTCATTTGGTGTTTTTCCTAGCTTATTTGAATTTTATGTGCTTTCTAAAAAGACAAACTATTTAAAAATCTCAGAAATTCTTCGGCCCGAATTTCCTTCCTCTCCCTCCTTCCACAAGCTCTCTTTCTCGCTCTCGCCAATAGGTGGGCCCTACCTATCAGCCGTCCCTGTTTGTCTTCCTCCTGGTGTCCTTCTCAATCACGCCAGTTCTTGCGTTAAGCCGGACTCCACCTCTGCCGCCTACTTAAGCTGTACCGAGCTCTGGATTTGCACCCTGAGACGTCGCCTTGGTTTGTGTGTTAAAGTCATCGAATCGAAGTGTGAGACCCCGGTTTATCCGGCTTGTAATGCTTAACCATCCATTCGGTCCTAGCATCACAAAGCAGATAATCCGAGACTCGAGACATGTATACTTCCAGTGCGATATACACACCTCATCACAAAATTTGTGTATCAATTCCATTCATCCACATAGAACCAAAACACGAGCGAGCAGAGTATTAATAATATTAAATCGAGTCATTACAAAAGAGAGGCCAACCGCCAACAATAAAAGAGACAACAATAATTAAGCAGTGAAGCAAAAGTGCCATAAGATGGCTACAACAAAAGAGCCAATCGGTGTGCCTTTAACCCACAAGGCAACCGACCAGGACCGCCAAGCTAGTCGCCAAACCCAAGCACATCTCACAAAAGTGAGGCCCTTGGGGCTCACCTTCTTCCCTGCAAACAAAAGCGTGGCAAAAGCGGTGAGTACTTTGAATGTACTCATAAGACTTACATGTGGAATAACAAACTGTACATATACTACATGCAAGCTTAAACAACAATAAGTCAGATGTTTCATTTTAGCATAAAGCAAGTTTTCATTTGCGATAATATAATAGATTGAAAGCAATTTAACAAATCTGTTTTAATGTTTAAATAACAGAAAGCACAATAATATAACGGAGGTAAGAACAACAACAATCACGGAAGTGACTAAACCATTAGTCACCACAACAATAGTATGAATTACCCATTCATACCAACCATGTCAAATTTTAATTTAAAAGGTTGAAGTCTAACTCTTGCAAAACCTAACCAAGCGTGTCCATAACCTAGGACGAGGCTATTCGAATAGTTTTATCCCTGCAGGGTGTACCATTTTACCCACACGCGAGACCGCCTTTTTGCCAAGCTATTAAGCACACTTCCTTAGGTATGCCGGCACGGCTAAGTCCTACGAGACGTTTCCAATATTGTGAATTATTCGCGAGCCGCCCGTATGGATAGAAACCCATACGTTGTGTCGGGGTCGTGGCCCAGCCTCGGACAACTACCCTCACGGGTAAAGCCTCGGACAATGCGGCGCCCTCGAGGTGGAGAGTCCATCCCGGAAACTCCACCACCGCACACCCAACACAAGAACACAATTCCTTTTTCACACAACACACACAACGCTCCTCCTGCGACTCGGAGATAACCCACGCCAAAGTACTAAGTCAAGAGAGGTCCCATATCCCTCTCGCGTGGTTAGTACATAAAAATGTGGAGAGTGTGACACAAGATGTTCGGTCCTTGTTGACTTAGGCAAGACAACCACAAACCCAATAACCCACCATCCAACCACTTGCCCAAGTCCAAATCAATTTTTCCATTTTCAAATTTTGACTTTACAAAATTAACAAAGCACAAAGTCTTTGGACATAATGGAAGAATAATAATTTTTGTGTGATCAAGACCATCGACTAAGTCGATGATCGCCCAAAGCTACCGAACTAGGCATGGCTAAGCACAAAGATTCGTATTCTACTAAGTGACAAGAGTTCATCCATCGAACTCTAATCGCGACAAATAACCTAGGCTCAAGTAGTAGAGAATAACCAACATCCTACAGATTATGCAACTATAGGATCAACTAACCATATTTTAACACAAAGTAGCAATGCATACATACAGTTGAATTCAAAATATTAAACTTGTAAAATAATAGGATTAACATGATCAAGCCGCTTGCTCGCTTGTTGTGGGTCAAGATGTTCTTTGGGGATCACTCTCGGTATCAATGCGCTCTTGGATCCTATCGAAAGAACCAAAAGAACCAATAAGGCAAAAGAAACCGAAAAGATCCAACAGTCAACTTCAACAAAAAGCTCTCAAATTTTTACAGTAGAAAGAGCATGATTTTTATGAACTAATGCAACAAGAACCAATTGATTTGGATTCTTAATGCAAAAGATATGGCCAAAACCATTTTGCTCGACTTTTATAAATCAAAAATGCTACTATTCATTAGCGAAATTTTCGGAGCTATCTGAGTTTGAAAACATTTCTAAATTAAAGTCTAGTTAAAAACATAATCAACAAAATTTGAATCAACGAAAAGGATTTGAAATGAATTAGTTATGCATTTTACAAGTTATCATATTTTTCGGTTGACAAATAAATCCTTTCGGAAATCAGAATTAAAGCAGCGTGGCGAGCGAGGCGTCGATCAAAGATCCGACGGCCCGCGTTCGGTGCTAAGCAGCGCGCGGATTCACACTTCCTAAGCGCTCACCGTTGGATCCGGATCCAACGGTTCACGTGAACCGGGGCGTTGGGCGGTCGAGCGTTCATTCCGATCTGCACCGTTGATCTTGGATCCAACGGTCCACACGGATCGAACCTTCGGACGGTCCGAACGTTCGCTCAAATCGGGACCGTTGATCTTGGATCCAACGGTCCACAATGACCTACGCTCAAGCGTTCGCCTGTTCTCGTCCGACAAAATGGCCGGAAAGAACGGCTCGCCATGCCGGCGGCTCAGCCTGGCGGTGCGAGCAAAGGCCCAAAATGGGTTGCTAACAAACTCGCGCACCCAAAGAACCAACAATTTCAATTGCGGCGGTCTAGAACGCCGCAAGCGGAGATGACCGAGAAGACTCAAAATGACCAAAGCAAAAACGAAATGAGCTCATTGCGGTCCAAGGGAGCGGTGCCAAACAACTAAGGACTAATAAGGGGGGTACCTGAGCCCAAAGAAGGCACCGAGGAGAATCGAGCTGGCTCGGGTGAAGAAGAATAGCAGTTTCGGCCGACTTGGGGGAAATCCGAAATTGATCTGCTCCCTGCGGGAAAAACCCAAATTGAGTAAGGGTTAATGATCACCGAGGTGAGAGGAATCAGAGGGAGCAAGATTGAAAGGGATGAAGCCCAAGGTGCAGCCTTCACCAAGAGCTTGAAGCTCGGCAATGGCGGCAACAGAAGGTTTCAAGTTTTTGAGCTCAAGCAAACACAAGAGAGGTTGCTGGAGCTTGCGAGGTGTTTGAAAGGCTTCAATGGAAGGACCAGAGGAGCTTATATAGTGGGGAATGGCAGTGAGCAACGGCAATAACCCTCTCGGGTCAACCTGCCATGAGAGCCTTTGAGGCGGCGGGGCGGTTGAACAATGGACCTCGAGGAGGAGCACGGCGGGCATTTAATGCGCCCGAGCTAGCCGTTTAAAGGTGACCACAGAGTGGCGCACATGGCGCTTCTCCTCTGCTCACGCCATTGCTTGACTCAACTGCGCGCTCAGACCCGAGGAAGGAGATGACTTTTCCACCGTTGGATTGACATCGGACGGTTCAAAAGCAACGGGGTGATTAGAACGGTTTGAGCGTCCATTTTAACCTGAGCCGTTGATTTGGATCCTACGGTTCACATTGCGCGAGGCGTTGGACGGTCGAGCGTTCACGCGAATCGAGCCCTTGATTTAGAATCCAACGGTTCAAATGGATCGGCGCGTTCGGATGGTCGAGCGTTCACGCGATCGTGAGCCGTTCGATCTTGATCCAACGACTCACAACACTCGCGCCCGACGTCCGAGGCGGTGCGAGTTAGTTGGTTGGACCAAATCAAGTGGCTCGAGCCCGAGTCGATCCGAACCCGAGGAGCGTGAAAACCGGTTAGGGTTTGAATTTGAATAGCTGATTTTGGAGGAATTATTTGGGGTAGCAAACAAACCCCAAAATTATGAAATTTTAAATGGAGATTGCTAACAGGATGATGAACCTTATATAAAATTTTCAGAGACTTTTATGCACTGCATTTTCTCTAAAAATTCCGAAGGCTAATTTAGGAGTTTGACTAATGTTTGACTTGCCTCAAAAAATTATCAAATAATTTCTGAAAATTATGAAATAATTCTGAGGTGTTAAACATCACTCCTAGGTTCAATGAAAATTATTTCCAAAGGTTGGGCACAAGATTTTCATGAAGGAGACTTGTGTTGGTGTCCAAATGGCAATTTGATTTTTGATTCCACATAATTCCCTTACAAAAATTATGGAACTGATTACAAAAATCAAGATCAGAGAAAAAGTTTTAATTTCTCCTCATTTTTATTACATTTGAAACACAAACCAATTTTGGGATGTTACAAAACCTCCCCCCCTTACAAAAATCTCGTCCCGAGATTTGGCTCACTCGGTAAAGAAGGATGGATAGTTCGCACGGAGACGATCTTCCCTTTCCCAAGTAGCCTCATCCTCGGAGTGGTTCGACCACTGAACTTTAAGGAATTTGATGGCTTTATTCCTTGTTCTTCGTTCAGCCTCATCGAGTATGCGAACAGGGTGCTCGCGATAGGTCAAATCTTCTTGGACATCGAGAGTTTCCAACGGAGCTTCCTCAATTGGAACACGGAGGCACTTCTTTAGTTGGGACACATGGAAAACATCATGTACCCCTTCAAGTGCAGCTGGCAATTCCAACTTATAGGCAACAGCTCCCTTCTTCTCGATAACACGGTAAGGACCGACATATCGAGGAGCTAACTTGCCCTTGGCGCGAATCGATGGCCCTTCAAAGGAGAGACTTTGAGATAAACAAATTCATTGGGCTCAAAGCTCAACTCGCGACGACGGCGATCCGCATAGCTCTTTTGCTGGATTGAGTGTGCGCAAGCGATCACGAATAAGCTGGACTTGACTCTCGGCCTCATTGATCGAGTCCGGGCCAAAGAAAAGTCTTTCACCCGTCTCCGACCAGTTTAACGGGGTTCTGCACTTTCTCCCGTATAAGGCCTCGAAAGGTGACATGCCGAGACTGGCCTGAAAGCTGTTGTTGTAGGAAAACTCGGCAAATGGCAAGCATTTCTCCCAATTCTTTCCATAGGAGAGGACGCAAGCACGAAGCATGTCTTCCAACACTTGGTTGACCCTTTCGGTCTGACCATCAGTTTGGGGGTGATATGCGGTGCTAAATGTGAGACGGGTTCCCATAGCCTCTTGCAAACACTTCCAAAACCTGGCGGTGAAAAGCGCACCGCGATCCGAAACGATCGTCTTCGGTACACCATGCAAGCAGACGATACGGGAAATATAGAGGTCCGCGAGTAGACTCACACTAAGGTTTGTCCGAATCGCGAAAAATGGGCTACCTTCACAATCGATCGATGACAACCCGGATGGAATCCTTGCCCTTGGATGTTCGGGCGGGCCGTGATAAAATCCATCCCGATCGAATCCCACTTCCATTCGTGAATAGGCAAAGGTCTGGCGATCCTGCTGACGCCGATGCTCGGCCTTGACACGACGACACACGTCGCTTTCGACAACGAACCGCAATCTCCCTCTTCATTCGGGTCCACCAAAATCTCGACGGAGATCTTGATACATCTTTGTGGCCGGGATGAATAGACAAAGGCGAATCATGGGCCTCGCGGAGAATCAAATCCGCAGCCCATGTCCTTTGGAACCACAAGGCGTTGCGAACCTTACAACACCATGCTCATCCTCGAGAGAAGCACTTGGTTGTTCCGTTCTTGACATTTTCCTTGATGCGACTTATTCCAAATCCGATTCTTTGGCGACCTTAATCCGATCTACCAAGGTTGGTTGCACAACCAAGGCGTGAGGAACCACGCTCAACCAAACCTAAGTTGAGGCGCTGAAATTCCTCGAAGGGTGGGTTGACATCCTGGAGCAACAAGGCATTGCAATGCGCTTTGCTCGAGCGCGCATCGGCAACGACATTAGCCTTGCACGGATGGTAGTGAATACCCATGTCATAATCTTTGACCAACTCCAACCATCTCTTTTGCACGAGGTTCAGATCGGTTGGGTGAACAAATACTTTAGGCTTTTGTGATCCGAATACACTTCACAGCGATTACCGATTAGGTAATGTCGCCAAATCTTAAGTGCATGAATCACAGACCAATTCCAAGTCATGGGTAGGATAGTTGAGTTCATGAGTCCTTAATTGCCTTGATGCATAGGCCACTACCTTGCCTTCTTGCATAAGGACACAACCGAGTCCTCGCCGAGAAGCATCGCAAAAGATATCGAAACTTCGATGAATATCGGAAGAACAAGGAAGGAGCGGTGGTCAAACGCTTCTTGAGTACTTGGAAGCTTTCCTCACAAGCATCGGACCACAAGAACTTCTTGTCCTTCTTGAGCAACTCCGTCATCGGCCACGATCTTGGAGAAGTTCTCGATAAAGCGGCGATAATATCCCGCTAAACCAAGAAAACTCCGCGCTTCGTTCACCAAGTAGGTGAACCCATGAAAGAACATCGCTGACCTTGCTAGGGTCAACGGCTACGCCTCTATTTGAAAGAACATGACCCAAGAAGGCCACTTCCTTCAACCAGAATGCGCACTTGTTGAACTTGGCATACAAATGGTGCTCACGGCTTGCCCAACACAACCTCGGATGCTCATCATGTTCCTCATCGTCCTTGGAATAGATGAGAATATCATCGATGAAGACCACGACAAACTTATCCAAATACTCCATGAATACCGAATTCATGAGGTTCATGAACAAAGCGGGAGCATTGGTTAAGCCAAATGACATGACGGTATACTCATACAAGCCGTAAGTAGTAGAAAGCCGTCTTTGGAATATCCTCGGTCGTATCCGAACTTGATGATATCCCATTCTCAAATCAATCTTGGAGAATACTCGAGCTCCAGCTTAATTGATCAAAGAGATCATCAATGCGGGCAATGGATACTTGTTCTTTACCGTTACCTCATTAAGCGGACGGTAATCAACGACATCGCAAAGTATTGTCCTTCTTCTTTACGAAGATTGCGGACAACCCCACGGAGATGAGCTAGGCGGATGAAACCTTTTCTTGCAGCTCACTCGGTTGCTTCTTCAATTCCACCAACTCGTTCGGTGGCATCCGATAGTGCCTCTTTGAAATCGGGCGATGCAGGAACCAACTCAATGACAAACTCGAGGTCTCGAACGGTGGCATCCTGGAAGTTCTTGGGAAAGACATCGACGAAATCACGAACCGTCGGGACTTCACCAATATCGAGGCGGGCTTCGCTGGCGCGAAAAGATGCGGACCTAGCGACTTGTAGCGAACTTAACTCGCCGCCGAAGGACTAGATAGAGAGCGCACTTGGCACAATCGATGTGTCCCTTATCTTTGAGACAACCAATCCATGCCAAGAATTACATCTAGACTTGCTGAATGGAGGAGGATAAGATTCGCGAAGAATCTCACTCCCTCGATCTCAATTGGAACATCCCTACACTCAGTTGACTCTTAACTCCGAACCAGAGAGCGAATGAGCAACGGGACCAACAATGGAGTAAAGAGGAGCTCACTAAAAGCGACAAAAGACTGAAACAAAAGAATGAGATGCTCTGAATCAAACAAAGCGATGGCAGGACAAGAGTTAACAGAAAGGGTACCCAGCACGACGTCGGGCGCCTCCTGTGCCTCCTCTGCGAGATGAGGTTGACGCGACCACTACCCACGCCTTGGGTAGTAGGGACTATCTTCGGTCCCGCAAAGAACCACCTCCTTGCCCGCGTTCTCCATTAGGGCGAGGGCGCTCCTGTCTTCTTGGGGCAATTATTTGCATAATGCCCCTTGTCGTGGCGAAGAAGCGGTGACATCCGCACTGTCGCGAGGCCTCTGGTGACTTCGCGGTGCACGTGATTGGGGCACGGCTGCGAAGGGCGAGGGGCAGTCTTGGCGACCTCGAAGTCTTGAAGGTGAAGGCGGGACCCCGAGACCGCCCAACACGAGCGGAAAGAGGCGGCTGCGCGCGACTTGTGGGCCTCCCACTTGCGCTTGCGGGAATCCACAAGTGCTCTCCCCGCGTGCTCAGCAACGATGGCCTTGTCCACCAAGGCCTGGAAATCCGGAAAGTCAAGGATGGATAGCTTGTCCTGCAGCTCCTCAGACAAACCATCCTTGAACTTCTCTTGCTTGGCCTCATCGGTGGCCACCTCCTCCGGAGCATAACGAGCCAAATGGTTAAACTCGTACAGGTACTCCGTGGCTGAATGACGCCCTTGCCTGAGCGATAAGAATTCCTTCTTCTTCAGCTTCATCAAGCCGGAAGGAATGTGACTCCGACGGAAGGCAGTGCGAAACTCCTCCCAAGTGACGGTGTGACCGTCCGTCTGCATGGCGAGAAAGCTCTCCCACCAAGACAAAGCTGCACCCTCCGGTGGTGCGATCACGAATAGCGCCTTCTCGTGCTCTCGGCATCTGCGCTATCTGGCGGGCTTGCGCTCAACGAGGCGAAGCCAATCGTGCTCGTCAAGCGGGTCCTCGGACACGGAGAGCGTGGGGGTGAGTGCGAAGAAACTCCGCTAGTCCCCCACGCGGCTGATGACCACTCCCTTGCCCGGATCCTGATGCACCGGTAAGGGCGGAAGTGTTGCGCGCGATGACGTCGAGAAGAACCCTCCTGTCCTCTGCACGGTTGCGCTCGATCTGAAGAAGGACCTCGGCCATGGTCGGAGGAGGAGGAAGATCCTCGTCGGACGGTGGCCCAGCCTTGGCCGCTACTGAGTCGCCCGACCATCTGTTACACGAAATTTTGGTTAAAACTAGACTCAAAGATTAAAAGCCGAAGAAAGCGAAAAGCTAGCGACTAGGGAATGGAATATCACCTAACCGAAAGCCAAAACAACAAATATATAAACTTTAAAAAGGCTTATGAAAAGACTCCAAAACAGCAAGGAATCATAAAACCAAAGCTCAACTCCCAATTCAACTAGCCGTATTGAATGAGCGAGTAATTGATTGAGAAGATAAAAAACGGAAGATTAAGGTAAGATCTAATACCACTTAAGATCAAGGCTAAATCAGCGAAAATAGTGTTAGATACATAGCTAACTAGTATCACATCTTACCCTTCTTTAACCCCACAAGTTTTAGTTGATTAAACTCTCATTTTCTACCCCATTAGAAACCATCGAGCTTCTTGTCAGGAAATTGAGGTTCTTTGTAGCGATTTCGCATCAAGCTTCCACCAAGTCTTCCATTCTAGAAACTTCAAAATCGGCACACTTCAATTTGCCAAGCTCAACGGTCCCATCGAAACCATTGAGCTCATTGTCTGAAATTGAAGCGTGTGGTCGATTCGCATCAAGCCTCTAGCCAAACCTTCATCCGAAACTTCAAAACCCTAAGCACTTCAATTTGCCAAACTCGGTGGTTCCCAAAACCCATTTAATCGATAACATTATCTTTGAAAAGGAGATGAGAGGAAAACAACTCTTAAAACTCAAATTAGAGTAAGATGAGAGGAGAAAGCTAAGATAGGTAAGGAATAAAATCGATAATTCCTTAAGCTTTCACAAATCATTTGATACTTTTGAAAATAAGATTTTCCAAAATATCTTAAAGGCGACCAACTTGGGTTACTACGGTCAAGATGGCTCGATACCAAACCTTTGTGAGACCGGTTTATCAAACTTGTAATGCTTAACCATCCATTCGGTCCTAGCATCACAAAGCGGATAATCCGAGACTCGAGACATGTATACTTCCCAGAGTCAGATATACACACCTCATCACAAAATTTGTGTATCAATTCCATTCATCCACATAGAACCAAAACACGAGCATGTAGCAGGAGTATTAATAATATTAAATCGAGTCATTACAAAGAGAGGCCAACCGCCAACAATAAAAGAGACAACAATAATTAAACAGCGAAGCAAAAGTGCCATAAGATGGCTACAACAAAAGAGCCAATCAGTGTGCCTTTAACCCACAAGGCAACCGACCGGACCGCCAAGCTAGTCGCCAAACCCGAAGCACATCTCACAAAAGTGAGGCCCTTGGGGCTCACCTTCTTCCCTAGAACAAAAGCGTAGGCAAAAAGCCGGTGAGTACTTTGAATGTACTACATAAGACTTACATGTGGAATAACAAACCTGTACATATACTACATGCAAGCTTAAACAACAATAGGCTGTATGTTTCATTTTAGCATAAAGCAAGTTTTCATTTGCGATAATATAATAGATTGAAAGCAATTTAACAAATCTGTTTTTAATGTTTAAATAACCGAAAGCACAATAATATAACAGAGGTAAAGAACAACAACAATCACGAAGTGACTAAACCATTAGTCACCACAACAATAGTATGAATTACCCATTCATACCAACCATGTCAAATTTTAATTTAAAAGGTTGAAGTCTAACTCTTGCAAAACCTAACCAAGCGTGTCCATAACCTAGGGCGAGGCTATTCGAATAGTTTTATCCTGCGAGGTGTACCATTTTACCCACACGCTGGACCGCCTTTTTGCCAAGCTATTAAGCACACTTCCTTAGGTATGCTTGACGGCTAAGTCCTCGAGACGTTTCCAATATTGTGAATTATTCGCGAGCGCCGTATGGATAGAAACCCATACGTTGTGTCGGGTCGTGGCCCACCTCGGACAACTACCCTCACGGGTAAAGCCTCGGACAATCTGACGCCCCTCGAGGTGGAGAGTCCATCCGGAAACTCCACCACCGCACACCCAACACAAGAACACAATTCCTTTTCACACAACACACACAACGCTCCTCCTGCGACTCGGAGATAACCCACGCCAAAGTACTAAGTCAAGAGAGGTCCCATATCCTCTCGCGTGGTTAGTCACGCAAAAATGCTTGGAGAGTGTGACACAAGATGTTCGGTCCTTGTTGACTTAGGCAAGACAACCACAAACCCAATAACCCACCATCCAACCACTTGCCCAAGTCCAAATCAATTTTTCCATTTTCAAATTTTGACTTTACAAAATTAACAAAGCACAAAGTCTTTGGACATAATGGAAGAATAATAATTTTTATGTGATCAAGACCATCGACTAAGTCGATGATCGCCCAAAGCTACCGAACTAGGCATGGCTAAGCACAAAGATTCAGTATTCTACTAAGTGACAAGAGTTCATCCATCGAACTCTAATCGCAACAAATAACCTAGGCTCAAGTAGTAGAGAATAACCAACATCCTACAGATTATGCAACTATAGGATCAACTAACCATATTTTAACACAAAGTAGCAATGCATACATACAGTTGAATTCAAAATATTAAACTTGTAAAATAATAGGATTAACATGATCAAACCGCTTGCACTTGTTGTGGGTCAAGATGTTCTTTGGGGATCACTCTCGGTATCAATGCGCTCTTGGATCCTATCGAAAGAACCAAAAGAACCAATAAGGCAAAAGAAACCGAAAAGATCCAACAGTCAACTTCAACAAAAGCTCTCAAATTTTACAGTAGAAAGAGCATGATTTTTATGAACTAATGCAACAAGAACCAATTGATTTGGATTCTTAATGCAAAAGATATGGCCAAAACCATTTTGCTCGACTTTTATAAATCAAAATGCTACTATTCATTAGCGAAATTTTCGGAGCTATACTGAGTTTGAAAACATTTCTAAATTAAAGTCTAGTTAAAAACATAATCAACAAAATTTGAATCAACCGAAAAGGATTTGAAATGAATTAGTTATGCATTTTACAAGTTATCATATTTTTCGGTTGACAAATAAATCCTTTCGGAAATCAGAATTAAAACGACGTGGCGAGCGAGGCGTCGATCAAAGATCCGACGGCCCGCGTTCGGTGCTAACGCCGCGGATTCACACTTCCCTAACGCTCACCGTTGGATCTCGATCCAACGGTTCACGTGAACCGGGGCGTTGGGCGGTCGAGCGTTCATTCCGATCTGCCGTTGATCTTGGATCCAACGGTCCACACGGATCGAACCTTTGGACGGTCCGAACGTTCGCTCAAATCGGGACCGTTGATCTTGGATCCAACGGTCCACAATGACCTCACGCCAAACGTTCGCCTGTTCGTCGTCCCGGCAAAATGGCGGGAAAGAACGGCTCGCCACGGGCTCTACAGCCTGCGGTGCGAGCAAAGGCCCAAAATGGGTTGCTAACAAACTCGCGCACCCAAAGGAACCAACAATTTCAATTGCGGCGGTCTAGAACGCCGGCAAGCGAGATGACCGAGAAGACTCAAAATGACCAAAACGCAAAACGCAAATGAGCTCACCAAGGTCCAAGGAGCGGGTGCCAAACAACTAAGGACTAATAAGGGGTACACAGCCCAAAGAAGGCACCGAGGAGAATCGAAATGGCTCGGTGAAGAAGAATAGCGCTTCGGCCGACTTGGGAAATCCAAATTGATCTGCTCCTGCAGGAAAAACCCAAATTGAGTAAGGGTTAATGATCACCGAGTGAGAGGAATCGAGGAGCAAGATTGAAAGGGATGAAGCCCAAAGTACCGCCTTCACCAAGAGCTTGAAGCTCGGCAATGGCGACAATGAAAGGTTTCAAGTTTTTGAGCTCAAGCAAACACAAGAGAGGTTCTTTGGAGCTTGCGAGGTGTTTGAAAGGCTTCAATGGAAGGACCAGAGGAGCTTATATAGTGGGGAATGGCAAGAGCAGCGGCAATAACCCTCTCGGTCAACTCCGCCATGAGCCTTTGAGAGCGGCGGGGCGATTGAACAATGGACCTCGAGGAGGAGCACGACGGGCATTTAATGCGCCCGAGCTAGCCGTTTAAAGGTGACCACGAGGTGACTGCTGCTGGCGCTTCTCCTCTGCTCACGCCATTGCTTGACTCAGCTGCGCGCTCAGACCCGAGGAAGGAGATGACTTTTCCACCGTTGGATTGACATCGGACGGTTCAAAAGCAACGGGGTGATTAGAACGGTTTGAGCGTCCATTTTAACCTGAGCCGTTGATTTGGATCCTACGGTTCACATTGCGCGAGGCGTTCGGACGGTCCGAACGTTCACGCGAATCTGAGCCCTTGATTTAGAATCCAACGGTTCAAATGGATCGGCGCGTTCGGATGGTCCGAACGTTCACGCGGACGGTGAGCCGTTCGATGCTGATCCAACGACTCACAACACTCGCGCCCGAACGTCCGAGCGGTGCGATTAGTTGGTTGGACCAAATCAAGTGGCTCGAGCCCGAGTCCGATCCGAACCCGAGGAACGGTGGCAACCGGTTAGGGTTTGAATTTGAATAGCTGATTTTGGAGGAATTATTTGGGGTAGCAAACAAACCCCAAAAATTATGAAATTTTAAATGGAGATTGCTAACAGGATGATGAACCTTATATAAAATTTTCAGAGACTTTTATGCACTGCATTTTTCTCTAAAAATTCCAGAAGGCTAATTTAGGAGTTTGACTAATGTTTGACTTGCCTCAAAAAATTATCAAATAATTTCTGAAAATTATGAAATAATTCTGAGGTGTTAAACATCACTCCTAGGTTCAATGAAAATTATTTCCAAAGGTTGGGCACAAGATTTTCATGAAGGAGACTTGTGTTGGTGTCCAAATGGCAATTTGATTTTTGATTCCACATAATTCCCTTACAAAAATTATGGAACTGATTACAAAAATCAAGATCAGAGAAAAAGTTTTAATTTCTCCTCATTTTTATTACATTTGAAACACAAACCAATTTTGGGATGTTACACGAAGCTCCAAGTTGTCGCCTCACCCACGACCTTCGTTGATGATTTCCGCCGCTATCGGTGCATCCTAGCCTTCTATGTCGCCATATTTAGCTCCGTCTCGCCGAGATCTACTCCACCCCTCCTTGGTTTCGTCAAAGCGCAACTGGAGTGTCGACTTTGTCGAAGCTCATAGCAACGCTGGAGCTTAGACCTCGCCACCGGCCATCTCTTTCCTCCCTGGGTCTTCGTGCGCCAACAACTTGACCAAACCAGTTAGTTTCCTATTTCATGAACCCGACTCGCCGTGGACCGCAAGCCTTCTCCGTGGTATCGATCCATAGACCGTGGGCCCACGTGTTAGCCTCTGTCCTTTAAAAAAATACAGAAAAAGAAAGATTATTGGATTATTCCCTTGACCCTACTTGTCAACCATAGATTTCTCTCTCCATTTTCTTTTTTTCTCAAATTTTTCTCCTGTCCAAACTTCCGGAAGCTCATTCTCCTTCATATGAGCTCTGATTTAGTTCATTCTTCTTTTGAAATTACTCTAAAATCAACAAAAATACAACAAATGTTCCTATTATCCAAAATCTATTTTGAAATTCAGTTTTAGTTTTAGACCTAACTAGTCTGATCGCTTTCGTAGCGGTCTGATCGAAGTCCCAGCGGTATGACCGCCTGAGCCCAGTGGAGGTACCCCAAATCCAACAAACTTTCGTCAAGATCTTCAATAACTCATCTTTAATGTTCTCTTACTCATCATCTAAGCTGATAATCTCTTGTTCCCTATTTGCAATTTGCCTTCATTGTGATTTTCCCCAATATTCTATGGTTTGATGTGAATATCATGTTGGGTTACGGGTAGACTACGATAGTACAAAACAAAAATTTACCACGCAACCAAGGAACCTCCGCTAGTAATAGATCACGAGATTACAACTAGACGTGCCAACTCGTAGCGGAAGTATAGTCGATGTAGCGAGTAGATGCAGTCGTGGTCGTACTCGCTGTGCGTCTGCTCCTCCGAGTGGTCGTACTCGCCGCGCGTCTCTTCTTCCGAGTGGTCGTATTCGCCGCGCGTCTTCTCCTCCTGTTCCGGTGATCGTCACGAGTTGTGGATCGTACTAGTGCTGATGCTTCGCAACAATACCTCCGAGATATCCACACGTACAGGGCAGGGACACCACGCACTGGAGTGCTAGCGCCGGCAACGTGGTTGAGGAAGGCGTAGCTGTTAGGGTTTCGGGAGTTCTTCAAAAGATCATCCAAAAGATTATCCTTTAACCCCATGCCACCGCCCCTCTATATATAGGCATCCATGATGGATCTCGAACTTGAGGCCCATTAGGAACTCATGACCTATACAAATTCGGATCACCATCCAAATCAAATCCTAACCCTTTAACTGTGCGACCTTACAGGTTCATGTGTAATCGGGTGTGACTCGAAAACTCTTTTCGGACCACTAGTCGTTAGTGGTACCTAGCAGCACATAACGTGTAACATCCCAAATTGGGTTTATGTTTCAAATGTAATAGAAATGAGGATAAATTAAAACTTCTGCTACCTCATGTTGTGTTGCAGTGTTTGAAACCTCTTTCTTTAATTGGTGGAAATTCAAACTCCAAATTTCCCCAATTAAACTCAAGTCATAAACCTCCTCCATGAAAATCTTGTGCCCAATCTCTGGAAATAATTTTCATTGGGTCTAGGGTTGATGTTTAACACCTCTGAATTATCTCATGATTTTTAGAAATTATTTGATAATTTTGGAGGCAAGTCAAACTGGTCAAACCCCATTTTCCTCTCTTCTGGAATTTCTGTAGAATAATTCAGTGCATGAAAATCTCTGAAAATTTTATGGAAATCTCCTCCTGCAAACAGCAAGCTCCAGTTAAAATTTCATAAATTTTGGAGTTTGTTTGCTATCTCAAATAATTCCTCAAAAATCAGATGTTTAAAATTCAAATTCTAAAGGGTTTGCACTGTTCCTCGGGTTCGAACCGGACTCGGGCTCGAGCCACTTGACTCGGTCGAACCAACTAACACGCCGTGCGGCGCGATCGCGATCGCGCGGGAGTTGTGAGCCGTTGGATCGAGATCGCCGCGGTCCGAGATTGAGCAGCGTTCAATCGTTTAAATCGAACCGATCTATTGCGGCCGTCCGATTAAATCCAGCGGTGCGTCGTTAAATCGTCTTCCTCCGCTTCCTTGCGAGTTCGGCGAAGTCAACGATCTTTGGCGTGCGATGCAGCCGGCGAGCGATCGCGTCTCCCTTTTGGCCAACGGCTCTGCGCGTGTTGCTCCCGTCCGCGCCCCGCGATCGCCGTCTCCCTGCGGCTACTCGCCCCGTCGCCCTCGGCCAACCTCAGCACAGTGCACCACCATTTTTCTTCCCGTTGCTTCCTCCTTGCTCTTCGGCCTATAAGACTCTACCAGAGGCTTCCTTAGCATCCTTTGAACACCCTTGAGCTTCAGTACCACTGTTAGTGCACCGAGTGAACTCCTTCGTGAATTTTCTCTCGGCCGCCATTGTTGGAGCTCCGACCTCTTTGGTGAAAGTGGTGTTCCGGGCATTCTCTCTCAAAGCCTTTGCTTCCTCAGTTGCTTGGCATCTCGTGGAGTATTAACCCTCTGTCAATTTGGCTTTTGACAGAGAGGAGCAGCTCAATTTCGGACTTCCCCCTTTTCGGCCGAAATCGCCATTCTCCTTCGCCCGAGCTGCATCGACTCTTCTCGGTGCATCCTTTGCGCCCAGGTAACCCTCTTTAGTCCCTAGTGGCCTGGCACCAGCTCCCGTGGACCGCAGCTGAGCCGTTTGCATTTTTCGTTTTCGGTCATTTTTGCTCACCTCGGTTCTCTCCGGCTTGACGGCGTTCTGGACCACCGCAGCTAACGCCGCTGGTACCATTGGGTGCGCAAGAGTATTAAGGACTCGTTTTAGGTGTTTGCTCGCACCGCCGCGGCCAGAGCCGCCGGCGGCGAGCCGCTCTTCTCCTCGACATTTTGCCGACGAAAACAAGGCGTTGGTTTGAGCGTCGCGCATGTTGGACCGTCGATCCTAAGATCTGCGGCTCGGGATCGCGCCGAGGATTTGAGTCCATCGCGGCGCGCTTGTCCGTGATCCGTTGGATCCAAGATCAACGGTGCAGATCGGCGTGAACGTTCGGACCGCCGAACTTCCCGTAGCATCTCGTCCGTTAGTTTTTCATCTAACGGCTGGTGAGTAGGGTGGCGCGTTCGTTCTGTTGCCGCGCGAGGGGATCGTCGGATCCAAGATCGACGGCTCGCGTGCGCGTGAACGTTCGGACCATCAACGCCGGGGGCCGCGTGAACCGTTGGATCCAGATCCAACGGTTGACGCTTAAGGCTTCGCGCGCGCGCGTTAGCGCTGGGGCGCGGACCGTCAGATCCGCGATCAACGCTCCTCGTTCGTCCACGTCGTTTTAAATTCTGATTTTCCCGAAAGGATTTATTTATCAACTGAAAAATGTGATAACTTGTAAAATGCATAACTAATTCATTTTAAATCCTTTTCGGTTGATTCAAATTTTGTTGGTTATGTTTTTAACTCATCTTTAAGTTAAAAATGTTTCCAACCTCAGTATAGCTCTAGAAAATTTTGCTAATGAATAGTAGCATTTTTGGTTTATAAAAGCTGAGCAGAATTGTTTTGGTCATATCTTTGGCATTAAGAATCCAAATCAATTGGTTTTTGTTGCTAAATTCATTATAAATCAAGACCTTGCTACTGTAAAAATTTCAGAATTTTTGGAGGGAGTTTACTGTTGGGTCTTTGCTTTTTATTCGTTCTTATCGGTCGCTTTTTGCTTTCTCGTTAGGATCCGAAGAGCACGTTGATAATCTTGTTGATCCACAAAGACACCAGAACCCTCACAAGCGTGCAAGATATTTGATCATAAATGTCCCATTACTTTCAAAGTCTAATATCTTGTTTACAAACTATATGTATGCATTGCTTTTGTGTCCAATTAATTTTGCCCTGTTTAGAGGTAGCTATTCCCAATGCATTGTTGCCATTAAAATGTTATCCCCTGCCACAACCATAAGTTATTATCATCGCTGGTGGATTAGAGCCCGGTGATTTAATTATGCTCTTTTACTGTCTTCGCGATGTCATGCTTAGAAATGCTTAGCTACCGGTAGAATTGGGCGGTTATCGACTTAGTCGATGACCTTGATCACACAAATCATTTTGTTTATTTTTGGTTCAGCACCTTATGCTTTTGTTTTGTAAAAACCGAAAATGAAACAAAATGATTTGACTTGGGCACAATGGCATGTTGGTGTGATTGTTGGGTGTGACAAGGAAAGGTGCCCAGGTCCCTAAGGACCGAAAATGTTGCTTGCGCCATTGATCCAAGTACTTTTGCGTACTAACCACATGAGGGTTATATGGGACCCCTCTTGGCGTAGTACTTTGGCGTGTGTTATCTCCGAGTCGCGGGAGGGGTTGTGTGTGTTGTGTGAAACATGATATGTGTTCTCGGTGTTCTTGTGTTGGGTGTGCGGTGGTGGAGATTCCGGGTAGGCTCTCCACCTCGAGGAGCATTGTAGTTGTCCAAGGCTTTACCTGCGACGGGTAGTTGACCGAGGCTTTACATTGACTCCGACACAACGTATGGGTTTCTATCCATACGGGCGGCTCGTAGTTAATACACAATATTGGAAATGTCTCGTAGGACTTAGCTGTGCCGGCATACCAAAGGAAGCGTGCTTAATCATGTGGCAAAAAGGTGGTCTGACATGTGGGTAAGTTGGTACACCCTGCAGGGATAAATCTATTCGAATAGCCTCGTCCTAGGTTGTGGACACGCTTGGGGATTTCCCGCAAGATCTAGACTTCAACAACTGTTTTTGTTTTTAAATTTAAAACTTGACATGGTTGGCATGAATGGGTAATTCATGCTATTGTGGTGGCTATTGGGTTAGCCACTTCCAGGACTGTTTTACTGTTGTTGATACTTGATTACTACTGTTTTTATCAAATAAAATCAGATTACAAAATTGCTTTCAACCTATTACATTATTGCAAATAAAACTTGCTTTATGCTTAAAAATTTGAGTCCTAACCTGCTCCACTTCAATAAGCTTGCATGTAGTTATTGCATAGATCTGTTATCATTCTTATATATCTTGCGAGTACATTCAAAGTACTCACCCGATTTTCTTTGGGCTGCTTTTGTTTGCAGAGGAAGAAGGTGAGCCCCAAGGGCCTCACTTTTGAGTTGTCTTGTGGATTGACGACTAGCTTGGCGGTCGGTCGGTTGCCTTGTGGGTTAAAGGCACACCGATTGGCTCTTTTGTTTATGGCCATCTTATGGCACTTTTTGCTTCATTGTAAATTTTCTTTATGTATCAGTTGTTTGGCCGGTTGGCCTCTCTTTTGTAATGACTATCCTTTATTTATGTTATCTTTTGGTTTGTTGTTCATGTTTCGGTTCTATGTGAATGAATGGAATTGATGCATGGACTTTGTAAAGAGGTGTGTATACTGCACTCTGGGAAGTATACATGTCTCGAGTCTCGGATTATCTGCTTTGTGATGCTAGGACCGAATGGGTGGTTAAGCATTACAAGTCGGATAAACCGGGGTCTCACATAACAATTCCTGAATACACATAGAATATATCGGACGAACCTTAATGTAATATGATCTATGACCAGGTCCTTATCACTTACGATCAGTTCGTATCTCTATATGACCAGGTCGTATTTGGTCACGGCTAGTTCGCAACTCCTTACGACCAGGTTTCAACCATTCTATGATTACGTTCGACCAGTCTACGACCAGCTCATATCTCCATACGACTAGTCTGTAACTGATCGAACTAAGCGACCTATTCATGCATTCTCCCTTTGTCTCACGATATCTGGTTGAACTCTAGGTGTGATGTTGTATCATCCATGGACTGTTCAATACTTTCTTGATTGAGTGTCGGATAACTTCATGTGGTCGACATTTCAACCACCAGTGGTATGACCATGCACTTTCTATATTCGATCACCACGAGGGGCCCTGTGATATCTCTCCTGTTATGTTAGTAGGGGTAAATCCCATATCTGACCAGTCACATCCCTCCGTATATTTCATAGCATACCCGAAAGCTACCTTTATAACTACCTAGTTACGAGTAGCGTTTGGCAACTCTAGTGCTATTACACATGTAGGGAACCATGCTGATCTCAGGTCTAAGGATTATACATCATCATTACTTGAGACCAACTAATGACACATAGAATCATAACAATCTCAATAGTATCTCAAGGTGGGTCTATCCAACCCTATGTTCTCTAACATGTGCTCACATTATTGATTCAATATCCCCATATCTATGACCGGTGAAATATGGTCATCAATCAATAGATGTGCTGGTCGTAGAGTCACTGTTGTTCCGACTAGTGACATTCGACCAGAGATACATTTAGAACGACATCATATTTGTTAAAGAGTTTCACCAACAAGTCACATACTCATTGATCTATAACGGATGATTCATTCAAGGAACATGATAACAAATTATCCAATATCATGAACATAAGGAAATATAATCATCTTAATGATTGCCTGTAACATCCTAAAGCTTTGGGTGGTGTTTCAAATGTATAAAAATGAGGATAAATTAAAACTTTTGATGCATCCTTGTTGCCATTTGAAATTTCTGGAAATTCTTTCCTTGAAGTGTTGACTTAACTCAAAAGCTTTTATCTACTCGAAGCGAAGCAATCTAAAATCTTCTAGTCAAACCTTGTGATCATCCTCTAGAAATATTTTTCCTAAATTTTAGATCATCTTGGTAACCCCTCTGAGAAATTTCATAATTTTTAGAAATTATTTACTATTTATTAGAGGCTAGTCAAACCAGTTATGCTCTTGGTCAAACCCTAGGACAGCAGCATTGCAAAAATTATTGGGGGAAAATATACTTCATGAAAAATTCTGGAAATATGATTAAAGGTTGTTCTTGGAGTCCTTAACGTCCTGTAAAACTTTTATAATTTTTGAAGCTAATATTATAGCTCAACAAAATCCCTAATCATCTCAACCTTTTTATCCAAAAACAAAGTTTACTGTTCGTCCGGTCTGGACCCGACAAACCGGTCTCGGCTCGACCGAACCCCTTCGCCGTCCGACCCAGCCACCTGCACCGGACTCGAGCCTAACCACCCCAGTACTCATCGACCGTTCGATCGAAGATCAGCGGCTCAGCTCGATCGCGGCTGCGTCCTCTCGCTCGGCCGCCAACGCGTGGACCCCAGCCGCAGGTCGTCGTCTCCACGCGGACGCTACTCCTGTGCCAGCTCTCCCGCGCCACGCCACGAAGCTCCCTCGCCCGCGTCAGTTCAACTGCCCCGCCCCCGGGTTTTGACGCCGCCCACTGTTTTTGTCGCCTCTCCCGCATCTCCCGCGTCGCCCATGCCCTGTCCGTTCGCCATCGCATCCGCTTGCCCGTGAGCAGCGCCCGTGGACCAAGTTCACGCCGCCATGCCTCCTCACGAGCCCTCCGCTCCAGTGCCTATAAGAAACCCCCTGGAGCACCCTCTCCTCTCTTTCGACACCACCAGGCCATCCCCCACCCCCATTCCCTCTTCCACCGAAAGAGATCACGAAGGACCGAGCTCTCCAATTTAGGCCGCCACACCTCAACGCTGAGCTGCGTGTGCCATTTTAGCTGTAGCACCTCCTCCGCCTCGCCTCGTTCTGCCACCGCTCTGGTCCATCGTCGGCAGAGTTCCGACAACCCTTAGCTTCGCCGCAGTATTAGGGACATATTTTGGCCCTTGGCCGGCACCACCGTAGCCTCCCTCACCGGCGACGCGTCGGCAAAGTCCGCGGCCAGGACTCCTCTGTTGTCGGACGAGCCGACGAACACTGTAGCTTTTCAGTTAATAGTTATGATAGTCATTAGGAGTTAAGTGATGATTACTGTTGGCAAATGACGGTTCAACTGTGCTAATAACTGAATTTTTTTTGTACTGTGTCACTTCCATGTGGGCCCCGCGCCTTAAGTGCATAGTAATCCTGACCGTGGACCCATGGACTGAGTGAATGGACTAAAGTCTATGCACTATGCAGTGAGTCTAGCGTATGACAGGTAGGCCCCACTTGTTAGTACGATTTAAAACAGAAATGAAAATATAAAATGATACTGTTCATGGGGCCCACTGGCCTGAGTCTAGGGCTAGGAGAGTGTCGGTATAAAAAGTATAAATAGTTTTATAAATCCCGAATTGATGTAATTGTGTTCTCTTAAATACATTAAACTTCAAAATTGCATAAGTAATTCATTTTAACTCCGTTTGGGGTGATTCAAATTTTGTTGGGTTACATTTTTAGTGTACCTTGTTTTGGTATGGTTTTTGAGACTTGTAACTGTTCTAAAAATGTTGTTAACAAAATAACTTTCTTTATAGCATTATTTTAGCACTAAAAATGCAATTAACTTGAAAAATGCACAAGTAATTTTCTATAACCCCAAATGGAGTGAAATCAATTTTGTTGGTTTCCTCTATTACTTTAATTTTCTGTAGAATTGGTTTTAAGTGTGTTCCTACCTCTGAAAATCTGATTCTACATATATCTTGTGCACTACTTTCATGCCTTTGAAAAATCATAGAAAAATCATCTTAGCTCTGAATGAGGTGAATCATTTTTCATTGCTCATCTCATATGGTGCTCTATCTACCATAAAAATTTCATGTGCACCACCTCTCTGGAAATTTTCACTAAAACATTTAAATTCAGATGAATAGTAATAACTAGCAATTTATTTGGATTTTCTGAAAAACTGACTTTCAAACTGTCATAACTTTTGCATGGAAAATCCAAATCAATTGATTATTGTTGATAAATTCATATAAAATAACGATATACCTTATGTAAATTTTTCATAATTTTTGGATGAATTTGTATTTTTTGGGTCTTTTCGGTATTATTCATTCTTATTGTGCTTTCGATTCTTTCAAATAGGTTCCGATGAATTTTTTGATTACGTGAGTGATCCTCTGCAGCAAGAAAGTTATCTCCAGCAAGGCAAGCAGTTGTTTCCATTTGATCATATTGATCCTATTACTTTCAAAATTTATTATCTTGTTTGCAAAATGTATGTATGCATGCTCTATTTTGTTGTTAAATTATCGGTCGAGTAGTTGATCCTATAGTTGTATAAACTGTAGGTAAATGTTCATCATCTACCACTGAGCCTAGGATTTATTCGCTATGATTTAAAGCTCGATGGATGGGCTCTAATCACTTTTCTTATAGATTGCGAGTTGATGTCGCTTAGAAATGCTTAGAACGGTAGAATGGGGATCATCGCCTCGGCGATGGTCATTTTATCATCACTATAATTATTTGAGTTAGGATACTCATGTATGTAATTGTATTTGGAAAAAAAACTAAAATTAAAAATGAAATATTTTAGACTTGGGCACATTGATTTGATGGTGTGGTTATTGGGTGTGTGATTGGTGCCCGAGTCAACAAGGACTGAACATCTGGAACACTAACCCAAACGTTTTTGCGTGCTAACCACACGAGGGTATTGGGAACCCCTCTTGACTAAGTACTTTGGGAGGTATTAATTATTGAAGTTGCTGGTGGTAAGAAAAAGAAAGTGTTTGTTTTGGGATGAGAGGGATGGGTTCCTTTCTAGGTTCGCCATACCGAGGAGCACCCGCAGTTGCTTCGGCTGGGCCGGTGCGTCCGACTCAACGTGTGGGTCCTTAGTGGGAGCCCGTAACGGTGGTTCACTAAGGGTTAACCCCCATACGTGCGACTCGTAGTTAGTACAATCCATTGGAAAGCGTCTCGTAGGACTTAGCCTTGCCGGCATACCTAAGGAAGTGTACTCTATTGCATAGCAAAAAGGAGGTATGGCGTGCAGTTACATTGGTACACCCCTGCAGGGTATAGTCTCTACAAGAGTTAGACTCAACTGTTTTCGATAAAACTTGATTTCGGGTGGTACGAATGGGTAATTCGTGCTATGTTATGGTGGCTGTTGGGAAGTCACCTGTAGGATGTTATTTATGTTTATAATTGTTGTCTCGCTGTTATTTAATCAATTAAAAATAGCTTTGTCAAATTGCTTTCAATCTATTACTTATTGCAAATGAAATATTGCTTTGCGCGTCAAATGAACCATATAACCTCCTCCTTTGTTTCAGCTTGCATGTAGCTATGTATAGGCTTGTTACTCGTAAGTCTTGCGAGTACGTTTTGTACTCAGTTGCTTTGCTTAATTGTTGCAGAGGAGGTTGACCTCCAAGGTGTTAACTATTGTTAGACCGACTTCGACTTTGCTCTCTATGACTAGCTTGGACGTTTCCAGCTGGTTGCCTTGTGGGTAATGGCAAACTGTTCGGCTTTTGTTAATCGCCATCTTATGGCTTACGTTTCCGCTGCTACTTTGGTTAACTTCTATCATTTGGCCGGTCGGCCCTACTTTTGTAATATGAACTTGTATGTCCCTTATGTTGTAAACTTGTAGACCGAGTATTGAAATGACTTGTATGGATTGGATGCTTAATTTTTGTATGGGGTATGTGTACTGCAATTTTGGGAAGTACATATGCACCGAGAATCGAGATATTTGATTTGTAATGCTAGGCCCATTTTGGTGGTTAAGTATTACAAGTTAAATACCCCGGGTTCTCACATTGCCTCTAGGGCATATTTCCAACATATCCTTGATTCATTCAAATTGGTGGAAAATAGTTGTTGTGCAAGTAGATTGGGAATAGATAAATTAAATTCTAGCGTGCCATTGCAGGGTTTAGGGTTGAAATTTTGTTTTCCCAAAAATGCAACATACCGTGCAAAAGCCGCTGGCTGCCCCCTTGGGAATTGGGAGCATCTCTGAGTTATCTTTTTCCACTGTTGTTCTTATGATTTCTTCGGTGATTGCAGGAGTGATTGCACGTCTACCTTCGTGTGGTTTGGTAGACATTTATCAAAATGTGTGGTTGGACGAAACCGTCGCCTCGCCGGCCCACCTCTCGCCCGCTTCACCTCGTCCCCAACTCCCTCCTCATTCCTGGATTTATGGGCGACACCTTCTGCTTCCCCGGCTTCTCCTCTTGTACCCCTCTCACCACCACTGTTCCCCGCACCAGATAGACGATGACGACCTCGACGAGTGGGTCAGCGGCGACCGCGACGCACATGGCTGGTGTGGCCCCATGGAAGAGGGATGGTCATGGTTCCTTGTGCATGGCTACGAAGGCCGGCTTGTATAGCTCGACCGCTCGTCTCGCCTTCCCCACGAGCCACCCCCTCCTACGCCTCCCACTTTACTCTCCTTTCTGCGTTTTCCCTCTAAGTGGGGGGCTGTTAGCATCTAACCCACGCAAAATGCTGGTTCTTGCAATTTCTACCGTCTTTTTTTTTGGCTAAATCTGTGGGTAAGATCTAATACAGAGGGGGCAACACAAGAGAGGAGTGGTTCTTGTGTTGAATTCTTTTCGCAATGAGGCCCGATGCGCGGTTGGATTCAGTGGTGTTTCAGCTCACCCGCACCCGGACTAGGTGAGAGCATCCTAGATCTGCTCAAGAAGCAGCGCTGATTTGGAGAATCGTTTTGTTCTTTGTGTTTTTTTGGTTTGTGGTATGGTGCAAGAACAGAGTCTCAGAGGTTTTTGTGGTTAAGAAAGTTTGGTCTCTGCAACGGTTCATGTGCCCTGGTCTTGCAATTTGGTTAGAAAGCTTTCCATTTGAGTAGTTTTGGTTGGTTGCATTGTCTTAAGTTGGGGTTCTGGAAGTTGTAATCTTTGGGTGCAATTTTAGAGTACCAAACGCTTTGTTCTGTTGAGCTTGGGTTCCCATAACATGTGTTTAGTTGTAGCACTAGATCTGATAATTCTAGCGCCATAGATGTGACACAGAACAGATTGATGCTCTATATTCTTTCTTGATCATGGAAGTCGCTTACTATTCTGTATTGGCATTAGCACTAAACAAGTCACCATCCAAGATGTATGATGGGAGTTGTACTTTTACTATTTTCAGGTTTGATTTGGTTCTGATACTGAATGGCCGGAAGGAGAAGATAGCCTCTGGCTTGCTAAACCCATTCATGGCACACCTGAAGGCCGCCTAGGATTAGATTGTGAAGGTAGGGTGCTCAATCACACTTAAACCGAGTTCAGGGGTTGACGCACGGTTTACGAGAGAAACTATGGAGAGTTTGGTGTCTGTATTTCTATAGTTTCTTGTGACATTGCTGGTTGGGTCATTTGTATGTTAGTTCTCTACAGATTTGTGCTCTCTGTGAGTACTCCAGAGGTGCTTGAGCGAGTGACAACTGTAGAGTTTGAGATCTTGCAACTCGAGGATGCCATTGCTATCCAGAGCAATGATAATCTTGGGTTAAGATCCATAAGTGGAGAATCATACCTTATGAGTTGTTACTCTTATGTTATTTGCAGAAAGATGACACATTATTGTTTGCCATTTGGAAGGTAGAAGATCATGGAGGGAAATTGACAGAAAGCAAGGAAGGTATATCATTGCGGTTGCACCACCTTAATTCATTTCTTTTTCATCATGAATTCATGATGCAATAAATGGTGCATGCCTGTGGCTTGTGGGTAATGTTTACATCTGTAAGAACTTTTCCATGCACCACAAAAAAATTGCAAGTAGCAATCCAGTCTGATTGTTTTAAGATGGGTATGTTTCATGTTTTGTTTTCATGGTTAGGTCATGAGCTACTAAATTTTAAAAACATGGGAAATAAAATGTGATTGAGTTGGAAATGTACAAGGTTATTTATCATGCGCTTGCCAACCAATATGATTAGTAAGAGCTACCTTGCTGGCCTTTTCCAATGCCGTGTCAATTGTTGTGTGATGACAATCAGATCAGTTCATTGAATTGATTACATAGATATTCTGAAGTAAAAAATGCCTATTATTCCTATAAGCCTCATAGTTGTTCTGTGGTTCACATGTGCAATGAAGCTACATATGAATGCATATTGTTAGGTGTCCACTGATCTATTTGTCAGTCAATAGGTACTTCAAGTACTTGATATATCTTGATGTGCAAAACTGCAGACATGTCACTTAAATTTTACTAGAGAAGAAAATTAAACTTTGGAAGTTGTATTTGCTTGGAAGATTTGTATTCTTCCATAAATTAAAGCTTCTTGTTGATGGTTTGCATTTTGAAGATGGATAGGGCTAGGGAGATATATCTGTTTGGCTAATCATGATGTATGATGAATGAAACTCATGATGTTATTTCTGTATGCTTTTTCACTTCGAGGATCAAAGTGCAGGTACCTCAGTTTAGTGCCAAGTGATATCAATTTGTATGTATCTAAACAATTAATTACCTAATTCGTGGAAAAAAGATTTTTTTATCTATCTGAACATGTAGAGTATTGATAGTTCTTCTACTTCTGAACCAACAATATTACCTCTTTTTTATATAAAAAAGATAGCTCACAAACAATTTTGCAATTCAGGATGGATGATATATTTTTTGTACCTTTGTAAGACTATTTGTCTGCCTTTGTGCATTAGTGTATGCTTATATCTTTGATTTGCCTGTCTTTGTATATACTTATATATTTGATTTCTCTCACTACTACACAAAAGCTCATCACAGACGGTTCTAAACCATCATCACAGACGGTTTTTGAACCGTCTAAATTTTTATGTCTGTGATGACACGAGGTCATCACAGACGTTTTTTGAACCGTCTGTGAAAAAGGCTATCACAGACGGTTCTATTCACGAACCCTATCGCCGCAGTGGATTGGCTACCGCGGCAGAGGATTGTGTGCCGTGGCAGTGGATTGGCTGCCCAAACCCTACCACGGCAGAGGATTGTGTGCCGCGGCAGAGGATTGGCTGCCCAAACCCTACCACGGCAGAGCATTAGCTGCCCAAACCCTACCACGACAGAGTATTGGTTGCCATGGTAAAATCAGAGAGTAAGGAAAACCCTAAAATCATAGACGGTTCTAACCACGAACCGTCTGTGATATCTACATATCATAGACGGTTCTCTTGGAACCGTCTGTGATTATTTTATCACAGACGGTTTCAAAGAACCGTCTGTGATGAGGCGTCTTCTATGGCCTGTTTTGTAGTATTGTCTTGCTGTGTAGTAGATTTGATCGCGAGTGCTTGGCACATGGCAGGAGGCAAGTTGCTTTTCAAGAGGTACTAATTCTTGAAGGTTATGGAATGATAGAGACATCTTGTGTCATCACTACAATGGGTATTGGTGACAGATTAATTGGTCATGTTGGATCTCCAAACCCTTCTTGTGGTAAGCTCTATGTTTAGATTTTCTAGGATAGTGTTGGACCGAAAAGGCGACTAGAGGGGGGGGGGGGTGAATAGGAGCACGCTCACTTTTTCAACCGAGATTAGATTCAACACAAATTTCACTCCAATAGCTATAGAAGCTATGAAGATCGATATACCAGTACAGCGGAAGACTAGGATTGAATCCAATCAAAACCCCAAAGCAAAACAACTAAAATCAACCGAAACTTAATTTCCTAAGTGTAGGGCGGTCTGACCTTTACTCAAGGGCGGTCTGACCGGTCCATGGGCGGTCTGACCTCTGTGTAGGGGCGGTCTGACCTCCAGCCTGATGAACAGTAAAATCAGCCCAAAAAACGAAGTTGCAAATAGGTCTAACTTTTGATCTACAACTCCAAACTTCATGAAACTTGGAACACACCTTCTCTAGGATGTCAGGAACCTATTCCAATCGAAGATCATGGAGATCCATGGAAAAGTTATGACCTTTTTCAGTTTGAGAGATGGATGGTTCAAAACCGAGTCAAAACGAAAACAAGATCCAAAAACCTGCTCGTGGGTGATTGATGATCAAGATGATCTTAGATGTGTTCCCACATGTCACAGCAAGCTAGATCATGTAAAGAAATCAATCAAAAACATGCGAATCAAAGAAATACTCAAAATCACCAAATAGAGAGAAGAAGGGCAAAGAGACACATCTTTGATCAAAGCTTTCTTTGGATTGATTTGATAGGGTTTGGAGTTCTGACCACTCCATCAATGGAGGACAAAGCTCAATCCAAGAGCACGAAATCAAATCAAAACTCTCTAGAATCCTAACCTCCACTAATCCTCTCCCTAAGCCAAAACTAGGGTTTCAACAAGGATAAAAGAGTTGAAGGGGTGCAGCCACCTCCCTCCTCTATTTATAGTGGAGACTTAGACCTTCTAGAAGATTAACTCAAATGGGCTCCCGTTCAGGCCCAACACAAACGGGTCACACACGCACGCAATTTAAAGCGCCGTCTTCAATACCTCTTGACCTAAACCGCTTCTCTTTGCGTCGTCTTGCGCCGCGGGTAGGCAAAAGGTCACCTGGGTGGTATTTGTTACGATTACCAAAATACCCCTTCTCGGTCCTTCTCCGAAGACCGAGTCCATCTGCTGGCACTTCGCATGCTGCTCATACGTGTAGGTTGATCAACGGCTCTCTCCATGTCGGCAAGTCTCTCCCATCCGGCTCCCACCGAAACCACCATGGCACTTGCACCGACTCCCGCCGCTTGATCAAACCAATCGCATCGAATCGGTCGATTCGGTCATCCTTGTCCATTCGCACCATACTTGATTTCATTGACCTCACCCGCATCGTCGATCGTTCGGACCTCGGCTCTCCAAGCCTCGTCCGATCATCCTCGCGAATGACCGTCGTTGACCACCAAGCAACTGCACAACAATAGACAAGCAAATCTAATCCGGAACAAGTTCTTCACAACTTGACCCACGTTAGTCAAAATATGCATCATGCAACACCTATGCAATCGAAACCCATGACTTTGACCTAACTAACGAACAACGCCGCCATTTAAAACCGACGCTCAGGTGACAACCGGTCGATCACCGCCCCTCGGGGTCGACTCACCGCTTTGCCGGCCGGACCGCCCGACCATAGGCGGTCCGACCGTCCGAAGACAGCCAATTTTCAACCCCTGAAAATCCGAAACCTACTGGAAACTTTAAACCAATAGAACTTTTGACTGAAGACTCCAAAAATTATGGGACCAAGTGCAATGGGATACCCTCTATTTTTGGCCCGGTCTGTTTTGACCATTTTTGGTCACGGCCGGTCTGACCGCCGCACATGGCTGGTCCGACCGATTGGGACCTCGGCGGACCATGCTATGGCGGTCGGACCGCCTTGTCCGTAATGCCCAATAGTTCAAACTTTGTCGAAAACTCGTGAAACGACAAACCGTTAACTCCATTGCCAATTGTCACATCATCCTAAGATCTGGAGCATATCCCCATGATATCCACAATCTCCCCCTTGATGAACACATTGGCAATAATCCAGAAAATATAATTTGGAGGTTTGAAAAGTAAAATACTTTCGTTTTCGCACAAAGGCACATCTTGGTCCATAAGCAAGAGAGAGCAATGGAAATGACCAAGCTGGCATCAGAATAGCATAGGCATGTGAGATAAGGCAAAAGAAAGCGTAGAAACTTTGATTTCCATAAAAAGTTCAAAAATCTCACTTAAGGTCCATATGAAAGAACAATTGTTCAATTGACCTTTGATCATTGTGAGGAGTAATAAATGCAATTCAAGTTCAGAATAGTCAATAAGATAATAAGAATGCAATTCAAAAACTCCCCCTCACTATGATCCTCGAATTTCAGAAAATTTCAAATTCTCCAACTTTCTCCCCTTTGTATAAACTTCTCCCCAACATTGAAATATCTTCTCCCCCTTTGACAATGGAGTCATCAAGGAATCACGCCTTCCTCTCATCCAGAGATAACAATTGTAGAATGAAGAAAGAAGCAAAAAGAAGAAGTATGCATGAAGTGCAATGGAGTGGCTTCATTTTTGTATTTTTTAATTTCTGATTACAAGAAGCTTTGGAGATTACCCAAAAGAGCTAGCCAGCATTTCTAATATTGCACAAACAACATATCAAGCCTAACAGTGCTAGCAAGATCATGGTAAGATATATATATCAAAGCTAAGCACAAAGGCTCAAAAGTAAAGCAATAGATTTGATCAATTTAAGCAAAGCCTCAAATTCAGCAAGTTCATCAACAGGGATCCTAAAATGAAATTGGCCATGTCAAAATTTCAAAGTGAGATCAAAAATCTAACAAAGACCACATTAAGAGTCAATCAGGTCCTGTATTGAATCATTTTTCTCAGTATTTCTCAAAAGCCCATTTGTCAACAATTTTCACATATGCATTGAATATTGAAGTTGACTAATGATCTAACTTAGTGACAAGATCCTGGACTAGGAGCCATCCACAAACTCATCCTAAGCTTCGATCAGAAGTTGATTAAAGGTATATCTTAGTAAAGAAGATCCTGGACTAGGAGCCATCCACAAACTCTTTCTAAGCTTCTACCAGGGCGACAAATCTTGAGGTTCATGTCATTTCGACAAGCAGTCCCCATGAGATCGTCTGGTTCATCAAACTATCTCCAAGTTCATGTCATTTGACAAGCAGTCTCGTAAGAGTAGTTTGGCACATTTTAAGCATAAGACAATCTTGATTTTTCATTTTTCACAAGAGCAGTTTTAGATTCTCAAGAACACAAAAGCTCAAGTAATGGTCAATTTTAGATCCAAGAGCTCACAAAGCAATTCTGACAGGGCCAATGTCACAAAAGGAGCACTAATGCGCAACTCGCTAAAACATCCGCAAATTGCAATTTTTTAGTTCGAGTTGTTTTTAAAGTTCTAGCTCATATTGCAAAGACTTAGCTACACATGTAAAAGCATGATAATTCTAGCACGTCAAAGAACTTGATATGGCATTGAGCAAGAATTGAAATACTAAAGCTCCAAAGGGTAATAAGCAAAGCTTCATCAATTTTTAAAAGATAAGCAGAAAATCTTATATTACAATGCATCTTTTTGGATTTTTCATACCACTTGATGTATTTTTCATATGAATGCAATATGATACAATGAGATGCAATAAAAAGCCTAAAAACCTAAAAAGTTCAAAAAGCTCAATAAGTTCAGAAAAAAAACAATAAAAGATCAAAAGAACAAGGTAAGATCAGAAAAGATCGAACTCCCCCTCAAACCAACCCATAGGGATAAATCATCCAACTGCTTCTTCAACTCGTCCTGAAACGGACGTGCTAATCGATATGGAGACATCGAGATGGGGCGAGTACCCGGAACAAGATCAATGCGAAACTCCACGTCTCGCGCAGTGGCAAACCCGGAAGATCACCGGGAACACATCGGGTAATCACTAACCACCGAATCTCCTCAATCTGCGAAGCCGCTCCGGTTTCTCCGCAAGAGCTAAAAGAAGTCCGCCATCACTTTGCCTGACCCGGAACACCCACCGTATCTCGAAAGAGAGCGCGGAGGCGCACTCCCCTGAAAGGTCAAAGTCTCCCCAGACGAGGTCTGCACCGAGACTGTTCTACAGAAACAGGATATCACGGCTCGATAAGAGTGCAACCAATCCATACCCAAGATAACGTCGAACGGCTCCATTTGTATAACTATCAAATTCGCCGTGAACTTCTCTCCATCAATAAAAATAGAACACCGGGACAAACAATGAGAGCTAGCAATAATACCCCGGAGAACTAACCAACACCGATCGAGAAATCCATTGCATACTCAAGTTCGCTCTCTAGCAAACGCCAGTCAAACAAACGAAAAGGTAGCCCACGAATCAAAAAGGACTAAAGCATCAAACGAATCCACAAGCAAAGTACTGCCACCACGTCGGATCGACCCACGGACTCATTGTAGGCATGGCGTACACTCTGTGGCGCCATGGCGAAGAAGACGACGCCGGGCGGCGAGCCCAAACAATCTGTTTGTGGCGGTGCGAGGTAAAACCGGTCGTGCAACCTGAGCGGTGCGAAGGTGGCGGCGCCAAGATAGTACCCTCTTGGAGGCGCAAGTGAAGGAAATGGCATCGCCGGAGGAGCAATCATCATCCGAAAGATCCTCGAGCAAGACCCATCAAGAAGAAGAAGATGGCACAGCTCCCACTTGATCACGCTAAGCGGGGTTACGGCGACACACCCGCCTTGTGACCGATCGGCCACACCGACGGCAATCACCCGTCCAAGTGCACTCGGCGCCGGTGTCCATCACCGCACTTAAAGCAAAGCATGCCCGCCAGGGACACAGACGAAGAGCCGGAGTACACGCAAAGGACGAGGCGCCAAGAAGGGAATGGCCTCATCGCTAGACACGAAAGATGCGGTCCTCCTTGAATTTCTTGAAAGGTGTTGAATAGACCCACTTCCTCACTAGAGCTCCTCTTCCGGTCACCACCGAAGCTACCATCCACCAGAGGTTTGTTGCCTTTGTGAGTCGCATCTCCAACTCCATGCCTCTAGCTTGCTCTACAACAGAGTCAGTAGTCACGAGTGGAGTAGCTCCCAACACATGTCGGTACTCGAGGTGAGACCCCGACGGAACCTCTTGGCCTTCGAAGATCATCGTTAACATCTTGAAGGGACAAAGCGAACCAAGTTGTTGAACTCACCTCATACTCAAGAATAGACCTCTTCCCACATGCAAAGGTCGTCAAGGCAACCTCCATCTTCTCAACAAATGAGTAAGGGTAGAACTTTCCCTTGAACCCGATCAACAAAGTCCTCCCAAGTGATTGGCCCTTGAGTGGCGGTCCTCGAAGACAACACGCCCTCCCACCAAATATCCGCTTGCCCTTTCAGCTGAAAGGCTACAAAACGGACCCTCTGAGGTGAAGACATCTCTAAAGCTCCAAACTGCCTCTCCATGTAGCGCAACCAGTCCACCTGCTGGACCGGTGTGTGCACCACAAAGCGGATCCAACCTCAACCCCATCCACTCTCGGTGACATCCGCGCCTCGGTACCGGTGGAGGTGCGACAGAGTAATAACAGATGCCGCGGAATAGGGTGCCGGCGCTGTTGGCGAAAACACGGATCTCTCCCACCAACTCTCGGCCAAAGCGGGGTCTCATCTCGGACCCCAACCGGAGGCGGGTCAGCAAAGAACCCCTCGCCTCTCGACTCATACGCTCACAGGAGGTGGCTCCACGGATCTCGCCTGCGCCCCGACCTCCACGACCGCGGCCACCACGACCACGTCCTCTACCCCTCGGCATAGCTATCAACCACAATCAACAATACACAATGAGCTCAAAGGTCAAAATAAAATCATCCATCAATGAACAACATAACGGAAGCGTAAAACTATATTAGTACCTCTCTCTAACCTCTCATGCACTAGTGTGTCAAATTTTAGGTTAGTTAACCATTAGCAAATTTTAGTTGATTTACTACAACTAAAACAAATTTTAACTATTTTAGTTTGCCTATGTTGTTAATCTATTCACCACGGACCTAAAGCCCGCTCTGATACCAACTGTAACACCCCAGCCCAACACTGAGCCTAGAATGCCACCACACTACTCTTTAAACTAATAATTATCGACACACTATAAAATTACAGCAAGAAAACAACAATAAACATATCCATGGATCACAAAAGAACATGCATAATTATGGATCAAACGATAATAAATAAGCAAGGGGAATATAACCAGGTAAATAGTCCAAAATAGCACCAACCAATGAATCCAAATCATTAAAACAAATAGTCTAGTCCAAAACGTTGTCCTAAACTTTATTCAGCCTCTAACATGTCCAAGAGTAAGCTTTGCATTGAATGAAAAGGTTCTTATGGCAAATGATCATGTGATTGAATTATAGATCTAATCCATGTGCTCTACTCGCTCTCAATCACGGCGTTCTCGAAGATCACCTAAAGACAACAAAAGAGCAAGGGTGAGTCCACGACTCAGCAAATACATTAATATACAACGAACAATAATAAATCAACAGTAATCAATAACTTCATTATCATCACATGCACTTCTATTAATATTCTCATGCTGTTAACTCTTCTTTGTTTCACACCCATTATCTCATATATCAATGCAACTCTAATCTACATGTCCACATGCACTTCTTTCGCGTATACCGGTATAGCATGAGTGAATGCTCGCGACAACATTCACTCTCAAGCCCGTTCCTCCATAAGGATCGGGGACCTCCTCCACTCCCGTGGAGTTGTGATCATTCATGATCACCTGCTCATATGCAAAGATGCTTTTGTATGGAAATGCAAACTCCATCATAAACATCATATCCAACTTTTCATCATGATTGTCAACAAAGATATATCCATATCATACCATTGTTTGCAATTAAATAAAATAAAAGCACAACAATAATGGTAACAGAAGATAAAGAAAACAGTGATCGATCATTGATCGCTGTCTACCATGCACTTGCCTTTACTAGTTGCGATGCACAATTTGGCTAGCAGATGGCAACAAGTACGACGCCTCTCCTACATTAAATACACAAATTTCAATACAAGCTACAGCATCATAAGAACAACAATCAATCGACATCGCTCCTACACGTCCCCAAATATACCACGTTACGCCGGTACCGAATAGTTACCCGTAGCTGTCTTAGTACTAAAACGGACGTAACTTTTGACTCGAAAGTCCGATCACCACAAACCACCCCATTCTGGATTCTTTATAAAATTATCCACATTTTCTTAGATTACACAGTCTTCTAATTAAATCATCTAACCCTCCGTATTTAGCCCAGAAAGCCGATCTGTCCGCTTCGGAACAGCAGTCTTACTAAATTCATAACTTTTGTTTTACTCAACCAAAATTTGCGTTCTCAGATTCTACAGAACCATTGGACAATTATCTACAACTTTCATGTAGATCAAAAACTCTAATTAAGCTATTTACTATTTTTACTCTACAGTCTACCAAAACAGCGCCGAAAGACGACAACCGTAAAAACAGCAGCCTTCCGAAAATCATAACTCGAATTCTACTTGTCCGATCGACATGATTAAATATGCTATAGAAAGATATCGAAATTATCTACAATTAACTAGTAGATGATATTTTCAACATTCGCCATTAAGGTACCCGAATAAATCGTTACAACGGACAGCGAGGCTAAATAGATCTAATAATCGGTATCTCCGACTACAAACATCATATTAATTTTCCCTTAATGTTCGACCAAGCATTCTAGTCTGCGTGCAAGCAATGCTACGGACCCACTAGTTTCATCTCTTCATCTTCCACTGTACAGTATACAATTTTCCTAGTCGCAACTCTAAATCAGTCTAAAAGAACCAATTAGTTTCACTAATACTATGCATGCATGGCACCTTCCATTGATTATCTAATCAATGCCGTACACACAAGTTGCAGCACCCATTATTAGACGTGGCTGTGCAAGGAACCAGGAAAAAGAGAGAAACACAATGTCCTCACGACTGCCCAAGCCGGCCGGTTGAAAAATTCAGCGCAGCGGCGTGTAGCCTCGGTCTGGCCGGCAAAGACAGCGGCCCGGGGGCTCGGCAGGGGCAGCAAACTGTCGGCTCGGTAGATCGCAGATCGCAACCAGCTTAGCTCGGCCTATGACAACCTTGTAGCAGGGAAGCAGTAAAAGCGCTCTCGGGCAACATCTGTATGACGATCGGTAGCAGCGACAATCAAGACATTAGCGTAGCGACAACGCCTGACAAGCGGCGTGAAGAAGATAGATAGCGGCTGCAGGCAAGGCTCGGCCGGGAAGGATTACGCAGGAAGAAAAGAAAAACAGCGCAGGGGTGTGTGGCGGCTGGGGTGGAAAAAAGAAATAAAACTACTAGGGTTTCAAGAATTCCCACAATTTATTTATATAGCTCATAAAAACTCTGAATTATCCTATTTCCACGTAGACTAAATTCTTTAATTACGCACAAGCCCTAAATTCTTTAACTAATTAAATTATTATTATTATTATTATTATTTTTCAGAATATTACATTCTACCCCCCTTAACAGAATTCGACCCCGAATTCTACTCGCCGTTCTACTCAAATAAAAACTACACTGCTGAAATTAAACAACAAAATAACACGTACCCGACGTGAACAACTCAGTCTTGCTCGGCATGCGAGACTCCAACTCCCATTCGCCTCTCTCTCGGTGCCGTCCACGGCACCTTGGCGTATACCAACGTCTTGTGCCTCGGCAGACGCTCCGACCTCTCTCGAATCGCGCGGGGACGCGACTCAACCGTGAGGTCTTGCTCAATAGTCAGCGGCTCCAATGAAATCTTATGCTCTGGGTCTCTCAAAAACTTTCTCAGCATCGAGACGTGAAACACATTGTGAACTCCACGCATGGACTCAGGAAGGTCCAAGCGGTAGGCTAACTTTCCAATTCTTGCAATAATCGAGAACGGTCCAACGTACCTCGGGCTAAGCTTCCCTTTGGTACCGAACCGAACAATACCTTTAGTGGGAGACACTCTCAAGAGCACCTGGTCACCCACCGCAAACTCAAGTCACGCCTCCTCATATCGGCCATAACTTTTCATCTACTCGAGCCGCTAATGATTACGCCTCACCATGGCCACACGCTCAACGGTCTTCTGAATCCAGTCCGGACCCAAAATTGCCTTCTCTCCAACTGCATCCCAACAAAGTGGCGATCTGCACTTCCGCCCATAGAGAACCTCAAATGGCGCGGCTCTAATACTGGAATGATAACTATTATTATAAGCAAACTCTGCAAGTGGCAACTGGTCCTCCCAACTACCCTTCAAGACAAAACGCAAGATCGCAACATGTCCTCCAAAGTCCGAATAGTGCGCTCTGATTGCCCATCATGCAATGGGTGAAAGCGTCAGACTAAAGCGGGCTGTGTACAATGCACTCTGTAGACTCTCCCGAACTTGGAGACAAACTTGGCGTCCTCGTCGAAATGATGGTCTTGGGCACACCATGCAGTCTTACTATTTCACGCACATAAATAGGAGCTAGATCACTCGCTGAATTTGTCGTGCGAATAGGAATGAAGTGCGCAGACTTGCTGAATCGATCCACCACTACCCAAACTGCATCCTTCCTCATGGCGTGCAGTAACGCCACCACAAAGTCCATAGAGATATCATCCCAAGGCCACTGGCTACCTCCAAAGGCAGCAACAACCTGCGGGGACGCTTGTGCTCGACTTTCACTTGCCGACAAACACCACAAGAAGCCACATAATTAGCAATGTCCACCTTCATTCTTTTCCACCAAAAATTCTGTTTCAAATCTCGATACATCTTAGTCTCACCAGGATGAACAGTGTATGGAGTGCGATGTGCCTCCCTCAAGATATCATCTTTGACCTCCGCCTTTTGCGGCACACAAAGAAGTCCTTTAAACCTCAAAGTACCAGAATCGTCCATGCTAAAATCACTCTCTTTGCCCTCATCCAGACGCTTCCTAACTCTCTTTGTAATAGCGGTCACTCTGTTGTGCTTCACTTTGCGTGCGAATAGCCGACTCAAGAATCAACTGAGTCTCAACATGTGATGTGCCCGCATAACAATAAGATATTCCCATGCGATCAAAATCAGCAATGAGGCAATCTAGAGTAGCAGGAGTCGCCTTGCGACTAAGAGCATCAGCAACTACATTGGCCTTGCCTGGATGATACTGAATAGTAAGATCGTAGTCCTTGATCAACTCCAACCACCTCCTTTGCCTCAAATTCAGATCCTTCTGAGTGAAGATATACTTGAGACTCTTGTGATCTGTGAAAATATCACAAGGCTCGCCGTCATGATAATGCCTCCAAATCTTGAGAGCAAAACAACCGCATGACCAACTCCAAATCATGAGTGGGATAATTCTGCTCGTGCTTCTTTAACTGTCTCGACGCATAAGCAATCACCTTACCGTCTTGCATGAGAACACAGCCAAGTCCCACTCGAGACGCATCCGAAAAGACTGTGAACCGCTTCCCTGGTTCGGGAAGAGTGAGAATAGGAGAGGTCACCAACCTTGTCCTTCAAAATGCGTAAAACGCGCTCACACTCATCACCCACCGGAATCTCACACCTTTTGAGTAAGCCGAGACATCGGTTTGGCGATGATAGAAATCTGCACAAAACGCCGATAATAACCAGCCAACCCCAAGAAACTCCTCACCTCCTTCACATTAGTCGGCCTCTTCCAATCCACCACTGTGGAGACCTTACCAGGATCAACAGCAATGCCCTGAGGGTTAATCACATGACCCAGAAAACTCACTTCTGAAATCCAGAACTCACACTTCTTCAACTTAGCATAGAACTTGTGCTCTCTCAAAGTATCTAAAACCAGCCTCAAATGACGCTCATGATCCTCATTAGTCTTGGAATAGATAAGAATGTCATCAATGAACACCACCACGAAGTCATCAAGATACTCGTGCAACATGTTGTTCATGGTCTCCATAAAAATGGCAGGTGCATTAGTCAATCCAAAAGACATAACTTTATACTCATAATGCCCATACCTGGTGGAGAAAGCAGTCTTCTCTACATCCTGCTCACGCACACGGATTTGATTATACCCTGACTAGAGATCAATCTTGGAGAACACTTGAGCTCCATTCAACCGATCAAACAAATCCTCAATGCGGGGCAATGGATATTTGTTCTTGATTGTGACCGCATTAAGCGCACGATAATCAATACACATACGCCAACTCCCATCCTTCTTCTCGTGAATGAGCAGAGCTCCCCATGGCGATACACTACGCCTGATCAAACCTTTAGCCAACAAATCATCCAACTGCTTCTTCAACTCGTCCTGAAACGGACGTGCTAATCGATATGGAGACATCGAGATGTGGCGAGTACCCGGAACAAGATCAATGCGAAACTCCACGTCTCGCGCAGGTGGCAAACCTGGAAGATCAGCTGGGAACACATCTGGGTAATCACTAACCACTGGAATCTCCTCAATCTGCGAAGCCACGCTCGGTTTCTCCGCAAGAGCTAAAAGAAGTCCATTTTCATTGCCGCGACCCGGAACACCCATCCAATATCTTTGAAAGAGCGCGGGCGCACTCCTGAAAGGTCAAAGTCTCCCAGGGCGAGGTGCGCACTCGAGATCGTTCTCTGAAACAGGATATCACGGCTCGATAAGAGTGCAACCAATCCATACCCAAGATAACGTCGAACGGCTCCATTTGTATAACTATCAAATTCGCCGTGAACTTCTCTCCATCAATAACAATAGAACACCGGGACAAGCAGTGAGCTAGCAATAATACCCCCAGGAGAACTAACCAACACTGACTGAGAAATCCACTGCATACTCAAGTTCGCTCTCCTAGCAAACGCCGTCGAAACAAACGAAAAGGTAGCCCCCGAATCAAAAAGGACTAAAGCATCAAACGAATCCACAAGCAAAGTACATCACCACCACGTCGGGGCGACCCACGGACTCACAGTAGGCATGGCGTACCTCCGGTGGCGCCATGGCGAAAGAAGACGACGCGGGCGGCGAGCCCAAACAATCTGCTGTGGCGGTGCGAGTAAACCGGTCGTGCAACTGAGCGGTGCTTGAAGGTGGTGGCTGCGATGAGTACCCTCTTGGCGCCCAAGCCAAGGAAATGGCATCGGAGGAGCGATCATCATCTGGAAAGATCCTCGAGCAGGACCCACTGAAGAAGAAGAAGATGGCACAGGCTCCCACTTGATCACGCTAGCGGGGTTCTGGCGACACACCCGCTCCTTGTGACCCGGTCGGCCACACTGACGGCAATCACCCGTCCAAGTGCACTCAGCAGCGCGGTGTCCATCACCGCACTTAAAGCAAAGCATGCCCTGCCCTGGGACAGGACGAAGAGCTGGAGTACCTGCAAAAGGACGAGGCGCCGAAGAAGGGAACGGCCTCGACTGCTTAGACCTGAAAGACTGCGGTCCTCCCTTGAATTTCTTGAAAGCAGGTCGCTGAACAGACCCACTTCCCTCACTAGAGCTCCTCTTCTGGTCACCACCAGAAGCTACCAGTCCACCAGAGGCTTGTCGCCTTTGTGAGTCATCTCCAACTCCATGCCTCTAGCTTGCTCCACAACAGAGCTGTAGTCACGGAGTGGAGTAGCTCCCAACACATGTCGGTACTCAGAATTGAGACCCCGACGGAACCTCTTGGCCTTCTGAAGATCATCGTTCGCTACTGAAGGGACAAAGCGAACCAAGTTGTTGAACTCAGCCTCATACTCAGCAATAGACCTCTTCCCCTGAGCAAAGGTCGTCAAGGCAACCTCCATCTTCTCAACAAATGAGTAAGGGTAGAACTTTCCCTTGAACTGATCAACAAAGTCCTCCCAAGTGATTGGCCCTTGAGTGGCGGTCCTCGAAGACAACACGCCCTCCCACCAAATATCCGCTTGCCCTTTCAGCTGAAAGGCTACAAAACGGACCCTCTGAGGTGAAGACATCTCTAAAGCTCCAAACTACCTCTCCATGTAGCGCAACCAGTCCCGCTCGACGGTGTGCCCAACCACAAACGGATCCAACCTCAACCCCATCCACTCTCAGTGACATCCGCGCCTCGGTGGGTGGAGGTGCGACAGAGTAACAACAGATGCATGCAGAATAGGGTCGCTGGCGCACGCTGACGAAGAGCACGGATCTCTCCACCAACTCTCTCAAGAAAGCGGGGTCTCATCCTCGACCCCAACCGAGGCGGGTCAACAAAGAACCCCTCGCCCATCGACTCATCTCACTCTGGGAGGTGGCTCCACGGAACCTCGCCCATGCCCCGACCTCCACGCATCGCGCCACCACGACCACGTCCTCTACCCCTCGGCATAGCTATCAACCACAATCAACAATACACAATGAGCTCAAAGGTCAAAATAAAATCATCCATCAATGAACAACATAACGGAAGCGTAAAACTATATTCGTACCTCTCTCTAACCTACTGTGCACTAGTGTGTCAAATTTTAGGTTAGTTAACCATTAGCAAATTTTAGTTGATTTACTAAAACTAAAACAAATTTTAACAATTTTAGTTTGCCTATGTTGTTAATCTATTCACCACGGACCTAAAGCCCGCTCTGATACCAACTGTAACACCCCAGCCCAACACTGAGCCTAGAATGCCACCACACTACTCTTTAAACTAATAATTATCGACACACTATAAAATTACAGCAAGAAAACAACAATAAACATATCCATGGATCACAAAAGAACATGCATAATTATGGATCAAACGATAATAAATAAGCAAGGGGAATATAACCAGGTAAATAGTCCAAAATAGCACCAACCAATGAATCCAAATCATTAAAACAAATAGTCTAGTCCAAAACGTTGTCCTAAACTTTATTCAGCCTCTAACATGTCCAAGAGTAAGCCTGCATTGAATGAAAAGGTTCTTATGGCAAATGATCATGTGATTGAATTATAGATCTAATCCATGTGCTCTACTCGCTCTCAATCACGGCGTTCTCGAAGATCACCTAAAGACAACAAAAGAGCAAGGGTGAGTCCACGACTCAGCAAATACATTAATATACAACGAACAATAATAAATCAACAGTAATCAATAACTTCATTATCATCACATGCACTTCTATTAATATTCTCATGCTGTTAACTCTTCTTTGTTTCACACCCATTATCTCATATATCAATGCAACTCTAATCTACATGTCCACATGCACTTCTTTCGCGTATACCGGTATAGCATGAGTGAATGCTCGCGACAACATTCACTCTCAAGCCCGTTCCTCCATAAGGATCGGGGACCTCCTCCACTCCCGTGGAGTTGTGATCATTCATGATCACCTGCTCATATGCAAAGATGCTTATGTATGAAAATGCAAACTCCATCATAAACATCATATCCAACTTTTCATCATGATTGTCAACAAAGATATATCCATATCATACCATTGTTTGCAATTAATAAAATAAAAGCACAACAATAATGGTAACAGAAGATAAAGAAAACAGTGATCGATCATTGATCGCTGTCTACCATGCACTTGCCTTTACTAGTTGCGATGCACAATTTGGCTAGCAGATGGCAACAAGTACGACGCCTCTCCTACATTAAATACACAAATTTCAATACAAGCTACAGCATCATAAGAACAACAATCAATCGACATCGCTCCTACACGTCCCCAAATATACCACGTTACGCCGGTACCGAATAGTTACCCGTAGCTGTCTTAGTACTAAAACGGACGTAACTTTTGACTCGAAAGTCCGATCACCACAAACCACCCCATTCTGGATTCTTTATAAAATTATCCACATTTTCTTAGATTACACAGTCTTCTAATTAAATCATCTAACCCTCCGTATTTAGCCCAGAAAGCCGATCTGTCCGCTTCGGAACAGCAGTCTTACTAAATTCATAACTTTTGTTTTACTCAACCAAAATTTGCGTTCTCAGATTCTACAGAACCATTGGACAATTATCTACAACTTTCATGTAGATCAAAAACTCTAATTAAGCTATTTACTATTTTTACTCTACAGTCTACCAAAACAGCGCCGAAAGACGACAACCGTAAAAACAGCAGCCTTCCGAAAATCATAACTCGAATTCTACTTGTCCGATCGACATGATTAAATATGCTATAGAAAGATATCGAAATTATCTACAATTAACTAGTAGATGATATTTTCAACATTCGCCATTAAGGTACCCGAATAAATCGTACAACGGACAGCAGGCTAAATAGATCTAATAATCGGTATCTCCGACTACAAACATCATATTAATTTTCCCTTAATGTTCCGACCAAGCATTCTAGTCTGCGTGCAAGCAATGCTACGGACCCACTAGTTTCATCTCTTCATCTTCCACTGTACAGTATACAATTTTCCTAGTCGCAACTCTAAATCAGTCTAAAAGAACCAATTAGTTTCACTAATCCTATGCATGCATGGCACCTTCCATTGATTATCTAATCAATGCCGTACACACAAGTTGCAGCACCCATTATTAGACGTGGCTGTGCAAGGAACCAGGAAAAAGAGAGAAACACAATGTCCTACGCACCTGCCCAAGCCGGCTTCGGCTGAAAAATTCAGGCGCAGCAGCAGTAGCCTCGGTCGGCAGCAGCAGAAAACGGCAGCAGCTAGGGCTCGGACAGCGCCGGCCGGCAACAGATCGCTCAGCGCAGTGCCAAGAAGCCTTTCGCCGCGGCTCGGACAAAGCCAGTTAGCCGCAAGACAGAGCAGCCGGCCGCTCTGGCTCGCGCAGACGCGAAGCGATCGGTATGACAAAGAATGCAAAGACTTAGCGTATGAAGAACGAACGACAAGAAGCGCCAATAAGAAGAAGAGATAGCTACTGCAGCAAGGCTCGGCCGGGAAGGATTACGCAGAAGAAAAGAAAAACAGCGCAGGGGTGTGTGGCGGCTGGGGTGGAAAAAAGAAATAAAACTACTAGGGTTTCAAGAATTCCCACAATTTATTTATATAGCTCATAAAAACTCTGAATTATCCTATTTCCACGTAGACTAAATTCTTTAATTACGCACAAGCCCTAAATTCTTTAACTAATTAAATTATTATTATTATTATTATTATTATTATTCAGAATATTACAACAAGTGCCCGAGGTACTCTTCCTATCAAGCCGACAGCCCGCAAAATCAGAATCAGAAAACCCCCGAATGGATAAAGAAGAAGAACAGGAGTAGCAAATGCCATACTGGAGGGTAGAGTGTAAATACCTGAATATGCGCTTAACTGCTTGGCGATGGGAAGTTCTCGAGACGCTGAAACCTCGCAGCAGGCAGATCGTGAAGTGGATGTCCGGTCTTGATGCCGTCAGTACGAAGGGAGCCGATCATGTTTGCGGTACTCGCGTTGATCCACGGCTTCTCCTTCCTCATCCGGATCCAAAGCGATCGAAGTCGCCATGGAGTGGCGATCGGCTTGCGATCACCCATGTCGAGCGTTTGAGCAGATCCTTCAGATACTTCGTCGATGGATGAAGATCCTTCCTTACATTGCTTGATTTGAAACCCCGTAAAGTAATTGAGCTCTCCCATCATGCTCATCTCAAATTCCCTGGACATAGTCTCAGAAAAGCTGGAAACAAGAGCATGAGAAGAACCACCAATGATCAAAAACATCATCCTTCGAAGCAAGAAAGAACACCCAAGAGTATCTAGAAAAATCATCGACTATGACAAGAATGTACCATTTTCCACCAACTGACCGAACCCTAGCAGGACCAACAGTATCCATATGAAGCAATTGTCCCGGTCCGTCAGTCATGACCATAGTCACTGATGGGTGTGAGGCGGCAACTTGCTTGCCATGCCTACAGGGCGCACATACAGCATCCTTGACGGCTTTGAGTTTAGGCAAACCTCTCATGAGCTCAAAGTTGCTAACTCGCGTCAGATGATCAAAACCAATGTGCCCCAAACGACGGTGCCAAAGCCAGAACTCAGAAGAAGAAGATGAAATTAAGCACTTGAGAGAACCAAAGAAGAGATTCATAAAAATCAGCTCCAAAGATCCTAGCAACTCTAGTAATCCCAAAAACAAGCTCACCAGCTGAATCAAGCACCCGACAAGCATTTTTCTTAAATCTAGTCTCATAGCCATCATCAAGAAGTTGAGAGACAGAAAGCAAATTAAACCTTAGCTTGTCCACAAGGGCGGCGTCCTTGAGGATGAAATTGTCGTTCACCCTGATCGATCCCGTTCCTTCAATCCGCCCTTGCCTATCATCTCCAAAGGTGATGAATTCACCACCCGTCGATCAGCGTGAAGGAGGTGAACCATCTTGAGTCTCTGGTCATGTGGCGTGAACAAATGAGTCGACGAACCACGTGTCCTTCCTCTTTCGCGGTAATCCCGAAAATCAAGGCACAGAAGAACGATGTGTCTCAATCAAGTTAGTTAAACAAGACTTGGGAACCCAAGATCGAGACACATGTCCGCGAGTAGTATGCAAGGCGTATGCTATCCTTGATTAAGTTTGAAGTTACATTATGAGCAATGGTTACTTTAACATAAGAGTTATCCTGTCTAGGAACATGATGATGAGCATGTGACACAAATCCTAAACCAGGTTTCTTCTTTTCTACATTACCATGTCTCGTAAAAGCTCTAGGTTGATTGAGTGAAATTCTAGCAAAATTTTTCAACCTACGCCAACAGAACTCAACCAAATGCCCATTCTTCTTGCAATAGGTGCAATGGTACTTGATACCACTGGGAGAAGCACCCTTTGACTTAACAGAGGTTTGGGCAAAACCCGCAGATTTAAAAATAGTTTTTACAGGTTGGGTTTTAAATTCAACTAACCCATTTTCCAAGACTTGAGTTACTTTGGGCTTAGAATTATCTTGGACAGAGTTGTATCCTAATCCTTGCTTCTTATAAGGAGTCTTAGATTTATCCAGAATTATGTTTAATTGTTTCTTACCTTTAGAAAATTTTTCTAAGGTATCCTTAAGATAAGCATTTTCTTTTTCAAGATTAACACATGACTCACAAGTTTTGCCTTTAATAGCTCTAGCATATTTTTCCTTATATAAAGCAATTTCAATTTTAAGAGCAGGACATGAAGCACATGTAGAAGACTCAATACTGTCCTTAAGCTTGGCATATTTAGCTCTAACTGCTTCTAAGATATATTTAACTTCATGTTCGCGTTCAATGCAAAAAGAGCAAAGGCTAGAATCAATAAAGACTGTAAGCAACCAACTTGCTAGAATCTAAGCATTTTTCACAAGGAGCAGATTTAACCTCAACTAGCTCAGTCCTAGCATTTTCAAGTTGTTGCAAAGCAATATCATGAGCAGATTGCAGTTTAGCAAATTCTGAGTGTAGAGCATGGCAGGAAGAACATTCATCAGATTCAAGAGTCTTAGCATTTGCAAGTTCTAAAGTCAAATTATCTACTTGAGACTCTAAGTCCTTGTTCCTAGCCATGATATACTCTAACGCCTTATCCTGGCTCATGAGTTGCTCAAAGATAGTTTCGCATCTATCAGAAAGAACATCATAGGAAAGAGGTACCTCATCGTCGTCGACGTCGTCGGAGTCGGCCATGAAGCAAACGCCGGTGAAGTCCTTGGCCTTCCCCTTCTTCTTGTCTTGAGGGATCTCCTCCTCCTTGTCATCCTCGCTCCCGGAGTCCACATCGCTTAAGGATTGTTCCCCAAAAGCGGCAAGAACCCGGTGAGCTGCCTTTGTCAGCTTGGCAGCATCAAATCTTGATTTGTTCCATTGAGGCTTCTTCCAAGCTGGCTTTCCTTCCTTGTGGTTGCTCTTTCCTTTCAACTTAGGGCAGTTTGCCCGAATGTGATTAAGCTCACCACACTCATAGCAAGTCACGGGACCTCCTCTCTTTTTGTTTCTCATATTGTTATAGGCCCGTGTGGCTTTTCTGACTATGAGGGCTAACTCGGCCTCGGGAAGACTCTCAAACTCCTCTTCATGGATTGCAGATAAACCAGCAAGCGAAAATCCAGAAGTAGACTCACAAGACCCATCAGAAGCTCTCTTGAGTGGGTCTGCTACCAAGGCCATGTTTTCCTTCTAGGGATGATCAATCCTCTTGATCTCATGAGTCTTGAGCTTGCTATAGAGCAGCTCCAAAGTCAGATCAGAGAGGTTGACGTTCTACTCAATGGCGGTAGCCTTTATCTCCCACTCCTTGGTGTTGATTGCAGCCAAGAGGTGGGTGGCATTTTCAGATTGAGAATATTCAATTCCAACAGCCTTCATCTGATTAATCACTTTGTTAAAGCGACTGAAAATGTCATCGATGCTCTCTCCAGGACGCATCTCGAATTTGTTATATTCACGCTTATAGATCTGCTTGGCGTATTTCTTGATTTGGGACGAACCCTCATGGTAGGTTTCGAGGTGTTCCAAATCTCGCATGTAGTCTCAAGATTGCAAATTCGATCATACTCCGCCTACCAAGCCCACCATATAAGAGGTTCTTTGCCTTATTGTTGTTAGCCAAGAGGGTCATTGAAGCCGGCGTAACAACTTCAGAAGAACGAGCGGGGCTCGAACAACCTCCCATATAGCTTGTCTTCGCTCTCAAGGAAGACTCGCATGCGATTCTTCCAATAGGCATAGTCGTGCCCATCAAAGATATGCGGCTTGGTGGAGTACTTATCCATCGCCAAGTTTAGTGACCGGTTAAGATCAAGATTGAACTAACCGGGCTCTGATACCACTTGTTGGACCGAAAAGGCGACTAGAGGGGCGGGGCGTGAATAGGAGCACGCTCACTTTTTCAACCGAGATTAGATTCAACACAAATTTCACTCCAATAGCTATAGAAGCTATGAAGATCGATATACCAGTACAGCGGAAGACTAGGATTGAATCCAAACAAAACCCCGAAGCAAAACAACCAAAATCAACCGAAACTTAATTTCCTAAGTGTAGGGCGGTCTGACCTCTACTCAAGGGCGGTCTGACCGGTCCATGGGCGGTCTGACCTCTGTGTAGGGGCGGTCTGACCTCCAGCCTGAGGAACAGTAAAATCAGCCCGAAAAACGAAGTTGCAAATAGGTCTAACTTTAGATCTACAACTCCAAACTTCATGAAACTTGGAACACACCTTCTCTAGGATGTCAGAAACCTATTCCAATCGAAGATCATGGAGATCCATGGAAAAGTTATGACCTTTTTCAGTTTGAGAGATGGATGGTTCAAAACCGAGTCAAAACGAAAACAAGATCCAAAAACTTGCTCGTGGGTGATTGATGATCAAGATGATCTTAGATGTGTTCCCACATGTCACAGCAAGCTAGATCATGTAAAGAAATCAATCAAAAACATGCGAATCAAAGAAAGACTCAAAATCACCAAATAGTGTTGGACCGAAAAGGCGACTAGAGGGGGGTGAATAGGAGCACGCTCACTTTTTCCCAAATAATGAATTCAACACAATTTCACTCCAATAGCTATGATGAAGCTATGAAGATCAATATACCAGTACAGCGAAAGACTAGTATTGAATCCAATTAAATCCCCTAAGCAAAAACACAAAATCAACAAAGATTGCAAAGACTCAAAGACGGGCGGTCGACCTGCACTCCAACCGGTCGGACCGATTGTCGGCGGTCGACCGGCGTTGTCTTGGCGGTCGGACCGCCCAAAATCGGTCGACCGTGATGACGGGCGGTCGACCGGCGATCTACGTAACCGATCTGAAACAAGAAAATCACCGATGACGAAGTTGCAATTAGGTGAAACTTTTGATTCTCAACTCCAATCTTTATGAAACTTTGCACACACCTTCTCTATGCTATTGAGGACCTATTCCAATCGAATATTATGATAATTCTTGGAACGATCTTGAGCAATTGTCAATTGATTAACGTAAGGTCTAAAACCGCAAGAACGAAAACTTGATCCTAAAGCTTGTTCGTGAGAGATTGATGATCAAGATGATGCTAGATAGATTCACACATATCACAACAAGCTAATTCACGTGAAAGAATCAATCACAAACTCGCGGATCAAAGAAAGCCCTAAAAACACGAAATTGAAAGCAAGAACGAAAAGAGACTTATCTCAAGCAAACCTTGCATAGATTGATTTCGTGATTAATGCTGGATTACATCCACACCATCATGGATCAGTGGACAATCAAAGATCACGAAATTCACCACAAACCATCAAGCGCCCTAGCCTCCACCTCAACTCCCCTAAAGATAATTAGGGTTTTGAAACATAAAAAGGCGAGAGAGAGAGGTGCAGCCACCACCTCCTCCTATTTATAGTGGAGGCCTAGAACTCCTAGGGTTTGACTCAATTGGGCTCCCGTTAAGGCCCACTAACAAACGGGTCACACACGCACGCTTCGCAAAGCGCCGTCTTTAACCTTTTGACCTAAACCGCTTCACCATGCACCACGGATTTGCCAATAGGTCACCCTTGTCCATCTTGTGTCACGCTTGAGTCGTTGACCTCACCCGGCATCGTCGATTGTTCTGGACCTCAACTCTCCAAGTCTAGTCCCGATCCTCCTCGCCGTTGACCGTCGTTGACCACCAAGCTACCTGCACAACCATAGACAAGCAAACACGAATTCGGGAACAAGTTCTTCACAACTTGACCCATGTTAGTCAAAACATGCATCATGCAAATCATATGCCATGAAACAAATGACTTTGACCTAACAAAACAACATTGCCACGAAGTTGGCGGACGTTCAAGTTATTACCGGTCTGACCGCTCCAGGTGAGCCGGTCGGACCGCTCCTTAGCCGGTCGGACCGCTCCCTGTGAGCCGGTCGGACCGCCCCTTGGGACTTAGCCGAATTTCAACCCCTGAAAATCCGAAACCTTCTGGAAACTTTAAACCAATAGAACTTTTTACTGGAGACTCCAAAAATCATGAGACCAAGTGCATTGGGATCCCTCACTTGCCTACAACACCTATTTTTGGCCCACTGCTTTTGACCACTTTGGTCATTGCCGGTCCGACCGCCCCACATGGCCGGTCCGACCGATTTGGGACCGGTCGGACCGCCCCTGTCCAGTAAGCCTGTAACTTTGTCGAAAACACGTGAAACGATAAACCGTAAACGCCATTGCCAATTGTCACATCATCCTAAGATCTGGAACATATCCCCATGAAATCCACAAATAGAGAGAAGAAGGGCAAAGAGACACATCTTTGATCAAAGCTTTCTTTGGATTGATTTGATAGGGTTTGGGTTTACAGCCACTCCATCAATGGAGGACAAAGCTCAATCCAAGAGCACGAAATCAAATCAAAACTCTCTAGAACCCTAACCTCCACTAATCCTCTCTCTAAGCCAAAACTAGGGTTTCAACAATGATAAAAGAGTTGAAGGGGTGCAGCCACCTCCCTCCTCTATTTATAGTGGAGACTTAGACCTTCTAGAAGATTAACTCAAATGGGCTCCCGTTAAGGCCCAACACAAACGGGTCACACACGCACGCAATTTAAAGCGCCGTCTTCAATACCTCTTGACCTAAACCGCTTCTCTTTGCGCTGCCTTGCGCCGCGGGTAGGCAAAAGGTCACCTGGGTGGTATTTGATAAGATTACCAAAATACCCCTTCTCGGTCCTTCTCCGAAGACCGAGTCCATCTGCGCGAAGCACTTCGCATGCTCCGCCACGTGTAGGTTGATCAACGGCTCTCTCCATGTCGGCAAGTCTCTCCCATCCGGCTCCCACCGAAACCACCATGGCACTTGCACCGACTCCCGCGCCGCTTGATCAAACCGGTCCGCACCGATCCGTCTGCTCGGTCATCCTTGTCCTTCGCACCATACTTGATTTCATTGACCTCACCCGCATCGCCGATCGCTCGACCTCGCCTCTCCAAGCCTCGTCCCGATCATCCTCGCCGTTGACCGTCGTTGACCACCAAGCAACCTGCACAACAATAGACAAGCAAATCGAATCCGGGAACAAGTTCTTCACAACTTGACCCACGTTAGTCAAAATATGCATCATGCAACACCTATGCACTGAAACCCATGACTTTGACCTAACCAACGAACAACGCCGCCACGAAAACCGACGTTCAAGTGACAACCGGTCGATCGCCCCTCGGGCGGCTCGATCGCCCGGCTTCTGCCGGCCGGACCGCCACCATAGGCGGTCCGACCACCGAAGGACTTAGCCAATTTTCAACCCCAAAATCCAAACCTCACCGGAAACTTTAAACCAATAGAACTTTTGATCAAGACTCCAAAAATTATGGGACCAAGTGCAATGGGATCCCCACTTGCCTACACCTCTATTTTTGGCCCTACTGTTTTGACCATTTTGGTCACGGCGGTCCGACCACGACATGGCGGTCCGACCGATTTGGGACCGGTCGGACCGCCATGCTACGGCGGCCGGACCGCCCGCCCGAAATGCTCGAATAGCTCAAACTTTGTCGAAAACCCGTGAAACGACAAACCGTTAACGCCATTGCCAATTGTCACATCATCCTAAGATCTGGAGCATATCCTCATGATATCCACAGATAGAATTAGATTTGCTTGACTAAAATTTGTGCTTATGTTGACTGAAGTCAACTTTATATATTTATAGTACATAGAGAATCCATCCTGAAGTAATGATGTGTTCATGTGGGTTTGATTTACTTTGGAATGTCTCTTAACTTCATATTGGATGATGGTGGCACTTTCAACCTCAAATAAATGGCCACTGAAAATAGTTGCGTTGGAGAAACTTATTTGAGTTTGCGCATTCAGCAAGGTCATATGTTGATTGGACCATTTTCTTTAGAAATTATGTTATTTCTTCATAAAGATATCAATATTCCTTCTCTCATCCAAAAATTAAATTAGGTTTCATCTTCAAGATTACATGAAGTTTGTTCTTGTGAATTGTTCTCATATCTTTCATCATGCAATTCCTGTTTTCATTTTCAGAGGTTAAACTTGTGGATGTCCCAGAAATGAATTATACTACTTTGTTTAGCCCATATGTCATAGGCAATAAGAGTGACACTTTTATCTTTGTGTATTTCTTTCAGTTTAGGATTTCTTGGTGTTCTAAAGATCGAGGAAATCAAGGTGATGGAATTGCCTTTTTATTATTGGCTTATTAAAATGTTTCTAAGAAATCACTTATAATCGACTAGGTAAGGTTTTTTTGTTTTATATTTGTCATCTTATGTTTCAAGGGCTACACCATGCATTTCATAATGATATGATTGTCCTATTTTTCAAGTTCCTACAATATGCGAAATGTTGACCTACACCATATATTTCATTCTGATTTAAGAATCTTATTATTCAAGTTTCTAAAGTACACAGATGTCTTTTTTGGGGGTACAAATTTCACATTTGTAGACTGCCATGCTCCCTCTATCACTGCTACAGAACCAAAGGTTACTTCGTTGCCTTCATCCAACAGTGAATCATTGTGTTTTGTTTTGGCGGTAGTTGCTGAAGTCACAAAAACTATGTTGGTATCTTTCGTAGCTCACTAATGATTTACTTCTTAAAGACAATGTGCTAACAAAATTGTATTAACAAATCACATGTCTAATATTTTGAGCTATACTATTTGTTTCGTAATATGGAAAAATATTTTTAGAGGATGATATTATGTAAGTAGAGGCAGGAAAATCAATATAATGCTTGATAGTGATCTTTTGACGGTTGAACCTTTTTACAAGTTGGTTGGTGTGTACTTTAGTTGCCATGAAGCATGATCAGACGATATATCCTGTTCTTATGGAATTTTTATTTAGGCATTTTGCTTGATACCTGAAAGGCTTCTCGGCGCCCGCGGCAACGCAATAAGGAGCTTCTCTTCCTCAACAACCCCCTAGCTCAACTACACAATACGTTCCTTGCTAACCACCCAGGTTGAGTGCACGACGGTTGAAAGCAATAACGAGCGTGTGCACTGGGTGGTTGCATCCTTCCACACTACTTCTTTAGACGATGTTGGAGGGGATGGGGAGGAGGCAAGGAAAGGCAAGGTCCTAGAGGAAGCGGTGGCGGTGCGGATGGTGTGGGAGGAGATGGCAACGGGTGAGCAGGTGGAGCGGCGTACCCAAGTAAGGGCAAAATCGTCCCATTGCCTGGCCAAAACGAGAGAAAATAATAAAATAATGCAAACATGGTATTTAATCAAGGTTTCCATACAAAGTGGGCTATATTATTACTTACCTATGGAAGAGGGGTATATGCTAGATTAACATCTAAAGGAAGGGTGTATTATCAATTCCCTCTTTACAGAATATTGTTGCATGGAGTTCTTCTTTTATCATGTTGCACTAATGTAATGCTCGTAGATATATGTATCATCATCTTTTAATTGGTTGATTCACTTTATGTGTTAAAGTGAAATATTATTTATGTAGGGCTTCGAGTTCCGTTGTAACGCACGGACACTCTACTAGTTTTCTATAATATACTAAACGGTCTAACTAAATCCCACTAAATTTATCTTAAGCTTGAGAAAGGAGCCTAAAATGAATATGTCTGTCAAACATACCGGTTGTAACCCTTCTTGTAAGTACTGTAACATCAATACGAGACAGATCGATTTAAGGACGGTCTTATCATGGAGCCCAGGCTACCACTTTAAGTGGATGACTTCCGTAATTCACCACATCAACGATGTAGGGACTCAGGTATAGCTTGCCATCCTTCTACCTTTCATTCCCATCTCATCTTGCGGAACAACCCCCTCTATGTTCTACACGACATATGTTGTAGACACCTAGACATGATTTGGGAAATGATAAGGTGAATCCATTAACTGAGAATTCATATTAGTATAAAAGAACAATGATGCTGCATCACTTCGGCCAAAGGAGAAGGAAAGCAAGCAAAGGAGGAAAAGTCTAGCCGGCAGAGAGAGAAGAGAGGATAAATGGTATATTATTTTTAATTTATTGGCTCAAATTACGATTATTTTTGTTCATTATTTATAGAAATATGGTGCGATTTGTGATCCAAGTTTTAATATTATGAGATAATAAGATTCGTTTAATCTATTTGCATATTTTTATTTTGCATTATGAGATAATAAGATTCATTTAATATTCTATTAGTTTTATTAATATACAACAGTAAAAAATATTTAAATATTTGTAAAAATTAAAATTCGGTATATACGCGTAGCTTTTTGCCGGGCTCGCCACGGCGGTGCGATAATCACCATTTAAAACCCTGCTAGTGAATGAGCAAAAGATCAGGATGGAATGCGGCAAGAAAAGGATGTGGTGCATGCGGTTGCAGGTAGGCAGCTAGCCCTGATCTAAAGGATCATATATTATATCCCCCGATCGTTTGGATGGTCTACATACAGTGATTTGAAGAACCGAGCCAAGAGCTCTAATACGGTTAAATTTGAATTTTTTTTTGAACAAAATTTATCAAAACCGAAAATTTCAGAGCTAATTTGAATTTTACCGGCTACCACCGGGCGAAATGTCGCCAAAAAGTTTTTCACTGATACAAATGCAGAAAACATTATGTTAATCGGTTGCAGGGTATTAATCACCTGGTTGTACCAGCTCGCACCCTCGATTGGAAGTTGAATCTTGAAAGAGCATAGAGCAAACACAACCGCAATAAGCCGGCAATGCCTCATCTAATCCCCAGTCACAACCTCTCTGGTCCCCTGTGCATAGATATGCATATGCCACCAAGATAGTCAGAACAAAACATTTGATGTTCACCTCCACTTAGGAAAAGATGGACGAACCAACTATTTGGCAGTTATTTAACAGCTAGAAAGCCCCCCTCCTCCTACTCTCACATCACCACTGCTACTTAAACCTCCCGCTTCCACTGCACAGTAGTACTACATGCACACGATCACTCCTTGTACACTAGGTACTACTACTAAGCAGACAAAATGGCTTCCCTCCAAGCTGCATTGTCTCTCGTTTTCCTAACACTTGCTATCTGTCTCGCCGTCTCAACGGCGGCCGTCGTCGACGCTCCGAGCCCCGCCCCGCCGCCGCCGCCGCTCAACCTTACTGACATCCTCAAGAACGCCACCCAGTACAACACCTTCATACGCCTGCTCAAGGATACCGAGGTGACCTCTCAGGTGGCCAGCCTGCTCGACAGCGACAGGAACGCCGACGGGCTCACGATCCTGGCGCCGACCGACGCGGCGTTCGGCGGCCTCAAGTCCGGCACCCTCAACCGGATGGACGCGCAGGAGCAGTCGGAGCTGGTGCTGTTCCACATCCTGCCCAAGTACCACACCTTCGTCACGTTCGAGACCACGACCAACCCAGTGCGCACGCAGGCCTCCGGCCAGCACGGCGTGTGCACCGTCAACGTCACCACCGGCGGCAACCAGCAGGTGAATGTCTCGTCGGGACTGATGGAGACGACGCTCGGGAGTCCGCTCTACTCGAAGTTCCCGCTGGCCGTGTACTCCGTCGACAAGGTCCTGCTCCCGCCGGACCTGTTCGGCCCCAACGCCAAGAAGCACGGTGCCGAGGCGCCAGCGGCTGCGGCCATGGGGAAGCCCGGGAAGAAAACCCCGTCGTCTTCGGAGGTGGGGGCACCTGACGAAGCGCCTTCTACGGAGGCAGACGCCACGGCTGCGGCAGCAGCCGACCGGAGGACAGGGTGGCCGGCTTTTGCAGCGATCTTGTCCGCGGTGGCGCTGAGCCTGCTCTCATATTAATTGAGTGCATGCACGTACACTCGGTTCATATATGCAATGTTTGCATGGTTTTTGCTTGCTCCGCTCGCCGTTTATGTTGTGTCCAAGCAACACATTGCACTCTTTTTTATGTGATGTACCCAGTGAGCATATATTCTACATTTTGTATTAATTTTTCGTTGCACGCATGTATTATCTAGCACTCAATTCGATCAGTTGCACTGTTATCTTGGACTCACATATTTATTTTGTTGCTTTTCATGTCATATATATATATATATATATATATGTTTGCTTGAATGTTGCAAGTGACATGTTCCAGCACTTATATTAGATCATGAGATGGAACGTTTTACAATTACTGGTTCACACATGACACGCAAGAACAAAGAGCTCGTGCAATATTCCACCAAAAATTATCACATCAATCTTTCTAGCCATCCATGGTTCGGAATGACGTTGACTCAATGACGCACTTCACCAACATCGAATTCTGGACTATTTTAGCCCCATTGCGCAACAAAAATTCTAAAAATAGTTCTGATAATTTTAAAATTCCAAAAATAGCCCCCCGTCATACTAGCTACCATCGGGGACGGCAGCACCTTGGTGGTGCTGCCCCACGTGGGTAATTTTTTTTATTTTTTTTTCTAAAAATTAATTAATAATATTTGTTGGACGATTTTTTAACTATACAAAATGAGCTCAAACAATTATGAACTTTTTTGTGGAGCCTCCTGGCATAGTTTTTCTGCTTGTGTAATTTTTTTTTGAAATTTTATACATTCTTTTTTTTTCTGTAAAATTCTTTAAAGTCTAATGTTTGTAGGAATTTTCTAATATACCAAATGAGGTCCAAACATTATGAATTTTTTTGCCATACTCCCTACACAGTGGACTTGATTGTGTAAATTTTACATAATTTTATATGCTCTGAAATTGTCCTGACAAATTCAGGGTTTAGGTCTCAAAAATTAGGACGAGACGTTTCGAAAATTAGGGTTTCATGATTTCATGTGACTTGAAATGTGCGAAGTTTGGTACGACATGACTACTATTGGCCGCTATGGTTCTTAATCACATTTCTTCTGTGAAAGTAGAGTACAGAAAAACAGAGTACATAAATTAACTTAACTGAAGGGGCTGAGAACGATGTGATTACGGAGAAACCCTAAAACATACCAGAATCGACACCGATGTGAATGGTTATCTCTGGAATTCCACCAGAAGAGGCATACTTTGATGGCTCAGCGGAGGCACAGCACCAGAACTACATTGCAGCCCGCGTGCGGATAAAAGCACGTTACATGTGGTCACATGGCATGATGGTTTGGCTAATTACTTTACCATGGACGCTACTACTACGGTAACTTGCGACACGAGCTTCTGGACCATGTAAGTACGCATGCCTTTAGGGGATAGTTAAAATATGGCGAATAGGAGGGGGGAATACTACGGACTGGCCCGACCTACTGCGTGGACCGGGGCCATTTGCCCTTTCTTGCGAGCTCGGCATTGTACTCTTCGCCTGCCGCCCTGGCCTCGGGCACCATTTCCCGCTTTTTCTCGCGCTCCCTCTCGCGTGCCTCGCACTCCCTGCGCCTGCACGCCTCGAGATGGGCCTGAGTTTCCTGGCGGATACGCTCGTTGTGCTCTTCAGTCCGACTATCCTCCTCCCGAATCTCGCATCCCCTTTCGACATTCCACTCCTCGAAGTCGAGCTGCCACTGGTCGTGTGGGTGGATCTCTAGGTCGATCCACTTGCGGAAGCCACATAGCGGCTCCGGGGACTACGGGTAGACGGGAGAGATTGTTAGTGCGTACTCTGAAAGAGAATTGGCACGATAAATTATTGTAAGTACTCCTTACCGGCTGCTGATAGCTGCTCATATCCCAACGGCGGTCGGGATAGTCAGAGCAGTAGTTAGGACAACCCCAGTAAACGCATGCTGAGGCTGAACTGGTGGTTGGATTTGAAGAACTTGCATGTGTCCCTGTACCAACAGAGGGGCGGCGTCTCCCCCTCTGGCGGGTGCTGCGGCGAAGGCTCGTTTGGAACGTTCTGGCAGGGGTTGCTGCTACGGGGGGCTTCATTGCGGAGAGCTGCCATCCTGGCAAGCTGCTCTTGCCGGACCCGGGCCTCAGCAACCCTAGCTTGTTCGGCCCGTGCCGTTGAAGCCCTTGCTAGATCACGGATCTCGTCCCATTGCTTCTTGAGGTTGTCTATCCCAGCGTGGTGAAGCAAGCTCTAGTGTAGTGTTTAGTTTGGTTGTGTGGTTTTCTCTCGTAGATGACTTGCACCTCCTTTTATAAGCGAGAGGGTTGGCATGGCGTGGTTGGCAGAGTGTTGTCTAATCTTTATGCAGAGAGTAGTCATGTCCTTTTTTTTGAGTGCTGTATTTTTGGTAGGAAAAGCTCTTGAGGTAGAGTGTTGTCACGTTTTGCTTTGCAGAGTCCTCTCTCGTCCTGGTTTGCAGTGTGTTGTCACATCTTACTCTGCAGAGTGCTGTCATTTTGGTCTGAAAAGCTGGCGAGGCAATGTGTTGTCACGTCTCACTCTGCAGAGTGCTGTCATTTCGATCCTCAAAAGTCAAGCGGCGGTGTGTTGTCACGCCTTACTCGCAGAGTGCCGCCATTTGATCCAAAAGTCGGCGAGGCAGTGTGTTGTCACGTCTTACTCTGCAGAGTGCTGTCATTTCGGTCTAAAAAGTTGGCGAGGCAGTGTGTTGTCACTTAAGTTCGTAAATTTGTTTTGAAATTGAAGTTGTTTTGAAAGCCATCTGCTGCTTTGTTAGGATGATCGGTAGTTCCGACGATATAAGTGCGGAACTACCTCTCGGCAGAACTTCCGAAAATCCCGCGGAACGTTTTTTTTTCCAAAGAGCACTGTTTTGGGACTTAGCTGATTTTCTACAAGCGTGGTTCTTACCGCCATGTTGGGAGCGGAACTCCTGCATCGCGGAAGTTCAGATTTTCGCGCGGAACGTTTTTTTCAGAGATGGTCTTTTTGCGCTTCATTTAAGAGCGGTAGTGCCGCAAGAAATTTGCGGTACTTTATCGGAAGTACCGCAAATTAGATAGCGGTAGTTCCGCGCCGATTTAGAAATTACTGTTTGATTAATTCACACGCAAAGTGTTCACAACGGAATTAGATAGATGCATACATGATACAAACTAGTACAACAACGCCCCAAAGGCATACATCACGTAGTGCAGGTGTGAGACCCTCAATTATTGAAATGTGCCTTATTAAAATTATACTGGTAGCATAATTCTTATTTAAGGAACAGTGCAAATCCTTTATTAAGAATCATACTAAAAGCATAATGATAACAAGTAACAATTTCAACATTCGTGTTCTCGGATATATGTCATGCAATATTTCCCGTGATCGATGAATATTGCACATATATCCTTAAACAACATTGCATCATTCACATACAAGTCATACATTCACATAATTATACATCAATAATTACATCTCCAATTTCGGTTGCTACAGTACCAGGTTGCTATAGTACCGAAATAAGAACAGATGACCTTGGGTCATTAACAAAAAGAGCAACAATGAAACAAAACATAAAAGCAAAACCACCAATGGCCCCATCATCCCGCAGGCTATTGCGTGGAGGCTAGAACTAGCATTACTCGTTAGCGTCACCCTGATCGGCGCTAACGGGCATCTCATAAAGATATCCATCCTCACCTGCAACAAGAGGTCATAAAACCCTGAGTACGAAAGGTACTCAGCAAGTCTTACACAAACTAATAAAAGAAAGTGTTTGATAGAACATATACAAAGGAATAGAATTTTATATGCATAAGGTTATCAACAGAAGGCTTAATTGGTTCAATTTGCATAAAGCGATACATATTAACCTACAATTGCTAAATTTTGACAAAGCAGTTTTAATAATTCAATTTGGACTAAAAATAGTAAGTAATCGAACATAAGCAAAAACATTATCAATAGTGGTCACCGATCATTACCAAACCGAGCATGACACTTCTCATGCCGAAATTAATAATTCCCAAAACCCAAATTAGAGCAAATTCTATACAGGTGACATCAATCCAAGCGTTGCCCGTAACCGTGGACACGGCTATTCGAATAGTTTTAACCCTGCAGGGGTGTACATCTTTACCCACACGACTTAGTTAGCCCGTAGCCCCTAGGATAATAGCACACTGCCTTTGGTATGCCGGCCGGGTAAACTAAGATTTGGTATTTTTCAACAAGTTAACACTATTGAGTTGGATGACCCATGTGAAACTGATCCCGCTTAAACAACGACTGATAGCATATATTCAACCGAGGCTCACATGTTGTACAGGAATGCCGACCCGACCAATTAAATGCAAACTCGTGTTAGCCACACATATTACACGCAATCGGGGCCACAAGGTACGTACATGCGATGTAACACATCTACGCCTACCCTTCTAAGAACATCGATATCGATATAAGCTCCACATGGCATACGACACGCCCAAGACTTAAGCATCTATGCCATATGAAATCAATACACATGTCCTTACTCTCCAGTATCCAACTCAATAATATTAACCCTTTACTTAACCAAACAATACCCATACATCAGCGTGTGGAAGTACGTTGGGCTTGAATTGGGCCGTCGAGTTCATCCTTAATCAACCTGCATAAGACATCCACAGCTTCCCATTCTCGCACTAGGCACCATCACTAGCATCCACTTGTCCAGATTTGAATTAAGTTTAACAACAAGATTTAGATTCATTTCAGATTTAAATAAACTGAACAAAGAATCAACAAAAATAAAAATGTATTTGTTGTTCCCCAGGTTTGACAAGATAAGCCTGCCAAACACTACCGTTCTATGGACTGCATGGCTAAGCAAAATTGAATTTAAGTATTATATCACCACAAACTACCTTAGGTTGAGTATATGATCAATTCAAGGTAAGCCATAAGTTCTGTTCATAGCTAACTAGGAACAGAGCATAAATAGTTTTTAGAAAATTGCATGCAACAGTATCACTGTATTTTATAAATCTACAGTTCAAAAGATTAGGATCAACATGGTGCAGAGAGGAAGCTTGCCTTGGTAATAATAGATAACCTCTTGTTCAGGTTCTTGTGGCTCAACAAAAGACTCAATAATCTCAGAAGAACCAGTATCTAGAACACAAAAGTCCAATGAATAGCAAGAAAATGGCAGAGAGCAAAATGCAGAAAAGAGTGCATGATCAATAGCTCAATGCATATTTAACAACATGCTTAAGTTATACCTTACTCAAGGACAATACCCCATATATAATAGCTACTACCACATGTTATCAGAATTTAATGGGTTAGAAAAGCATTACAGGTTTAGACTTGATTAGTATAGAACTAGAGTTTCAAATTTCTAAAACTGAAACAGGACAAGGTAGAAGTTTAACTTAACATTTATACTCTTTACTAAAAGAAGTAGAGGCCAACATTTAGTTGCATGCAGTCATCATGACCAGTAGTAGCAGCAAAACAGAAATGGGAATTCAGAGTAACCACAGTTTCAGGTTTAAGCAAAATCGAAATTTGGACAGCTAGCAGAGAAAGAATTTAATGCTTCATTAGATCATGAGCAAATGATATTGTTGATTATGTCAAAGCTAATGGGTAATATTCAAAGTCTAACTCATCACTTACCATCAGCTAGCAACCAACATCCAATTCGCTAAAAGCGTACATAAAGATGTCGTGTTTGGCAAACCAATTTGGACAAAGTTGCAAAATGATAGCTTGCTGATTTTTGCTTTGAACCAAGTAATGATTTTACTTAGATTACTTGTTAATGAGTAAAACTTAAAGCCTAGCATACTATTTAGCATCAGTTACTAGTAATCATCAAAATTTGAGGCTTACTAGGAATAGCAAATGTCAGATTTTGAAAACAGAAAAATCTGGACAGATTTTAAGGAAAGAAGATGATGCTCCCTTAGGCTATAACAAAAGACATGCTTGAAGGAGCTACAGCTAGATAAGTACAACTACAAGTTTAACTTAGCACTTAACATCCATAACACTAATTAACAATTTCAGATCAAACCAAAGTTGCAGTTTTCAGTTTTACAAAAAAAAAAAAAAACGAAAACTGAGCAATGTCACAAAAGTAAGTTATCTGCTGCATTAGACTATGAGAAATTAGTACTCTGGGATTAAATTACAGTTAAATGAGTATATTTTAAAGTCTAGCTCATCATTAATCATTAGTGGACACTCATGACCAGATTTCGGTTCAAACTGGATTGCAGTGACTACATTCAAACCAAACAGACAGATTGCCAATTGAAGTTTGCTGCACTAAATATTCACAAGTAAAGTGCTACACTTTAGTTTAGAGTATTCTCCACTAGTCTAGGGGTTAACTCATCATTTAATGGCACTAAGTGATAAAATTACTGAAGTGCTGTATACACAAGTAGGAACCGAAAATGGACATGCACAGCCGGCTGCTGAAAACAGATTACATAATTTCAAGTTTGTTGTGTGATTAAACTTTGAACAAGATAACAGGTTTGCTTAAGCTTAGAGTATGCTTAATTAATACCAGACCCAACTTAACCTTTAATCAAGAAGTGACAGAATTAAAAGAGGAAGATTGGTCGCTTTTGTCGGCTTGGCCAACAAAAAAAACAAAGAAAGAGACAGATTCTGAATTGGTTGATTTGAGAAATACTCCAAGCAAGGATTTTTGATTGGAGTTAAAGTTGAGCCGAGAGTAAATAATACCCTAAATCAACCCATGCTAACCCTAATCTCTCAAAGATCACCAGACTAATGAAGTTACCTTCTTTGCCGGTCCAACCAACAGGAAAATGACAGAAAAGGCTTCTGAACCTAATCTGAACTAAAAACATGATCCTTAGAACTAAACTTTGCTTAAGCTATTAGGGTTTAGTTAGAACCTAATTAAGTCGATAAGTTAACATGAGAAATCCTAAATCTTGTAATGATATGAAAGACCTAAAAGTTATAAAACAATAATTTTGCCAAGACAAAACTTGAGCACCACATGCACAAGGGAGCGATTCAGACCAGCTAGTGAGGTTCCTAAGAAGATTAAAAAGAAAAGACGTAAGATCATGTCTTACCAGCTAAGGTTGGAGGGAAAAACTGTGATGTTTCAACTGAACAAGGGAATTTTGAAAACCACTTCCCTTCCGAAGCAAAAGATCACCAAGCAATGCCCTATCCGGCTCGGTTCAGCAGAGCTAAACCATATTCGTTGGAAAGAAAAGGATAGCCTGGGAAGCTGCTTCGGTCAAGAAATGGCAGGGAGCTCAACCCTAAAGACTTGAGGAAGGTTAACCTGTAGAGCACAGGAGAGGGTTCTAGAGAAGGGATGCGTGGCAGCTTGTCAACCGACCGCCTGGATGGTCAGACTACTCATCACGAGCCGCCCTCACCGGGCGTAAGAAGAAAGAAAAGAGCTGCTGCTCTGCACGGGAGCTGCTGCCCTAAGCTAGTGTTTTTGCTAGCAGCAGCCGCATCCAATGGCACAGATCACAGCAGCAAGCAGTCGGCACTCATTAGGAAAATAGACTGTCCAGAGAGGAAGGGTTGTGATAAGATGTTGACTAGAAAATGGAGATTTTTGATTGTAACAACATATCTAAGTTTCCAAATAAACAGTGATGTTATGAAAAACATCTTGTTACTGTTTATTAAAACTGGGCTGTTACAAACCTACCCCCCTTAAGAGAATCTCGTCCCGAGATTCCGGACAAATCAAAAGTTGAAAAAGGATGAAGCTGAAATGATTTTTCTCCAATGATAGAAAAGAAATTCTAATAACAACATAGTGTCGCTATTACATTTCTTTTTACATTGCTTTGTTTAACCTTGCCTTTCTTGATTCAAAGGCAATTTTAAACAAAGAAAAGATGGGGTGTTCAATCCTCATCGATCTTCACGCCCCACGTGGCTTCATCTTCCAATGATTAGCCCATCAACTTTTAAGAACTTGACGGTGCGGTTTCTTGTCCTCGCTCCATTTCATCAAGGATACGCACCGTTGCTCTTGATAGGAAAGATCCGTTGGAGATCAAGATGCTCATAAGTAGTGGCTTCGTAGGAACACGAAGGCACTTCTTCACCGAGAAACATGAAAAGTATCATGCATTTGCGAGAGACTCGTAGCTCTAATTGATAAGCTACACTCCTCGCTTTGCAATGATTCTAAGGGTCCGATATAACGAGGTGCTAGCTTTCCTTTCACCAAAACGATGAGTGCCCTTCATCGGTGATACTTTGAGGTAGACATAATCATCTACTTCAAAACTTAACTCACGCCAACGATGGTCAAGATAGCTCTTCCGACGAGATCGGCGGTTTTCGACGGTCTCAATCGCATTTAACTTGCTCTTCGCTTCTATTACCAAGTCTGGACCATAAAATGGTCTTTCACCGATTCGACCAATTCAATGGAGTCCTACAAGCTCTTCCATACAAGGCTTCAAAAGGTGACATTTGAATACTTGCTTGATAGCTATTATTGTAGGAAAACTCCACATACGGCAAAGATTTTTCCCGCTTTTGCCATATGATAGCACACGTGCTCTAAGAAGATCTTCCATCACCGATTCACCCTTTCGCTTGACCACTAGTCCGAGGATGATAAGCAAGATCGAAGAGAGTTCACCCCATGGCTTGATGAAGACAGCCTGAAATGAGATGTGAACTGAGGTCCACGATCTGAGACAATGATTTTCGGAACACCGTGGAGACAAACAATCTTAGCAATATAGAGCTCTGCTAATTGCTTGCCATTGAAGGTGGTTTTGACCGGAATAAAATGAGCCACTTTCGTTAGACGATCAATGATCACCCAAATGGCATCAAACCCATTCTCGAGTTTTCTAAGTCCCAGAACAAAATCCATACCGACTTCTTCCCATTTCCATTGTGGAATAGGCAAGGGCTGAAGGGTACCAGCAGGTTTCAAGTGTTCAGCTTTAACCCTTTGACAAATATCGCATTCAGCAACATACTGAGCAATTTGTCTTTTCATCTGGCTCCACCAAAATGTCTTTTTCAAGTCCTGGTACATCTTAGTACTTCCAGGATGTATAGAAAACTTGGAATTATGAGCTTCTTTGAGAATTAGCTCTCTCAATCGAGAATTTGAAGGTACCACCAAACGATTGCGATATCAAGGATACCATCGCATCTTCGTGAGAATTCGATGGCTTTACCGCTTCAAATTTTCCTTGATTTCCGCCACCTCGGCATCGCTTTTACGAGCTTTAATCTGATCTTCGAGGGTTGACTTCACTTCCAAAGCAAAGAAATCCATCTGCTACCATTTCAAGACTTAAGCTACCAAAATCAGCACATAAGCTCTTAGCCGGGGAATTGTTGATAAGCAATTGCAATGTGACTTTACGCTTAGGGCATCACCACAACATTGGCTTTGCCAGATGGTAGTGAATACCCATATCGTAGTCCTTGATTAATTCAAGCCATCTTCTTTGTCTCATATTCAGTCCACTTGAGTGAATATATATTTCAAGCTTTTATGATCAAGATATATTTCGCAACGACACGAGAAGGTAATGTCGCCAAATCTTTAATGCATGGACTACGGCCGCCAATTCCAAATCATGAGTAGGATAATTCACCTCATGAGGTCGCAATCGCTGGATGCATATGCCACAACTCGCCTTCTTGCATAAGTACACACCAAGTCCATGGCGAGACGCATCACAATAGATATCAAAATTCTTATGGATATCCGGAAGAGTGAGAACAGAGCTTGGTCCAGAGCTTTCTCGAGTCAAAACTGTTACACTCCACCGACCAAAAGAATTTGTTCTCCTTCTTTAGAAGTCGGGTCGAGGCCTAGAAATTTTAGAGAAGTTTTCAATGAACCGACGGTAATAACCCGCAAGTCCAAGAAAACTCCAACTTCATGAACATTCTCGAGGTCGCTTCGATCCAAGACATCTTGTATTTTGTCGATCAACCGTAATACCTCCTTCGATAATACATGCCCCAAGAATGCAACTTGTTTGAGCCGAAAGCACACTTGCTAATTTTAGCATACAAATGATGCTTGCGAAGTGTATCCAAAGACAAGTCTCAAATGTCGATCATGCTCTTCTACAGACTTCAATAGATAAGAATGTCGCCAATAAACACAACAACAAACTTATCCAAGAATTCCATGAAGACTGAATTCATAAGATTCATAAAATAAGTCGGAGCATTGGTTAGGCCAAAGGACATGACAAGATATTCATATAACCCATAGCGAGTAGAGAATGTCGTCTTTGGAATGTCCTCAACTCTAACCTTGATCGATGATAGCCCGATCGCAAATCAATCTTAGAAAAGACACGGCTCCACCAACCGGTCAAACAGATCATCGATTCGAGGCAAAGGATATTTGTTTTTGATAGTGACTTCATTTAACTGACGGTAATCCACACACATCCGTAAAGTCTTGTCTTTCTTTTGGACAAAGATGGCCGGCATCCCCATGGTGAGGAACTCGGTCGAATGAATCCTTTGTCAAGCAATTCTCCCGCTTGTTTCTTCAATTCAAACAACTCATTAGAAGGCATGCGATAAGGTCTTCTCGATATGGGAGCGATCAGAACTAGTTCAATCACGAACTCCACTTCCGATCCGTGGCATACCGGAAGGTCTTCAGAAAAACATCCGGATATTCACATACTACCGCAGATCGATCCAAAGTAGGGGTGGTATCCATTTTCATCGCACCTGATGAGAATGAACTGTTTAGACCAAAAATGACCGAAAGGCCATTTTTATTAGTGACGGATATGGTTCGTTGGGCACAATTAATTTGCCCTGCATTCTTGGTCAACCACCCATTCCCAAAATAACATCTATCCCTTGTGAATTTATCACAATCAGTGCGCCAAAATCTACCCTTCAATAATGATATTGACATTAAGGCGATTTGATCGCTTAAAAATACCGACCCAAAGCGAATGAATAATATGTGGTGGATGAAGATGATGCATAACTAACTGATGTTGAGTAGCAAACTGCCTACTAACAAAAGAATGGGATGCTCCAGAGTCAAATAAAACAGTAGCCGAACTGGAATTAACTAGGAGCATACCAAGGATAACTTCAGTGCCTCGCCGCTTCTTCAGCAGCTAATTGATTTACACGGCCGCGGCCGGAATCGGATCGAAGCTTAACAGCTTGTCTTTGGAGAAGGTGCAGATTTAACAAGAGCCGGAGATGGTCAACAGTGGCAACCCTTTGCCTTAGCAAAGCATCGATTTACAAAATGCCCTGACGCCCACAATGATAGCATATCACACCGCCGACATTAATGGCGCAGTGGTCTGTGGTCCACTAGGTCGGGATCGCCGTAAGGTGGCGGTGGCGAAAGGCAAACATCGGCGCCTGGTGGAACCAAATCGCGCCGGAAGATCGAGGCTGCCATAGACGCGGTCTGCCTGAACGGCTACTGGATGCAAATTGGGTAACCTTTTGACGCCTGTGATTCCTCTAAAGCCTTGCTCTTAGTTTCAAAGAATGATGGCTTTGTCCACAAGATGTTGGAAATTTCAAATCTTGTACCGCCAAAGCCAATCGCAACTCTTCGATAGACCATTCATGAAAGCGGTTTCGACGACGAGTGTCCGTCGAAACATCGCTGTGGCGCATCGAGCAAGAAAATTAAACTCATGAAGGTACTCGGTCACCGATTTTCGCCCTTGCTTAAGAGCGAGAAATTCTCGCCGCTTGAGCATCATCACTCCTCGTATATGGGCCTCGCGAAGGCCTCCATGAACTCAAGCCGTAGGAGTATGTCCGCGGGTTGATAGCCGATAATTATCCCACCAATTGCTAGCCGCCCACCAACCGGTAGCTAGCATACAGACCTTCTCCTTTCGTAACACCGGGCAATGGTCACTTCTTTTCAATCTCCTAAGCCAATCCTCCGCCTCCAAAGGATCCTGGGAGCTAGAGAACGCTGGCGGATTAGTCCGCTGAAAGTCAGCAAGACTTCCTTGCCCACGCTGAACTCCTGCTCTACCAGCTGGTGGAGTGGTGGAAGAGGTATTGAGCGCAATCTGTTCCAAGATACGTGTCTGGTCCATGCGGTTGCGCTCAATTTGCATGAGCACATCCGCCATAGTGGGTGGTGGAGGAAGCTCCTCTTCCTGTCTACCACCTTGCGGACCATGGGATCCGGAAGGGTCCGTCTGCTCCCCCTGAGTCTGAAGAACAGGGGTGGAGAACCTCTCCTCTTGTTGTGTTCGCGATCGAGTGGTTGGTCCTGTCATACTGTTACCACACAATGGTTAACAATACCACAAGGATATACTCAAGCATGCACAAACAAGATTAGATGGAGAGAAGGAAAATACAAAAACCCCCCACATGCATAATGATATGAAATGCATCAAAATTAACATCAAAAGAACACCAGTTCCATTTCAACAAACGAGTTTAATACCACACCCATATATGTCAGCAGACATTAATGGGTAAGATCCAACAAAAGCTTTACAACCTTCAGGTTCGAACAAAAAGGGCTATCCTATTATTTTTAATACAAGACAGCTACTGGTCAGCTACTACTACTCCCTAAACATGGTGCTCATCTATAGACAAAAGACAAGGTAAGTAACCAACTTGTTTGGAAAACCAACAGCAATTTGGGTAAGAATTGATACTAAAAGAAGATAAGAAGTAAAAGACAGCATGCTTAGATCTTTTAGAAATTAATTATGTTAAAATAGTATCACAGAGACTCACTAAAGGCAACAACCATGCTAATTCTATCCTACAGCAAACGTATGCTCGACATTAACGCTGTGAGACCCTCAATTATTGAAATGTGCCTTATTAAAATTATACTGTAGCATAATTCTTATTTAAGGAACAAGGCAAATCCTTTATTAAGAATCATACTAAAAGCATAATGATAACAAGTAACAATTTCAACATTCTGTGTTCTCGATATATGTCATGCAATATTTCCCAGTGATCGTGAATATTGCACATATATCCTTAAACAACATTGCATCATTCACATACAAGTCATACATTCACATAATTATACATCAATAATTACATCTCCAATTTGCTTGCTACAAGATCAAAGTTGCTATAGTACCGAATAAGAACAGATGACCTTGGGTCATTAACAAAAAGAGCAACACCTAAACAAAAACATAAAAGCAAAACCACCAATGGCCCATCATCCCACAGCTATTGCGTGGAGGCTAGAACTAGCATTACTCGTTAGCGCCACCCCGACGGCGCTAACGGGCATCTCATAAAGATATCCATCCTCACCGCAACAAGAGGTCATAAAACCCCGAGTACGAAAGGTACTCAAAGAAGTCTTACACAAACTAATAAAAGAAAGTGTTTGATAGAACCTATACAAAGGAATAGAATTTTATATGCATAAGGTTATCAATGTAAGGCTTAATTGGTTCAATTTGCATAAAGCGATACATATTAACCTACAATTGCTAAATTTTGACAAAGCAGCTTTAATAATTCAATTTGGACTAAAAATAGTAAGTAATCGAACATAAGCAAAAACATTATCAATAATGGTCACCGATCATTACCAAACCGAGCATGACACTTCTCATGCCGAAATTAATAATTCCCAAAACCCAAATTAGAGCAAATTCTATACAGTGACATCAATCCAAGCGTTGCGTAGAATCGTGGACACGGCTATTCAATAGTTTTAACCCGCAGGTGTACATCTTTACCCACACGACTTAGTTAGCCCGTAGCCCCTAGGATAATAGCACACCGCTTTGGTATGCCTACGGTAAACTAAGATTTGGTATTTTTCAACAAGTTAACACTATTGAGTTGGATGACCCATGTGAAATCGATCCCGCTTAAACAACGATCGATAGCATATATTCAACCGAGGCTCACATGTTGTACAGGAATGCCACCTACCAATTAAATGCAAACTCGTGTTAGCCACACATATTACACCGCAGTCGGGCCTCAAGGTACGTACATGCGATGTAACACATCTACGCCTTACCCTTCTAAGAACATCCGATATCGATATAAGCTCCACATGGCATACGACACGCCCAAGACTTAAGCATCTATGCCATATGAAATCAATACACATGTCCTTACTCTCCGTATCCAACTCAATAATATTAACCCTTTACTTAACCAAACAATACCCATACATCTGCGTGTGGAAGTACGTGGGCTTGAATTGGGCCGTCGAGTTCGGTCCTTAATCAACCTGCATAAGACATCCACAGCTTCCCATTCTCGCACTATGCACCATCACTAGCATCCACTTGTCCGATTTGAATTAAGTTTAACAACAAGATTTAGATTCATTTCAGATTTAAATAAACCGAACAAAGAATCAACAAAAATAAAAATGTATTTGTTGTTCCCTGTGTTTGACAAGATAAGCTCGCCAAACACTACTGTTCTATGGATCGCATGGCTAAGCAAAATTGAATTTAAGTATTATATCACCACAAACTACCTTAGGTTGAGTATATGATCAATTCAAGGTAAGCCATAAGTTCTGGTCATAGCTAACTAGGAACAGAGCATAAATAGTTTTTAGAAAATTGTATGCAACAAAGATCACCGTATTTTATAAATCTACAGCTCAAAAGATTAGGATCAACATGGTGCAGAGAGGAAGCTTGCCTTGGTAATAATAGATAACCTCTTGTTCAGGTTCTTGTGGCTCAACAAAAGACTCAACAATCTCAGAAGAACCAGTATCTAGAACACAAAAGTCCAATGAATAGCAAAAAAATGGCAGAGAGCAAAATGCAGAAAAGAGTGCATGATCAATAGCTCAATGCATATTTAACAACATGCTTAAGTTATACCTTACTCAAGGACAATACCCCATATATAATAGCTACTACCACATGTTATCAGAATTTAATGGGTTAGAAAAGCATTACAGGTTTAGACTTGATTAGTATAGAACTAGAGTTTCAAATTTCTAAAACTGAAACAGGACAAGGTAGAAGTTTAACTTAACATTTATACTCTTTACTAAAAGAAGTAGAGGCCAACATTTAGTTGCATGCAATCATCATGACCAGAGTAGCAAAGAAAAGTAAATGGGAATTCAGAGTAACCACGCTTTGTGTTTAAGCAAAATCGAAATTTGGACAAATAGCGAGAGAAAGAATTTAATGCTTCATTAGATCATGAGCAAATGATATTGTTGATTATGTCAAAGCTAATGGGTAATATTCAAAGTCTAACTCATCACTTACCATCAGCTAGCAACCAACATCCAATTCGGCTAAAACTGTGCTACAGTATCAGGTTTGGCAAACTGAATTTGGACAGGTTGCAAAATGATAGCTTGCTGATTTTTGCTTTGAACCAAGTAATGATTTTACTTAGATTACTTGTTAATGAGTAAAACTTAAAGCCTAGCATACTATTTAGCATCAGTTACTAGTAATCATCAAAATTTGAGGCTTACTAGGAATAGCAAATGTCAGATTTTGAAAACAGAAAAATCTGGACAGATTTTAAGGAAAGAAGATGATGCTCCCTTAGGCTATAACAAAAGACATGCTTGAAGGAGCTACAGCTAGATAAGTACAACTACAAGTTTAACTTAGCACTTAACATCCATAACACTAATTAACAATTTCAGATCAAACCAAAGTTGCGCTTTCGCTTTACAAAAAAAAAACCAAAATCGAGCAATGTCACAAAAGTAAGTTATCTCATGATTAGACTATGAGAAATTAGTACTGGGATTAAATTACAGTTAAATGAGTATATTTTAAAGTCTAGCTCATCATTAATCATTAGTGGACACTCATGACCGATTTCGGTTCAAACTGGATTGCAAAGTGACTACATTCTCAAATCAAACAGACAGATTGCCAATTGAAGTTTGCTGCACTAAATATTCACAAGTAAAGTGCTACACTTTAGTTTAGAGTATTCTCCACTAGTCTAGGGGTTAACTCATCATTTAATGGCACTAAGTGATAAAATTATCAAGTGTCAGATACACAAGTAGGAACCGAAATGGACATGCACAAATTTTAGCCGGCTGCTGAAAACAGATTACATAATTTCAAGTTTGTTGTGTGATTAAACTTTGAACAAGATAACAGTTTTGCTTAAGCTTAGAGTATGCTTAATTAATACCAGACCCAACTTAACCTTTAATCAAGAAGTGACAGAATTAAAAGAGGAAGATTGGTCGCTTTTTGTCGGTTTGGCCAACAAAGAAAAACAAAGAAAGAGACAGATTTACTGTAATTCGGTTGATTTGAGAAATACTCCAAGCAAGGATTTTGATTGGAGTTAAAGTTGAGCCGAGAGTAAATAATACCCTAAATCAACCCATGCTAACCCTAATCTCTCAAAGATCACCGCACTAATGAAGTTACCTTCTTTGCCGGTCCAACCAACAGGAAAATGACAGAAAAGGCTTCTGAACCTAATCTGAACTAAAAACATGATCCTTAGAACTAAACTTTGCTTAAGCTATTAGGGTTTAGTTAGAACCTAATTAAGCTGATAAGTTAACATGAGAAATCCTAAATCTTGTAATGATATGAAAGACCGAAAAGTTATAAAAACAATAATTTTGCCAAGACAAAACTTGAGCACCACATGCACAAGGGAGCGATCTGCATCACCTAGTGAGGTTCCTAAGAAGATTAAAAAGAAAAGACGTAAGATCATGTCTTACCAGCTAAGGTTGGAGGGAAAAACTGTGATGTTTCAACTGAACAAGGGAATTTTGAAAACCACTTCCCTTCCGAAGCAAAAGATCACCAAGCAATGCCCTATCCGGCTCGGTTCAGCAGAGCTAAACCATATTCGTTGGAAAGAAAAGGATAGCCTGGGAAGCTGCTTCGGTCAAGAAATGGCAGGGAGCTCAACCCTAAAGACTTGAGGAAGGTTAACCTGTAGAGCACAGGAGAGGGTTCTAGAGAAGGGATGCGTGGCAGCTTGTCAACCGATCCGCCTGGATGGTCGCACTACTACTCATCGCCGAAATGCCCTCACCGGCAAAGAAGAAAGAAAAGAGCTGCTGCTCTGCACGGGAGCTGCTGCCCTAAGCTAGTGTTTTTGCTAGCAGCAGCCGCATCCAATGGCACAGATCACAGCAGCAAGCAGTCGGCACTCATTAGGAAAATAGACTGTCCAGAGAGGAAGGGTTGTGATAAGATGTTGACTAGAAAATGGAGATTTTTGATTGTAACAACATATCTAAGTTTCCAAATAAACAGTGATGTTATGAAAAACATCTTGTTACTGTTTATTAAAACTGGGCTATTACAGCAGGGATGCATAGATAAAGAGTGGATATTACAATCTTATTAAAACTAAACTTCTACTTAGCAAGAACAAGAAATAATAGAAGAAAAATTACCAAACTGGCCATGTTAACTAATTTCTGTAGCGATTTCTCAACCCTTTCGATCCTTTCATCCAGTCCTTTAATAACATTATCTTTATTTTCCGTCGGTTGATCCGATGGTCGAGGCACTTGACGAAATGCAGCGACACGATGTGTGTCCTCTTGCAGGGCTGCAATTTGCATTGCAATGCCTCAACCTCCGCACACCTTCATCGACCACACCAGAACCGACATGTTGTGTTCTGTAAAAATAATTGGAACTGCAAGTGAAAAACATGATGTTTGGAAAGAAGTTCAATGGGGATGATCAGACATAAGTTACCGTAAGATTCGAACACTTCATGAACACTCGGGATGGATTCGTTGGCGTATGGGAGGTGAACACATTCACCGGATCCCTGCAACGAGAGCAATCCAAGTGCTGTTGTAGTGCTTCTAATTGCCTGCTCACTCGAAAGTTTGATGATACCGTAGACATCCCGTTTAAGACTGGAAGGAAGGAGAAGAGGAACTGAAGAGTGAGTGGAATGGCAGTCAAATCATGCATATATATAGCCTGCGGGTAAATTATAATTTGGTTGAAGAAAATTCGGCGTCATGAGGTAGCAGGCCGAGGAGGTATCGTGGGGCAAGATTATGCTATGTCTTTAAGGTTTAGTACGTTAAAATCGGGAGGTACAGTTGTTGTTAGTACTAAATATTTCGGAGAACATTTTGTGTACATAAATCTCACAGTCGTAAATCAGAAAGGCGGGATGCATAATGGCATTACGTAACAAGTTTTACATGGCCATGAAATTAGTTAGGGCGCATCGTCGTGTCGCTTGCCGGGACGACGTAGTTGATCCTCAGGGAATGTGAACCTGTCCGGGGAGTGGCGTACGTCTCGAAGGCCGTAGTAGGGGCCCTGTCTAGGAGGCGAATCTGGGGTGATCTCATCGTGGCGGTCCGGCTAAGGCCTGAGTTTGTCGTCAACCCACTGGTGCTCTTCCTGCGGGAAGCGTACAGGGTGAGTTAGTCATTGGTTTTGTGTGAAGGGAAAATCGGTGTAAGTACGTTCACGTGTACCTGAGTAGGTTGTTGTGTTGACAAGGATCCTCCTGGCCAGTCTGAGCCGTAGTGCTGCATGGTGTACCCTCCGTACGTGTCGCCGAACCACTGGTCGCGCTCCCGTAGGTGTGATTGAACGCCGTGCGAGGAAGTCCACCCCGCGCCTCCTCCGTGATGACGATGGTTGTAGCAGTAGTGCCGCCCCTCGCAATCGCCGCAAGAACAAAGGGTAATGTCGATACATCCAAATGAGTGCATGGAAAGGTACTCACGACAAGAACCGCTGATGATGACATACCGTGGCCCGAGGCGGTCGAGGCCGAAGCGATCGTAGTCTCGACGACTCTCGGAGTGCGGCGGGCGTGCGGAGGGCGGTGCCGACGGAGGTGCAGAGGGCGGAGGTGGTGGAGGGTGCCCGCCACGCACGCGATGTCGTCGTGGAACGCGCCGCCGGCGACCACAAGTTACTGTGTCTAATCGCAGAAATTGCATCCTCGCGACGCGGCGCATCACGCCTATGAGACGATCCAATGTGTTGCTGTTTCCACGGTTTATAGCTTCAGTAGTCTGATGGCGGATACGCTCCAAGCGGTAGTACTGCATGAAAACCGATAGTAAGTGCGAAAAGTGTTGCCGGACGAGAATTATGCGAAGAATGTTTTACCGTCTCGTCAAGGCGGGCCGCCCGGTGACGGTCCGGACCAGCTAGTACGACGTCGTCTTGCATGGCGTCCATTGACGCAGCTGCGCGCGGTCCAAGAATCTCGCACCTAGTGCGCGAATGTACCACCGCAAGTACGCAGCCAGACGCCCGATGGCGAGCGCAAACTCCAGCACCACGTCCGTCAGAATCTCGCCAATCCACAACGCCGCCCGTGGCCGCCGGTTCGCTTCCGCCGCCTCCTCCGCCTCTCCTCGCTCTCGCCCGCAATTGAATTTACATGTCAGAAAATCTTACTCAAACATGCCTCAAAATGACACCAAAGAATGACATACCGGTGAGCCTTTGCTGTGAGAGGTCGTCCCGCGGGCGGTGGCACCTCCTGGTAAAGGCTGAATTACCTCATGACCCGCTGCGGATTGTACTGCTCGACCATGTGTGAGAAGACCAAGTGGCAGGTCGTCATCCAGAGTGCCTCGCCCAGATTGCACCGGGACCATAATCCGGCGGGGCCGTGTCGTGAAGGAACTCAGGCCGCCCATGGCCACCAGATGACCTCGCCCTCGTGGAGAGTCTCAAAAGGTTATGGAACTCGGTATACGTGCTTCGGTCTCTCCCTAGGCCACCCTAGGGTAGCACGTGTCCAACGTGTTCCCATCGTAGGCCTGTCGACGGGGTCGTCCCCTGCAGCTTTCCCGTAAAGCTCAGTGGTCACCTGGTAAGGGTGCACGCTGGTGCGGAAGTACGGTCGGCCGACTGAAAAGTGCTCCCACGACCATAACTGTAGCAGGGCGTAGCATACCGCGAGGATCGCTCTCGCCTGCGTTGCGCCGACAAGCATTGCACAACCCTGTAGGTGGCGCAGCAATCGAGAGCCCCAATCGCATCGTGGAATCTCTTCGTCGCGTCGCCAAAGATCGCCTGATGGATGTAGCTCAGGTAAACGCAGTCTCCCTGTGTGGTAGGAAACAGGATCCATCCGAACAAGAATAAAAGGTACGCGACTAAATGTGTACGCGACTAAATGTGTCCTCAGCCAGGAATGTGGCACACCCGACGTGTTCGCAGCAATCGGGTGACCAAATTTGTCAGTCAAACGGACCTTCCAGTCTACGGCCCTCGGAGGGGGCACTACTGGAAGACCACGCAGAGGTAGACCTGTAAGCAGAGACACGCCCTCCGTAGTAATGGTCATCTCCCCATCGGAAGTGGAAAGTGTGAGTCTCCTGCCTCCAACGGTCCACGAGCGCAGAGAGGAGTGCCGCCAAATCGCAGCTGCTGCGGGAGGTCCAACATCCGGCGAGGGGTAGGAGCCCGGTCTCCGGCTCGGGACGACGCTTCAAGGGGCCAGCTCTCTCAGGGGCGCCAGACCAGCTCGAGGGCCGACGCCGGCGACCACGCCCGCAACGGTGTCCCACATCCCAACAGGGTCGAGCACTCAGACGCTGCTGCCAATCGGAGCTCGCGCCATCTCCCCGCCAACAGGAAATAACATATCGCACGATGTAAAACATATTATGTGGCACAGAAAATAAGGCAAGACATACGATAAAAATTCAACAATACAATATGATCATAATGAGTTAACAACAAACCCGACAACTTAACAAGTACTACATAAAGGCATAGATTAACAACAACAGAGTCTATCAAAGACATTGAAATAAGTGTTTACATCACGACGTAGTAATTATATCTTCCTTGCTATGGTGCATCGCTTGTGCCGGGTCTGTTTGGGCAATGGCCGATGGAGTGCCCAACTGCTTTGCATACCGCAACGGGGCGGCGAACCTGCTGTTCGCTACCGCCGTCGCCCATGTCGCTCCGGATGCGCTGGACTGCTGCCTTCCACGCACTGTGGTGCTTTAGTGCGTCGTTGGGCACCCACTTCACCGCCCCAGCCAAAGGTCCCTCGTAGTGCGGTCCACCCGCATTTAATGGAACTCGCACTCCAAGTTGCATACAGTGGTGGATGTCGTAGTACTCGAGATGTAACGCCCGAGGCTCGCCGCCACGCCGCGCATGCCGCTGCATACATGGGAGCATGGTTTGTGCGTAAGCTGCGCGCTTGTTGCGTGCACGACGCTTCACCAATCGTGCGCACTGCCACGATCCTCTCTAGCATGGCCCATCACGCATTTCCTCGAGCCCGATCTCGAACTTCGCCGACGCCTTCCATGGTACGAGCGGCGCGGCGATCGAGCCTTGGTGATCTTATTTTCCATGTACGATGCATTACTTCGAGAATTGCTTCACATCCTCCAAATGCTTCTGGCCATCATGGCTCATAACAAAGTATCCGATGGTACGGTTCCAGCTCTCCTCCACGATCGCAGTTGATCGGCAGAGAGCGACACCCTTGAGCACACCGCTGTGCACCTCCGACATGTTGGTCGCCATGATCCCGCACCTTGCACCGTCCGTGTCGCGCGCCAGGACCATTTCTCCAGTCAGTGCGCGAAGTTAACCCACTGTGAACTCCCCAACTCGCGGACCTCTAGCCGCCCCTCGCCTTTGGCATGCGCCGAGTCCGCTACATGCTTCCTGGCCTCCTCATCGAGCCGCTCCACATCGCTCAATTTCCTCCTTTGGTTCTCGCATGCGAGCTTCTTGAACATCTTCATGAGGTCCTTGTTCAAACCTTGTGTGGAAGTTGGTCGCGAGATGCCTCATGCACCAACGGCTCCTAACATCGCTCCACCGCACGGCGGGCAAGGCCCCATTTTGCATCATGCACAACGCAGACAACAATCCAAAGATTGCTATCCGAGATGACACACACATCCGGCCGATCTTGGACCACCGCCGCTTACATTGCACAGAACCACAACCAACTCTCCGTGTTCTCGCCTCAACAATTGCGAAAGCCACGGGACTAATCGGTCATTCGTGATCACCGCAACGCAGCGTGAGGATGGACCCCAGCATTCCCACATAGGAAGGTGTCATCCATCGTGAGCACAGACGACAATGCTTGAACCCTTCGACGCTCGGCGTAAGGCCCGTAAGAACCTTTCAAGAAAAACAATTGGGCCCTCGATCGGATGCACCCGCCAAGCTTGTTTACGACGTCCCGGATTAGATTCCGCGATTTGATGCGAATCTTGGTACTAGGTTGTAAGCCTCTTCGAATGTGCCGAACATTCGCTTCCAACATCGCGCTTACGCACGCCATGCCGCCTTGTAGCCGACAGAAACCCCACCATATTGGCAACATCCGCCAAGAGGAGCTTTGGCGAAATAGACACATCTGCAGCGACGAGGTGGCTTATCAAGCCGGCAACATACGAGGACGCCATGTTGCGGTGCTCGTGAAGCGCTCGCCTAACTCGCATGTGTGGTCCTTCAAAGACCGCTATCCGAAGCCCATGGCAGCGGTCATGAACCTCTGCGCACAGACCTTGCTAGCACAGGATTCATCAACACACCGACGATGTACGTGTTGGGGTTGGACCTTCGCACCGATACGTCCGGCCGATGTTAACGACGATCTAGCAATAGCATGTCAGGCGGCGCCTTGTTAGGAAAGCGCCGACTAGGAGCAGGTGTCCTCATTGAACCCCCACTCAAGACTCCGGACGTGGCGTAACTAGCGATGTCGCCGCAACGCCGCCCAATCGCGAGGGACGAAGCAATGTCGCGGGTCACAAAACCACCAACTACACCTCCCCCGCAGCAGCTTCTCCGTCTTCGTCGTCTTCTGAACAAGTTGTTTCCACGTCCTCCTCACTTTCCACCTCATCCACCTGGTCGGTCAGGTACTCGTGACAATCAATACGGGCTGACCACCATCTCTCCGCTCCTTCGTTGTGCTCAAAATTGACCGCACGCCTCCTCAGTTCTCCATCGCCCACGTCTCCTCCAACACTGGAGACCAACGCAGGCTCCTCCTCACCAGCAGCTTCACCTTCACCGGAACCACCCGCGCCGGATGTCCCCGTCCTCTCCAAGAACTGAACGTAAACCATCAGCCGCGCATATATCGCAGTAGCGGGGTTGCAAACAACCCCCATGTAGTTGGTCCATGAAGCGTCACATGCGACCTCATAAGTTGCCAAATGGTCTCGCCTGCACAACCCACCACCGAGGCATATAACGCCTCGATGCGTAGCTTCTTCCTTCCAGTGGCGCGATCGAACGCGGAACGCACGCACCGCCTTAGCTCCGAGAGGCTCATGTCCTTCAGAGCCGGCGCCCGGATCACGGTGCGGTGACAATTTGACAGGTCCGCACCGTACCGTCCGTCGTGTACGAGAGCGTCCTTGTGGAACACAAACAGATCTTGAATTTCCGCCATAAAGTACCTAACACATGTGCATATGAAACCATCGAATTATTTGCGGGATTTTTTTCCCGAATGAACGCTTCTACAAATTTGGTTATGCCCATCGCATATGATCGTTTTGTCGTACATGTTTTCAATCCCGATTGGAGTTCGTATGATTTTTCTATCAATGAAATGTCCAAGCTAATATTATTTGTAGTATAAATAATCCATCGCCTATTCTATGTTACACTTCAGAAATTTCCTGTGGTACTATATATTTATGAATTTTTTAACTAGTTCGATATTTACAGTGCAAAAATAATTCACTTCAGAAATTCTTATTGCATTTCTACGTTTCCATACCCGAGTTAGACCTAGCTTACACCAAAGACATGTGGGGTCTACGACAAGGTATTCTTTTTCATTAAATTTTGGATTTAAAAACTTACTGAGAGGTGCGTCAAGTTTCTCATTCTAGTGGTGTAATGCGTAGTGCATGCACCGAACGCGATATGCCCGATCAAGAGTACATATACAAAGCGTTCAGTGGGGCTATTTCTATTTTGCTTAACGACCTCCAAATATTTTGCTATTTTATGACCAAGTTCCTGAAACTATACAAATAGCCGAGAGGAAATTTACCACACTATTAGCAACAGGTCTGTTAAATCAACTAATTACGGTATAATGACATTGTTAACTACTAAGTCTTCAAAATAAACTAACTACACAACTAAAACTACTCTGTTGCTACAATTCATCTAATTGCATCCTAATCACATTGCTAAAACTACCGATAATAATAACCGGATGCGAATGACACTTACCTTTTCTAGGTGCTCCCAGCAGGCTTCAAAGCTTATTTTATAGGTATTCGTGATTTTTTCCTTCGCTCTCGCGCCTGAATTTTTTCCCACTCGTAGAATTTTTTGCATATAAATTATTTTCACTCTAACCGCGTCGCAGGAGCCAGTGAGGGAGCGAGCGAACTCACTAGCTCCCTCCCTTTTATAGGCGCCGCAGCGCCCGGGTTCGCGGCGCTTGCGGCGCCCGGCCATCACGCTGGCTTGGCGCCTCGGGCCACCACGCGCGGGCGGCAACACAAGGTGCCGCCGTCCCGCCACGTGGCGCTCGGCGGCAGCCTCGCCTGCCCCGTGGGGCAGCGGCGGTGTTGCCGGGGACGGCAAAGAACTCGTCCGGCCTAAGAAGATTTGAAGAAGCAGGATCGACGGCAAGAACTTGGTTGCTACCGTCCAGGTCGGCAGTACGTATAAGACGGGGGCTATTTTTAGAATTTTGAAATTATAAGGGCTATTTTTGAAATTTTTGTTGCGCAACGGAGCTAAATTAGTCCAGATTTCACCAACGTCCAAAGTTCTAGGCTGACACGCTGGCCCAGTTTAACACTCGATCGGCGACGGTCCATGTGGCCATGACAATGACATTGAGCTGAATGATCCAATGGTGCACTTCTCGCCCGTCAAATATTGGTGTACCTCGCCGACGTGAGCCCGACCTAAGGTATGTCGTATTTTCCCCCCCGAAGGTAAGGTATGCCGTATTTGTAGAAAACACAAAAACAAAAAAAAGTTTACCATTGAGGTTGCACTGATTTTCGACAATGAAAGGAAAGCATGCTTCAGGTGGTTGGTCACATCTGTTGAGTAACCGTCGCTGGAGCGGGTACCTCGTATACAATATTCAGAATCGTAAGAACGAATCAAGAACACAAGACACAACAATAGATTGAACACAGAGATATGAGGGGACTTTAGGGTCTGCTTTGTTGCTTCTCAATCCACGCGTTACAATGAGGGGGCTCCCTCTTTTATATAGGCATCAGGGGTTGGATGAGGAGTCCAATTGGGCCAGGACTCTTCGGTCCTGGGCCCGGTTTCTTAACACTCCCCCTTGGACACTCATCCGACATATTCATGTCTCGTCAAAACTCCATAAAAACCCAGTGGGAAAAATTTAGAGAAAGAGTACATAACATGCATTCCGTTGTGTTGCACGAATTGCCTTATTAAAAACCTTAGCCGAGAAACTTTTGGAAAACTCGTCAAGGAAAAAAAGTACAATTCACCCAATTTCATCTAATCTCCAGGATTTATTCTTTGGGTACTCGATCTTCGTGATCAAGATTCAATAATGAGTTCGTGAAGATTCTCCCCCTGAATTCTGCACTTCCCTAAGTCTTAACATTCCAATTCTACATATGCATCTTTCAAAGCTAGATGCTGGAAGCGATTTAGTGAATAAATCTACAAGATTTTCACATGACTTAGTATGCAGTACTTTAATTTCGTCCATCCTTTGCAATTCATGAGCATAGAAGAACTTAGGGTTGGTATACTTTGTGAGGGGACTCTTCACATAACTCATTTGCTCTTGTGCAACACAAACTATATTATCTTCATAGATAATAGTGGGGGTTTGCGTGGTATTCAATCCACATGACTGCTGGATGTGGTGAATCATCCGCCGAAGCCAAGCACATTCTTGTGAGGCCTCGTACAGTGCTATGATTTGTGAGTGGTTCGTCGAAGTCGATACAAGACTTTGATTAGACGATTTTCATGGAATTGCAGTTCCACCACATAGGAATACATAGTCTGTTTGCGACTTGGCTATATGTGGGTCCGATAGGAACCCGACATCTGCATAGCCATTCATAGACATGTCTTGGTTCTTTCTGTAGAACAGACCAAGTTCTTTGCTTCCTTGGAGGTAACGGAAGATGTCTATTATTTCCTACCAATGCCTTTGGTAGGTTCTGTACTATACCTTGCTAATAGGTTTACGGCAAATGCAATGCCTGATCTAGTACAGTTTGCTAAATACATGAGTGCTCCTACTACACTCATGTACGTGAATTTCGGTCCCAGGACTTCCCCCCTCTTCTTTAGGTCTGTACAGGTTCTTGTCTTGATGCAAGGATCTCCTGACCATCGACACTTTCGAGGGATATGCCTTTTCAAAGCTGAACATTTCCAACACTTTTTGAGTGTAGGTTGGTTGATGTACTAGAATCCCTTCAAGGGTATGCTTAAGCTGCAAGAGCCTATGCTGTATTTGGTTTTACCCAAATATTTTATTTTGAACTCTGACTCCAGGTAAGAGCTTGTTTTCTTAATGCCTTCCAGGGTTCCAATGATATTCAGATCATCTTCATACACTAATATTATACAAAATCCATCCTAGGATCGTCGTATAAATACACAGGGATAATTCTCATTTTTCGTGTAGCCTTTATTGCATAGAAAGTCGCTTCAACCGATTATACCACATTCTGCCTGATTGTTTCAGTCCATACAGTGACTTTCTGAGTTACACACTGTATAGATTTCTATTTGCTCTGTCTTGGTTCGGGATAGGGATACATTCAGGTATCTTCATATAAATCTCTGAATCCAAATTTTCATAAAGGTATGCTGTTACCACATCCATCAATTTCACTTCTAACTTCAAGTTCACTGCCATTGAGATAAATATTTAAATGTAATTTCGCATATGACCGTGGAATAAGTTTCTTCATAATCGACTCCTGATCGTTGAGTGAAATCTTGTGCAACGAGTCTTGCTTCTTTCATTTCTCTTTCGGACAAATACCCACTTATGCCCTACGGGGTGTACATGGGGAGGTGTGTGGCTTACAGGCCTAAACACATCTCTTTTATTCAGAGAGAATAATTTAGTTTCTATTGCCTTCTTTCAATTTTCTCAATCTGATCTTTTCTTACATTCAGCGAGCGATGCAGGCTCTGGATCAAGATCGATGGTTGTGGCAATTTTCTTCGTAAAGTAAATGTCGACATTGGCTGTTGGTTTATTCATAGATTCTCCTGAGGTCATAAAGTTTATAGCTATTTCTTCAAGGGACGATATTTCTAATGCTTCTACTTGCTTACCGCTGCTTTCAATTGCGGGACAAATCCCTTTAGTTTTTTAGCTCCGATGTGTCCGCACACATCCATGCTGATGTCTCCCTTCATGGGGATGTTCAATTCTCGTATGCTTTTTCTGAAGGTTCCATACCGGTGCTAGGTCTCAACTGGCTCCCCTTCTGGTTCTGGGGAACTTCGGTGATCGGCTGTGTCAAGTTCTTCTTATCCTTTTTCACCAGGCGCCCTCGGTTACTTCGGATTTGAGGGGCCGGAGTTCTCGTTCTTTCAGAGGCCTTAGGACGGGATTAGGGATACGTTCATCGGCATTTCAACCCTCTCCGGTGCATTGCGTACAGGCATATGAGACTTGGTCACGCTCGTCAAATCACTAAAGTGGTTAGGTAGTTGATTCGCTAATATTTGCAAATCAATTATCTTCTGGACTTCAATTGTCTTCTAGACTTCAATTATCTTCTGGACTTTTCTATTTGCTTTACTAGTGCGCGGGTCATGTGCATTGATTTCAATTATCTTCTAGACTTCAGTTGTCTTCTAGGCTTCAATTTTCATCTAGACTTCTCTATTTCTCGACATTTTTTCATCAAGGGTTGATTTCCTCCCCCTAATATCGAGAAATAATTCTCATCTAATATGCTATCAGCAAAGCGGGCTGCATGCAAATCTCCAGTCGTGGGGTCCAAATACTTGATTATGGATGCTGTCTGATAACTAATGCATATCCTAGACTTTTGGAGAGTGCCCATTTCAGTTCGCTGTGGTGGTGGTATAGGTACATAAACCTTGCAACCAATCCTTCAAAGATGAGAGATTTTCGGTGTTGGCCCTTGCGCTAGTTGCATATGTGAATAGATGTTATATACCGGTGGTCAAATGAAGGAAGTCTGTTGGACCGTAAAGGCGACTAGAGGGGGGGTGAATAGGAGCACGCTCACTTTTTCACAAATTATGAACTCAATACAATTTCACTCCAGTAGCTATTAGAAAGCTATGAAGATCAATATACCAGTACAGCGGAAGACTAGTATTGAATCCAATTATACCGCTAAGCAATATAACAAAATCAACTAAGATTACCAAGACTCACAGCACGGGCGGTCTGACCGTTGTACTCAACCGGTCGGACCGATTGCCGGGCGGTCTGACCGGCGTTGTGCTGGCGGTCGGGCCGCTCCAAAATCGGTCTGACCGGTGATGACGGGCGGTCCGACCGCCGACTCGTAACCGACCGCAACAATAAAATCAGCCCGATGACGGTTGCAATTAGGTGAAACTTTTGATTCTCAACTCCAATCTTTATGAAACTTTGCACACACCTTCTATATGCTATTGAGGACCTATTCCAATCGAATATTATGATAATTCTTGGAACGATCTTGAGCAATTGTCAATTGATTAATGTAAGGTCTAAAACCGCAAGAACGAAAACTTGATCCTAAAGCTTGTTCGTGAGGTATTGATGATCAAGATGATGCTAGATAGATTCACACATATCACAGCAAGCTAATTCACGGAAAGAATCAATCACAAACTCGCGGATCAAAGAAAGCCCTAAGAACACGTAAATTGAAAGCAAGAACGAAAAGAGACTTATCTCAAGCAAACCTTGCATAGATTGATTTCGTGATTGTTGTCGGATTACATCCACACCATCATAGATCGCTGGACAATCAAAGATCACGAATTCACCACAAACCATCAAGAGCCCTTGCCTCCACCTCAACTCCCTAAAGACAATTAGGTTTTGAAACATCAAAGGCGAGAGGAGAGAGAGGTGCAGCCACCATCTCCTCCTATTTATAGTGGAGGCCTAAAACTCTTAGGGTTTGACTTAATTGGGCCCCGCTAAGGCCCACTAACAAACGGGTCACATACGCACGCTCAGAAAGCGCCGTTTTTAACTTTTGACCTAAACCGCTTCACCATGCGCCATGGATTTGCCAATAGGTCACCATTGTCCATCTTGTGTCACGCTTGAGTCGTTGACTCACCGCATCGCCGATCGCTCGACCTCAACTCTTCAAGTCTAGTCCCGATTCTCCTCGCCGCTGACCGTCGTTGACCACCAAGCTACCCGCACAACCACGCATAAGAAAACACGATCCGGAACAAGTTCTTCACAACTTGACCCATGTTAGTCAAAACATGCATCATGCAAATCATATGCCATGAAACCAATGACTTTGACCTAACAAATCAACATCGCCACGGTTGGCCGACGCTCAAGTAATTACGGTCCGACCGCCCGGGTGAGCGGTCGGACCGCTTCATGGCTTGGCGGACCGCTCCTCGTGAGCGGCCGGACCGCCTTGGGACTTAGTCAAATTCATACTCCCAAAATCCAAACCTTCGAAATTAGAAACGAATAGAACTTCTTACTGGAGACTCCAAAAATTATGAGACCAAGTGCATTGGGATCCCCTCACTTGCCTACAACACCTATTTTTGGCCCACTGCTTTGAACACTTTTGGTCATCGCCGGTCCGATCACCCCACTGGCCGGTCCGACCGATTTGGGACCGGCCGGATCGCTGCAAGGACCGGTCCGACCGCCTCGCCCGTAATACCGTAGCTTTGTCGAAAACACGTGAAACTACAAACCGTAAACGCCATTGCCAATTGTCACATCATCCTAAGATCTGAAACATATCCCCATGAAATCCACAAAGTCGTTCTAATACCATTTTTCAACTTTCTTCACGCTTTGTAATGAGCATGTATTCCTTACCATGCTCTTCGTTAGTCTCTACGTGGAAACCGTTTGCACGAATATCCTTGAGAGTTCTAGTCGATTATGCGCACAACAAGGCTTCTTTAATGACCAAAGTTGTGTCCATCGGGAGTATAATTATGGCCCTTCTTGAGCCTATTATACATGTATCGCTGCCTGCGATTGTCGTAAGGCTACAAGCATTCTTACTGATCGACTGAAAAATTCCGTCTCTCTCAAGGTGGTATTCATTGTGCTGCTACCTGCTAAGCACACTTCCTCCATAGGGCACTACATGCCTTCTAATTTAATGTACTTTATTAGTATGTAGCAGAAATCAAGCAACATATAAATAAAATACTTCAGATCTCAGAACATAACTTGCTAGCATAAATACAGGAATATAAGTCTTGCAGGACTCATCATAAGAATTCTGATGCTTACAACCATTATTCAAATAAAATATTTTAATGTTCTGCTTCAATTGCAAACTGCAAGTTATTATAAAAGATCCAAGTGCAATGCATGCACTAGATCGAATCAGCGAAGTATTCAGAAACTTCTGCCCCAATCCGCTACATGGCGATCTTCTCCTTTTGGACAACTACGGCTGCGGCCGTTGCTATATCCAAAGGAGGAATGATGGGGGCTGCTAATAGGCTGTTCACATCCATAAGTGCAACTAATGGGTGTGGATCCTTTGTGCCTGCAATAGCGAGGTGTGCCTCATGCTATCATTTTCCCTTTTCTTAGAATGGAAAACATCAATAACGTGATGCGACCCACGACCTTACCCTTCTTGCCCCTCTCATTTGTGAGAGGCTTCCTCGCCTTGTAGCTGATAGCATTGTCTTCATGGCCAACATTGCTACTAAGCGTATGTGGGATGTAGTTCTTTCTTAGAACATCATGTTGAGCTTTCACAACTTTCATGATGTCAATCACTGCGGCATACTTCTTGTAGCCATTTTGACAATAATTGCGTGCGGATTGTACCGCATTTGGGTGAAAGATAGAGTGAGACTTCTCAATCTTCTGCTCATCCGTGATTACCTTATCACAGAGTTGAAGACCGTACAAATTCTGGCCATGCTTTGTCAGTTCTTTGAACTCCTGGTTCGTGATGCCAGTCATTTCCATATTCATGCAAAAAGTTCATAAGATTACTGTAACACCCCAGCCCAACATGAGCCTGGTATGCTACTAAAATAACGAGATAACAAACAAAACCCTATGACATTACAATAAATTTCGACAGAACCTCCTTTGTATAACTAAGTATACCGAAGGTTCCAATAGAAGCATAAGATTAACAATATTTCAACAACCAAAGTTCATCGAAGCATTCATAGATAATGTACTCGGTTAAGGCATAATCAAGCATAAATAAAATTTACCACTCTCATTATTACAAATAATTCAATGCATTCAAGCATAGCCAAAACTTAGACCTTAAACAGATGCTTGTTATTAAGGTATGATCTAAATGATAATATTCCTTTAACGAATGAGTGGTAGTGAGTGCAACCAAAGCAATCCTACTCCCTCCCATGCATGCCATCGGCAAACGAAGTACCTAAAACATAACAACAGCAAGAGTGAGTCCAAGACTCAAAGAAAGTACAACAAGAAGACAATGGCAATTGCAACTATAACTATTGGCATCTATCCACAACTATCCATAATAAACATGGCTCATGCTTATGCGATGCAACTGTTCAAATGCACTTTTCTTTCTCTCTTTTGCATATACCAGTATTGCGGAGTGTGCGTCTATCGATGCACACCCATGTTTGTGCCTTCTAGCACAGGGATATTAGCCCATACTCCACAAGTATGGGGACCCAAAAGCCCATCATATTCATGACGGGGACCTCAATTAAAGCTTGGTCACCACGTGACCATGCCTCCAATATGATATCATGATGCACATGGTCAAGACTTTAAATCATCATGCATAAATGAAACTTACGCATTCTTCTAGCATTGGCGAGCATTGATATCCATAACATTCGAGCATCCATGATTAACACAATATACTCATAACATAGTAAACATGAACAAACGATCACGCACAATTTACTACTCTCAGCATTTGCTCGCTTTTCTTTTCCCTACGGCACACGAAGAAGCAAGATGAGTTCCTTTACTTCGGAACTCCGCCTCCTGCACAAGCATAGTGGAAACAATAAATACGCTGAAATATGGACTCCGATTACACCCCTTAATCCAATTCCTCAAGCCCTAAGGTCCGAATAGAAGTTCTACCCAAATCCCCCGGCAGACTGGCAGAAAGCTTCCCGGGACATCTGTACTAAAAATATCATAACTTTCACTACGAAACTCGGATCAAGGTGATCTTTGTCTCTCTAGAATTATGACAAAACTGTCTACAAAAACCTAGTTGGGCTAGTCCCCTGGTTCGGCCTCCTACTAGCCCTAATATTCAAGTGAAGTTCTCTGTCCTAACAATCTGACAGACAGAAAACAGTGACGGTAAAACTTGCATAACTTTTGATTGGTAACTCTAAAAATTGTGTTCTTTATCAACTTTGAAAGCTTACAGAAGTATCTACAATATTTATTTTGGGTGGAATTTCTGATTCGGCCTCTAAAAATTCAAATTGACCAGACAAGATAATCTGCCAATTCACGTCAACCCTCCTGGACAGTCGCGGTAAAACTAGTATAACTCCTAAACCGTGACTCCACATCGGGTGATCTTGGTGCCAAAATAAAGCTAAAATCGATAGCTACAACTTTCTAAGAGGTGATCAGATCAGAAAATGTACGTGTCTTACCTAAAACTGACGAGCAACCACGCTGCACAAATCTGATCTGCTACCTCTCCTTGGTTGGCCCTCCAAAAGTCGCCTCCTCGCTTTCCTTCCAATGGGCCACCGCAACGGGCTTCGTCGGGGAGGGAGAAGGGGCTGTGGAGAAGGTGGTGGCGCAGGGGAGAGGTGGGGAGGGGCGGCGCACAGCTGGGGGAAGGTGGAGGCGGTGGCTCACAATGGGGGAGTGGGAAAAGGGGAGGATTAGGTTTTTGGGGGGGTGGGCACCCCCATGGCCGTCCACAAGAAGGTCCCTCCTGGGCCACGGCCCAGGCCCAGGTTGTCGAATAAGATCAAATAACTTCCTGTCGTTTCATGTTTTACTATTTCTCTTATTCCCTTTTCTCCTCCCGGCTAATTCTTGAAGGACCGAAATGGCAACAGAGGGGGGGTGAATGGTGCCTTAAAAATTAAGAACTTCCCTTTATTGTATTTAAACAAACCTACAAAGCCCTCTGGAAATCTCAAGTTTGAGTGAAGCGAAATCAGAGAACGAAAACAAGCTTGGTCGTTTCATCGTAAATCGAAGTCTGATTCTACCCGTGATAGTTCTCGCACCGTAGTTCCGGTTCAAGATGGAAGTTCCGCATGTAGTTCTCCGTGAGACAATCTAAGTTCCATTGTCCCGACCAAGAACAAGGCGCTGGGTTTTTCTCAAAAATCCGAAATACTAAATCTTGAATGCTCTTCTCAGGTCAAGTTTCACAGGACATCATCCTAAACAACATCTTGACCTCATGGAGAAGAATCGCAAACAAAGATTCATTAATCAAGGCAAAATCGGATTTCTTGAAGAAGGAGCTAGAAAGACCAAAAACTTCAATAGATAATATTCTCAGATTCTTAGCTCATGAAACTTTGAGGATATATTAGCAATATCAAAACGACTCTAGATATCGAGTTTCATACCATCTCATAAGAGGAATCAAAAGATACACCAAAACCCTAGATATTCAACATGAACAGAGAAAATAGAAGAGGCGTAAACAAAAACCAAAACCTCTGGATTTCATTGAAAGGAATCACAAGATTACAAAGGAAACCACAGAGGAATGATTACACAAGTTTTCAGTTCATCCTCTCCAACTTAACAAACTCTCAAAAAGCAAAACAAACTCTTTTGCTAAAGCTAACCCTAATTTTCTCTCTCAAAAGTCTAACCCTAACACCAGGGGTTCACCTCTATTTATAGCCCTTGGCTAATGGGTCTCCAACCCATTAAGCCCGCTACACCGAACGGAACCGCCCCACTTGTGCCGCTTGCGAAAAGACCGTTTCGCCCCTTGCGCACCTTCTGGAAGCCTCCCGTACGCCTTGATGTCCTTGACTCGCAACCACCTCAAGATTCACGCCGTCTTCGACACATCTCGATCGTTCTGACCTCAACGCCGCCTGCGCCTAGTCCGATCACCTAGTGTCTCGCCACGACTTCGCCTCGATGTCCCGCAATCAACATGCATAAAACACATCACATAGCATTGCCCAATATCATAGCATCAATATTTGTACAAGACTCAAACTCATACAAACTCAAAATCACAAACTATCCTTCTCTGCACAGTTCTGGACACAATCGGAAGTTCCGGTTTCCAAAACCGGAAGTTCCGACTTCCAAACAAAGACAAGAAAGAATAGCGAAACGCAAAGATTTCAATCACAAACTTCTCACCACAAATACAAATACTCATCACTCAAACGGGACCCTACTCACATGGTCTCTCAATCTCCCCCTTGATGAATATATTGGCAAACACGAAAAAGCATATAGAAGAGTTTGTGATAGAAGCCAAACATGGTCTAATCTAGAAATCAAGAAAGTTCAAAACCATGTTTGTCAAAGAAGAAGGATTTGAGCTTTAAAAGAAAGAGCAAATTTTTCTACAAAGCTCTCCAGAAGACGTTTTCTCTCCAAACCAACTTCTCCCCCTTTTGGCAATAAACACATCAAGAAGTTGTAAAAAGAGGAAATGACTATATGATATTCATTTTAAGCAATAGGAGCCATGTAGATTATCCAAAATGACTATTAGAGTATTACACCAAGCCATAACACAAGAGAATGCTATCAAGATCATGACAATTGATGTATAGAGTAGCTAAGACAGAAAATCCATAATCTGATTAATGATCCAATTCTTTAGCAAGTCAAATAAACCAAGATTGTAGTCTAGCAAAGGTATCCAAGGATGATACAAGCCATGTCAAATAATCTAAGTTGACCCAAGAAGACTCATATTGAACAGTTTAGAGTGCTACTAGTTGAAGAAGGACTCATTTTATCCAGTACTTGGTCTTTTTAATGATAAGCATTTTTAGCACAAGTTTCTTTTTCTGGAAACATAATTATGGCTTTATCTTAGTGAAGCAAGTCCTAGACTAGGTGCCATCCACAACTGCCTCCTAAGCTTCCACCAATTTTTCAAATCTTAACCATGTGCTAGATCCCAAGCCTTATGCGACCAATCCAAGCAACAGACTTAAGGAGGTGATCTTAGGTCATCCAAGGCTCCCCCTAAGTTCATGCCTAGTGCAATGGCAAGCCGTCTCATGAGAAAGATTTGGTGAGATCAGTTTTTTCGCACAAAAGAGATCATTTTTGCTTTTGAAGTTTTTAGACCAATGATAAGTCAAGTTTCTTAACAAACTGACAAAGCTTACTCTGAAACTCAATAAAGATTCAAGACTCAACTCAGCCTACTTGACATGGCGAGAATCATAAAAGGATAACTTCAGCAGACTAGTCTCACGAGCTATCATGACAAGGTTTTAATTCAAGTTTAGCATATTTTAATCACCTTAGCAAGGCAAAGACTAAACTACACATAAAAAGTCATGATAAATCAAGCAGTTTAGCATAAATCATGGCAAGATGTAAAATAGTGAAAACAGATCATAAGGGATAATAGACAAGGCTCCATATGATTATATTGCAATGCAAGATGAAATGCAGGAAAATCCAGATCCTCTTCAGAATGAGATGCATCTTTTAATTCAGGTTGAGTTATGTCAAATTTACTAACATGAAGAAACAAGATGAACTCCCCCTGAACCAAAGGAACAAAAACGAGAATCTGATAAGAGAAATGTAAAAGGCGCCCTTAGAGCATAGAAAAGATGTAGAGAAACTATCGCCGCATGTGTTCTTATCTACCCCATATGATTCTAGGACTATCACCGATCAACTCACACACTAAGGAGCAACATCGCCCCTGTCTACCTGTGGGTGGCCCGACCCTTGCTAGAACCTATAAGAAGTGAGTAAGCTCTACTTAAAGAGAGAAGAGACAGCTAATAAGCAGCATCCTAGAAGCACAAGATAAGAATTAGCAGTCAAAGCAACTTGGTAAGAGAACCACTCTAACCTATGCTGGAAGGACTTAGACCCAAAACATTTAAATGAAATGTAACCAGAAAGGAGAAATAGCATAAATAAAATATAATACAGTAGTAGCACATAGCTCCCCCTCACAACAGTCCGTAAGGACAAACCACCCCAAGCTCTCCCCGCAGAGCTGAAAACCGAGAGCTGTCCAAAGGCTTGGTGAAGATATCAGCCAACTCGTGTTCACTCTCCACAAACTGAAGCACAATGTCACCCTTCTCAACATGGTCTCGAAGAAAGTGATATCTGATATCAATATGCTTGGTCCGAGAATGTTGCATTCAATATGCTTGGTCCGAGAATGTTGCACTGGGTTCTTGGCAATGCAAATCGCAGACGTGTTATCACAAAAGAGTGGAACACTGTCGATTGCTAACCCAAAGTCCTGCAAGGTCGAGACCATCCAAAGCACTTGGCTCCAAAGAATCGTCGCAAAGAACGTGCTCGGCCTCTGCAGCGGATCAAGCAACCCCGATCGCTTCCTTGACGACCGGAGACAAGAGAAGTGCCAATGAATTGGCAAGTGCGGAGGTGCTCTTCCTATCTATCCTACACCCAAATAAATCAGACGGAGAAGGCTCTAAGAGATAGACAAGAAGAGGAAGAGTACCGATACCGTAGTCAATGGTAGCTCAAGGTGCCGAAGATGCGCTTCACCACCGACGGTGAGATACGCGAGCGAAGCTCAAACCGAGCACAAAGACACACGAGAAGTGTATGTCCGGTCTCGAGGCCGTGAGGTACAAGAGAGAGCCAATCATGCTCTGAACGCCTTTTGGTCAATGTGTTCGCCGTCTTCATCTCGATCAAGAGCATTGAGATGCCATCGGAGTTGATATCGGCTTTCCATCATTCATGTCGAAACGCTTCAGAAGGTCTCGAGTGTACTTGCCTTGGTGAAGAAAAGTACCTTCCCGAGTCTGTTTGATTTGGAAGCCAAGGAAGAAGCTCAACTCGCCCATCATGCTCATCTCAAATTCCGAGCTCATAACATCGGAAAACTGGAAAACGAGTATGTGAGGAGCCGCTAAAGATGATGTCGCCCACATAGATCCGACGAGCAAAAGATCAGTGCCAAGACGGCGGATGAACAAGGTCTTGTCTATTTTACCCATTTCAAAACCATGACTCAGCAGATAGGACTTAAGCCTCTCATACCAAGCTTTGGGAGCCTGCTTGAGTCCATACAAAGCTTTGGAAAGCCTGTAGACATGGTTAGGGTATTTGGGGTTCTCGAAACTGGAGGTCAGTCGACATAGACTTCTTCCTCAATAAGGCCATTGAGGAAAGCACTCTTGACATCCATCTGTAAAGCTTGAAACCCTTAGAAGTCGCAAAGGCAAGCAGATTCTAATGGCTTCAAGTCTAGCTACAGGGCAAAGGTCTCTTCAAATCTAGACCTCAACTTGGGAGTACCCCGAGCTACCAAATTTAGCCTTGTTTCAACGACTAACCCATCTTCACTTTGCTTGTTCTTGAACACCCATTTGGTCCCAATGATATTGTGACCTTGAGGGGCTCAACAAGGGACGGACCTTATTTCTTTCAAAGTTTTCCAACTCCTCATGCATGGCGTTTATCCAAGACTCACAAATAGAGCATGAGAAACGCCTTTGGGCTCAAATGAGGCGATTTAAAGAATGGAGACAAAGAGAGACAAACCAGCTTTTGGAACGTGTGACACGCTCAAAGAGGTCTCCAATGATCTGCTCAATGATGATCTTTTGGATATGTCTAGGAGGTCCAGATGAGATGAAGAAGTGGCCTCTACCTCATGAGCGGATGAGATAGGAGCAGAGCCACTAGCTTGTAAGAAGCGTAAGGTAAGGGATGATCTCCTCGAGGAGCGGTGGAAGAAGGCACCTCAAGAGGAGGAGAAGGAACTGGATCGGGTAGACAACCCTCATCTCTATCCTCCTCAACTTCTTCAAGATGGACTCTGATCGCTCTAGAGAACTCGAGATATCGTGCCTAGTCCCCTGACCGCCTCATCGAAGGTCACTTCACGTGTTTCTACCATTTTACTAGACTCGCAGCCTGCACTCTATAGGCACGAGAAGAAGTCGAGTAACCCGTAAAGATCCCATCACAAGATCGTGATTCGAACTTATCTCGGTTCCTGACTTCAAAATAAAACACTTGCAACCAAACACACGAAAATGCGAGACTGGGTTTCGCCATATCTCAACTCATAAGAAGTGCGATGCAAGAGTGCCCTAAGAAAAACTCTGTTAGAAACATGACAAGCAGTAGCAATAGCCTCAGTCCAAAACTTCCTAGGTGTAGAGTACTCATCAAGCATCATCCTGGCCATCTCGACCAAGGTACGGTTCTTCCTCTCCACAACGCCATTCTCGTTGGGGGCGATGGAGACGAGAACTGGTGCTCTACACCTGTCTCACCACAGAAACTCTTAAAGTAGGAATTCTTGAACTCGGTGCCATTATCACTGCGAATTGCTCGTAATGCACCTGGGAGCTCAACAGAAAGCCTACTAAAAAGACCACAAAAAGTGTAAACGCCTCATCCTTCGAGGCTAAGAAAACACCCAAGAGTACTCGAGAAGTCATCGACCACAACAAGAATATACCACTTCCTCCCGCCGATCAAGATCGAGCCGACCAATCAGATCCATATGGAGCAGCTTGTCCGTGCATCACCATTGTCACTTTATGATCGAGAGTGAGAAGCGGCAACCATCTTGCCGCGTCTTGCGGCATGGAGAGCAAACTAGATCCTTGACCATCTTGAGTTTTGGCAAACCACGAATGAGATCGTGGCGCTAACTCGTGTCAAATGATCAAAGCCTATATGACCTAGTCTCCTATGCCGTAAGGTCAAATCACGGGATTCGAAGCAATTAAACACCGAGAGGATCACCGAAGACTCAGAAAAATCAGCACGAAAGATCCTCCCATATCGAGAAATCCTGCAAACTAGACTACCCGAAGAATCAAGAATTTTGCAATTGTTTTTCTTAAAGCTCACCTCGTAAGCGTCATCGGTAAGCTGAGAGACTGAAAGCGGATTATACTGCAGCTTACTTACTAAGGCAACATCTTTCAAAATAAAAGAATCATTAATGCTCACAAGTATTTTAGCGATGACGCCCAAATGAAGCATCTCCAAGGTGATCATCTCATCACCTCGAGCACGGGCTAGGGAAGAAAACCAACGAGAGTCTCCGGTCATATGACGAGAACACCCGGAGTCTACAATCCAGACCTTTCCCTTCCCAGCCCGACGAACCTGAGTCAAACAGAGAGTAAAGTCTCAGTACTGGGGTGAATCAACAGTGATTTTGGCACCCAATAGTGAGTAACACCTCGAACAGATGAAGTAGTCAAACAAGACTGACCTCTATCTACCCTACGCTCTCTGTCACTCAACAAGTCAGAAGGTGCGTAGGCGGACTGAAGTCATTCTTTAATCCGATCGCTATGGAAGAGCGAGTCGAAATTCTAGCAACATGTCGATCTCGCCATGTAGCCATTTCGAAAGGAAACCGAGATCTACCCTCAAAGCGACGGAAGTCACGACCAAAGGGAGCATGAGGACGAAAATCAGAAAACTCAGAAAAACCAAGTCCTCGATGCTGCCCTAAATCATCAGTTGTATCAAACCTAGACCTCATGTTAGTCTTAGGTGCACTCATGGTCTGGGGCTGACCCTGAATGCGCCTAAAAGACTCAACATGATCTCTACGCGATCTTGGCGCTACCAAGCAATGATCAACCAAATGTCCATCCTTCCGATGGAAGGTGCAATGATACTCGCCTCGAGAGGTCAAGCTGCAGTGGAATCACCTTGTCGTCGAGATCCTTTGAACAAAACCCGCTGACTTAAAATTGACTTTCTCAGTCCTGGGCTTAGTTTTGATCACACCTGGTGCTATGGTTCTGAGCACGACAGGTGGATGCTTCCTCATATCCTCATGAAAATTATATCCTATACCCTGATTAAATCTGCAAATCTTAGATTGGTCTAGAAACAGATTGAGCTTCTTCTTGCCTCCTACAAACCTCTCGAGAGTGTTCATAAGATACTGACACTCACGAAAGAGAGAGGTGCAAGAAGAGCAGGGGGAAGAAGGAACAACAGAAGGTAAGGGAGCAGAAGAAGAACCAACAGCACAGGAAAGATTGGCTTGTGCAAGCACAGCCGACTTTGCCGGGATAGTCCTACTGCTAGCAGATTGGTTCACGTTGCTAAGCGTCTCTACCAAACCCTTAGACTTCTTCCCAGCACACACAATACAAGCGGATGATTGTGTCTCTAGAAGGTCCTTAGTTAGCTTCACACATTTTTCATCCAAAGCAACCAAATCACATTTTAGTTTATTACATTGATTGCATGGTGGGCTAACAAGGTCCTTAGAAGCATACTGAGCCAGTTTGTTATTGTGATCAATCATTTCTTGAAATTGTTTGGATACAGATTCTAGTTCAGCAGTTAACTTAGGACAGTTTAAACAAGAAACAATGGGCTCAAGTAAAGTAGCTTGGAATTCAACAATTTTGTGATCTGCCCATTTTAGGTTCATCTTGAGATTACTATAATTTTCACAAGTCTCGGGCAGATCGAGCAACATGGTATATAGACCTCTAAACGAGTTGTCCTTAACCTCACAGGAGGTGCAAGCAGTAGCCTCAACAGTAGTAGATGAAGGAGGTACTACCCTACTTATCTCTAGTTCAGCAAGAAGGCTAATGTTCTCCACTTTAATCATGTCTAATTCTGAGGACACACTATCATGCAAGGTCCTTAGTTTTTCCATGTCATCAAGCAAAGCACAGCATGTGTCACAATCATCACGGGAGGGAGCAGATGTAAGTAAGGTAAGCTCCCGTGATAGTCTAGCTACTTCCTTCTCCAACTCAGTACACTTAGCCCTACACTTAGCATGAAATCTACCTAGCTTAAGAAAAGCATCATTAAACTGGTCGTAAGTGGGACTAACCTCATCGGAGTCTGAGTACGCACCGTCGCTTAGTTCGCCTCGAGGGCCATGAAGCACATGCCGGAGAAGTTGCCGCCGTCCTTGGGATCTTGATCGTCCTTTCCATCATCGCTCTCCACCCGCCACCTCGCTGGTGTCAAGCTCGTCAAGGCGGTGAGGACGCGATGGAATGCCTTCTTTGCCTTCCCAAAGTTGCGGAACTTCTTCTTGCCTTGGTCAGGTGCTGAGGGCTTCGTGTTGCGGTTCTTGTCGATGTAGTCGTTCTTGCCCGAACCGCCATAGTCACCTTTGCCCTTTCCCAGCTTGGGGCAGTTTGCTCGGATGTGGTTGGGGCCACCACACTCGAAGCAAATCACAGGACCTCCTCTTTTACCATCCCTCCTCCTCTTGTAAGCATGGGAAAACTTCCGAGCTAGGAGGGCTAACTGTTCATCCTCAAGCTGCTCTAACTGATCATCAGTTATGTCACAGAGAGCAGCAAGGGAGAACCCGTGTATCAACTCAGAAGAAGATCCAGAGGTGGGATTAGTGACTAAAGCCATCGACTGTGACTTCGACCTTCGAGAGACAATGTCAATCTCGTGAGTCTTGAGGCGCGAGTAAAGCGCGTCAAGAGTCAGGGTCGAGAGGTCCGTGCTATCCTTGATGGTAGTCACTTTCATCTTCCAAACACGAAGATCAAGTGCGAAAGCATCATCGAGCGTTATCCGAGTCGGGTATGTAAGACCGACCGCTCGGAGGTTGCTCAAAATCTTATAGAAACGCCGAAAAGCACTTCGTCAAGAGATTCACCACAAGCATCTCAAATTTATCAGATTCTCGCTTGAACCGGTCTTGTCGAACCGTCTTAATCAGGTGGTGCCCTCATGGTATGCATCGAGTGTCACCCGGATGTCGTAGCGTAAGACAAATGAGAAATACGATCAAACTCATACGCCAAACCTCGAATGATAATGTTCCTTGCCTTAGCAATGGCCTCAACATCGGGCATGTTTTCCACATTGATGTTTTCATCGGCAGAACAAAGAAATCTAACCTTCACCTTTCTCCGGATGGCATACCCCGAGCCTGATGTAAGTTTCCATTCGGCTCTTCCAGAAGGGGTAATCCAGGCCATCAAAGACTGGAGGCTTGGTGGAATACTTGTCCGTTGCCATGGCTCAACAGACCGGTTAAGATTTATAAGGAAGAGCTAACCGGCTCTGATACCAATTGAAGGACCGAAATGGCAACAGAGGGGGGGGGGTGAATGGTGCCTTAAAAATTAAGAACTTCCCTTTACTGTATTTAAACAAACCTACAAAGCCCTCTGGAAATCTCAAGTTTGAGTGAAGCGAAATCAGAGAACGAAAACAAGCTTCGGTCGTTCACGTAAATCGAAGTCTGATTCTACGGGGTAGTTCCGCACCGTAGTTCCGGTTCATCGCGGAAGTTCAGCACACGATAATTCGCCGTGGACAATCGGAAGTTCCGATTGTCCTGACCGAAGAACACTACGCTCGGGTTTTTCTCAAAAATCTGAAATACTAAATCTTGAATGCTCTTCTCAGGTCAAGTTTCACAGGACATCATCCTAAACAATATCTTGACCTCATGAAGAAGAATCGCAAACAAAGATTCATTAATCAAGGCAAAATCGGATTTCTTGAAGAAGGGGCAAGAAAGATCAAAAACTTCAATAGACAATATTCTCAGATTCTTAGCTCATGAAACTTTGAGGATATATTAGCAATATCAAAACGACTCTAGATATCGAGTTTCATGCCATCTCATAAGAGGAATCAAAAGATACACCAAAACCCTAGATATTCAACATGAACAGAGAAAATAGAAGAGGCGTAAACAAAAACCAAAACCTCAGGATTTCATTGAAAGGAATCACAAGATTACAAAGGAAACCATAGAGGAATGATTACACAAGTTTTCAGTTCATCCTCTCCAACTTAACAACCACTCAAAAAGCAAAAGAAACTCTTTCGCTAAATCTAACCCTAATTTTCTCTCTCAAAAGTGATGCGGGGTGCCCGATCTTCTCGACGTAGAACCTCTAGATAACTTGTGTATCCTGACGAACCACCAGCTGATCCCCCGCGCCAATGCACGGACTTGCAACTCTATGGAAATTCGCCCAAACACACACTTGATTGGATCCTCGCTGACCACAAGCGAAGATCGTCGAACCCTCAATTCCCAAATGGAAAAGCAAGAACGACTCCTTGTTCTCAATGCCCAATTCCCTCTGCTTTTGGCTATAAGCACAACAGAGAATCAAGCAAAAGCTTTGAAAATATATTAAACGTGGTCCGAGGTTACAATGGGGTCTACCCTCTATATATAGTGCTCCTACTCCTCCTCATGGCTGGCCAAGAGGCCCTACTCCTATTCTAATTCGGATTTGGAGTCCTACTCCAATTCCGATACATTCCAAAACAGAAAAGGAAACTCTGATTTTACAACCGTCATATTGTTTCGGTCATATCTTTTGATACAGGACGAATTTTGGAGTGAGGGAGGATCCGTTGGATCGGGCTTGAAGTTAGCTTTCCAACAAGCCCAAAACACTCAAATCGACTTCGTATGAGAAAGTTATGGCCTTTTACTCGGACTGTCCTGCTGATTCCGAATCCGAATTTGAGGCTGATTCCGAATCCGAATTGAATTCTGAGTTGATTCCGAATTTGAATTTGGTTGGGCTTGTGGAAGTTTCGAATTTGACTTGGATTCTTGGGCTTCTCTCCCCTTGCTTGTCTCCCACGAGCTTCTCCTCCATTGTGACGGCCTTTCTTCAAGAACAGCCTCATATCCTTCATCTCCGTTCATTATTGAATCTTCCAATCTGAGCATAAGCAAAATACTAGTTTTAGGTAGTATGAAATTCTCAACTAATTTAAAAGGAAATTCAAAGAATGATTCACTTGTTGGATAAGCTTCTCTTGTTTTTCAACTCTCTTAGTAAGCTCATGTTGTTCTGAGGTATTTAATGAATTGAAAATATTATATGAAACAACATAGCTAAGGATGTCCGCATCATCCTCCCTTTCTTCAAAAAAAGCCGTCCTCGGCTTTTGATAGCCTGAAAATGTGCTAGACGAAGAAAACAACGTATATGCATGGTATATATATTTATCATACAAACAAGTTCCGTGTAGCGCATGATGATTTGCCGAACATGAATTAAACAAAGAGAACAACGTATGTACGTGATATATGTATGAATCAATTGTTGTGTTATTCGCATTGTTTTGCGCAATCGATAGCTTGAAATCACATTTCAAATTGCACAACTGACTCATATGATAAAATTTCACCTTCCCAATATCAAAGTCAAGTAAAGTGGGTGAAAACAGATTGATACCATTACATGCTTCAACTGCGCTACTCTGATTAGTTATACAATTAAGAGATAAACAAGTAGGCATCATATTGCGTTCTAAACAATAGACACTTGTATTTAAACCCATCTTAAAGAGACCGTGACATTGCTCAATAGGTGGTTTGCGCAAAACATGTAATTTTAAATAAACAAGATTATCACAGGTAATGCATATTCGATAAACTTGAAACATGTTGTTGTCTACACCAAAATCTCCAATCAAATTGAATTTATATGTGTTTATGTAGCTATTTACTAGTGATCTTAAATGTGAAATTTCAAGAACCTTCTTAATAACACTAACTACCTCTTTTGGTTTATCGAATATGATATGACACAAAGAATCATTAAGGGATATTCTAGAAAGAACTTCTGTATGACTAATCCATTCCATATTATGCAAATTAAACATATCAAATTTATAACTTGGAATCATCAAAGGAATAATGGAATTCTCAGTTTTACGCACCTTGTCTTGATGATATATCGATTTAGTACCAATAGTGTTACCTTTGTCGTCCTCCTCAGTTGATGTAGGTGCCGCGGGTATCGTAATGTCATCATGTAACGACGGGGTATCATGTGTTCCCTCTCTAACCATGGTTATATCTTCATCTTTCTCTTCCATTGGTGAGAGCTCTTGAATGTCTAACTCCTTATTTGCTTGGTCCACCTGCACAATGTGTGATACAACACTAGAAATAGAGGGTAAGTTGTTAGGTTCAAAAATAATCTTACTTGTCCTACCATCTATCTCTCCCTTTTCTTTTGGTGTATCGCTCACACTCTCAATTGGGATGCTCTCAACCTCGCATATGGTGGACTCACACAGCTCACTCTTTTTATCACTCTCACTCAATTTGGCTATGTGGCTCTCATTCTCACATAGGTTTTGATACATCTCATCCTTGTAAGACTGTGGGCCAGCAATGGCACAACTACCACCAACCACGATCTCCTCATGTGTTGCGGGTTGTGACGGGGCAGCACTACTCATCACCTCGGTCGAAGAAAAATTCACATGCTCTATTTTCTTCTCAAGTGACACACCAGTGGATGAATTAGAACTAAAGAGCCGGTGCAGATTTAATTGATGTGCTTGCATGTGTTTAAGTCTCTTTTCTGCCTTCATAACATATTTCACAACATCTTGCAGACTACGAAAATATTCATCTTGAAGTGCAGCAACGATCTGATAATTCAAGCCTGCTTTGAAATATGCCTTTTCTTGATATGCACTAGTGATATTGGCACGGCGCATTGCATGGTTCAACTCAATATAGTAATCTTTGACAACTTTGCTTCCTTGTTTAATGCTCTCCACGTGTCGTAGTAGTTCCCGCTCATAATAGGATGGAACAAATTCTCTTCTCATGATGCTTTTAAATGCACCCAAGATGTAATGAATCGTTTTCCACCTAGTTGTTGCCACCAACTAGAGGCATAGTCCGTAAAAACAAAGTGGCCACTCTCACTTCCTTGGCTTCGATTCAACTTATGGGATTCAAGCTCGAACTCCATGTCTTGTACCCACTCAAGATACTCCTCTGGATCATTACTACCATAGAAGGGAAGATACGTATACTCGCGATCTGCCATTGTTAGCAGCAAAGCAAAGAATATGTATGTATGTGTATGTGTATATGTAGAGGTCACTCAACTCACAATCCTAACAAGGTGAAGTTTCTTTACCGTTAAAAAGGAATTAAGATCAACAATACTTACACTTCAGTATGGCAGGAACCACAAGGTGATGTGTGAGCGAATTTCATGAGCAAGTCAAAGCACGACAACGGGTGTTTTGTGGAGCTTGGTATGGATACCTACTTAATTTGAAAATTCTAGGTATTGTAAGGCTAAGTAAATATCCAAACTAGAATTCAATGCCTAGTTGCCGATCACAAAGATATAAGTGAAAATCAAAACAACTCACACGCAAAGATATTGGAACTTAGTGCAATTAAGGAATGAGCTATGTAAGATATAAGTGAAGAACAAAATAGCTCGTATTGCACAAGTTATAGAAAGACGCTAGCTAGTTGCAAATAATGAAACTAGGGCACAAGATTGCACAAAATATTAATATTCTAACAATTGAATCAAGAATGAGTGGGGATTTTTGCTCAAGTTTATGGTTCGGCTATGCGCTTTCTTTTTCCTTTTGTCTTTTGTCTTTTCTTTTTCTCTTCTTTCTTTTTTTTTGCCTTCTCTTTTTCCTTTGTTTTTTTTGAACTATTGCCAAAATTCTTGTTCTACCAAAAATGAGCAAAAGTTCTTTCCCACCTTTTGATCTTTGAACAATTGCAAGAACACAAATATTAATATGCAGCCCTAAGCAACGATTTAGCTACTCTTCAATAGGTTCAAAGTATTCGCAAAGGATTGAAAGGTTCACAAAGGATAAATTGGTTACTCACTTTTTTTTGGTGTTTTTTTTATAAACACGACAAAAAAATCAAACTAGGCTCAAATAAAAGCAACGCAAAAGAATTCAAGATCAGCAAACTAAACTTGATTCTAATGGACAAAAACTTAACAAAACTCACTAGAATAACAAATTAAATACTACTACGAAAGACTTTTTTGTATGGCTTTTTCGTATAGGGAAAAAATTAGATAATCGGATAAAGATCCTACCGAGTCAACGGAGCTCGATACCACCCGATGCGGGTGCCCGATCTTCTCGACGAGAACCTCTAGATAACTTGTGTATCCCGACGAACCACCACCGATCCCCGCGCCAATGCACGGACTTGCAACTCTATGGAAATTCGCCCAAACACACACTTGATTGGATCCTCGCGACCACAAGCGAAGATCGTCGAACCTCAATTCCCAAATGAAAAGCAAGAACGACCCCTTGTTCTCAATGCCCAATTCCTCTGCTTTGGCTATAAGCACAACAGAGAATCAAGCAAAAGCTTTGAAAATATATTAAACGTGGTCCGAGGTTACAATGGGGTCTACCCTCTATATATAGTGCTCCTACTCCTCCTCATGGCTGGCCAAGAGGCCCTACTCCTATTCTAATTCGGATTTGGAGTCCTACTCCAATTCGATACATTCCAAAACAGAAAAGGAAACTCTGATTTTACAACCGTCATATTGTTTCGGTCATATCTTTTGATACAGGACGAATTTCGAGTGAGGAGGATCCGTTGGATCGGGCTTGAAGTTAGCTTTCCAACAAGCCCAAAAACACTCACATCCGACTTCGTATGAGAAAGTTATGGCCTTTTACTCGGACTGTCCTGCTGATTCCGAATCCGAATTTGAGGCTGATTCCGAATCCGAATTGAATTCTGAGTTGATTCCGAATTTGAATTTGGTTGGGCTTGTGGAAGTTTCGAATTTGACTTGGATTCTTGGGCTTCTCTCCCCTTGCTTGTCTCCCACGAGCTTCTCCTCCATTGTGACGGCCTTTCTTCAAGAACAGCCTCATATCCTTCATCTCCGTTCATTATTGAATCTTCCAATCTGAGCATAAGCAAAATACTAGTTTTAGGTAGTATGAAATTCTCAACTAATTTAAAAGGAAATTCAGTGAACAGATTCACCTGTTGGATAAGCTTCTCTTGTTTTTCAACTCTCTTAGTAAGCTCATGTTGTTCTGAGGTATTTAATGAATTGAAAATATTATATGAAACAACATAGCTAAGGATGTCCGCATCAAAAAGTCTAACCCTAACACTAGGGGTCCGCATTATATGAAACAACATAGCTGAGGTCAGAACGGTCCGAACGGAACCGCCTCCACTTGTGCCGCTTTGCGAAAAGACCGTTTCGCCCCTTGCGCACCTTCTTGAAGCCTCCCGTACGCCTTGCTGTCCTTGACTCGCAACCACCTCAAGATTCACGCCGTCTTCGACACATCCCGACCGTTCTGACCTCAACGCCGCCTGCGCCTAGTCCGATCACCTAGTGTCTCGCCACGACTTCGTCTCGATATCCTGCAGTCAACACAGACAAAAATACATCACATAGCATTGCCCAATATCATAGCATCAATATTTGTACAAGACTCAAACTCATACAAACTCAAAATCACAAACTATCCTTCTCTGCATAGTTCTGGACACAATCGGAAGTTTCGCACTTACCATTGCGGAAGTTCCGATTTCCGGAACGTCCGCACTTGTCAGGATGATCGGAAGTTCCGCGCTTACCATTGCGGAAGTTCCGATTATCGGAACGTCCGCACTCCCAGAATTTCAATTCCGATTTGCGTCACAAGGGAATACTCACGTCAATATTATAAGTCAAACCGCGTTCCCAGGTGCGGAAGTTCCGATTGCCCGCAATAGAACCCAAAACGTCAGGATAATCGGAAGTTCCGTTTTACCATAGCGGAAGTTCCGATCATCGGAAGTTCCGGTTTCCAAAACCGGAAGTTCCGCACTTCCAGAAATAGCACAGCAGCAATAGCGAAAATGCAAAGATTTCAATCACAAACTTCTCACCACAGCGTCAAATACTCATCACTCAAACGGGGACCCTACTCACATGGTCTCTCAATTCTATAATTTACCGATCCGATTTCCGGGGTATTACAATTACTGCTGGTAATTTACATAAAATGGTTGTAAAATTATAGCCATGCTCTTCGAGCTTGTAGTTCGTGGTCCCGTATTTTTCTATGAATTTTCATGATTTACTGCTATTTTTAGTGATTAAAAGTAATATAAATAATTACAAATAACCAAAGCAGTAAATACAATACATAAATTACATAGAAATAATAATAACAAGGTGAAATATGCTTCAAATGAAAAAAAAACCGATTCAAAATTTGGATTCCCGAGGCCATTTTCTGCTGGAATATGAATTTTTGGAGATTTCTGTAATTTCCAGGGGCCAAAACGTGAACATTTCAGTTTTGAGATAATATTCGCATAATTTTTGGAATTTCCGAGGGGTTTGCTGCACAATTCCATTATTACAGAAAAAAAATATTGTAATTTTCAGAATTACAAGGATTTATGTGCAAATATTCCAATTTTGAGACAAATTTGCATAATTTCAGAAAATCTGATGGCCTTTTCGAAAAAATACCTTTTTCCCGTTTTTTATTTTCTCCATCCGTCCTGTTTCATTGGGACGCTCCGCCCGGCCCATCTCCCGCGATAAAAGGGGGGCTATCGGGGGATTAGGTTTCTCCCGATTTCGCTCATGGCATGGCGGCGGAGCGCTATCCGGAAGCGAGGCGCCGGCGGCTCAGTCTTGCGCGGAGGGCGTCGCTCGTGGTGCGCGAACCGTCTTGTGGGCGGCCGCGAAGCGGGAGGTCGCGCTCCGTCGGGAGCGCGGGGGCGGTGGCGCCAAAGCCATATGGGGCGGGCGAGGCCGTGAGGAGGTGGGGCCACCACGCGACGGGCAGCCGGCCGCTCTTCGGGCGGCCGAGGCGGCGGGCGGCTTAGTAGGGCGGCGGCGGTGCTTCTCCTCCCCTTCCCTTCTTTCTTCGATGCAACCGGCGCGGCGGCATGGCCAAGGCGGTCGGCCGGCGTTGAGGTGGCGGCACCACTTCGTCGCGGCGCGCTCGAGGCGGCGGGCTTGCGGCTCAGATCTCCCTCTCGGCTCGGCGGCTCCGTGGGGGGGCGATCGCCACCGGTCTCCCGCCTCGGCTCCGGGCGGCCGGGGCGGCCACGCTTTAGGCGACCGGCAGCGGCTCGGTAGTGCGTGTGGGCACTTGGCGAGGCCGGAGGTGGTGGCGTGTTCTTCCCTTCCCTCTTTTTCCGTGATGTTGTGGTGGTTTGGCGGCGCCGTGGTGGCGCTGCGACGAAGCGACCGAGCCCGATCACGGCTCGCCGCAGCCGGCGGTAGTGAGGATTTGCGGGCGGCGGTGGCGGGCGGTGGGGTCGGCGGTTGCACACGAGCGGCCGTGGAGGCCAGCGGCTCCAGGCCGTCGGCCAAATTTTCTTTCCTTTTTTTTGCTGTTCATGTATGATATTGTTCATCCGAGAGGAAAAACTGTTTATTCAATGCATTTTTCGTTCATGCAATAATCTACGATGCAATCAACATCCAATCTTTTATGTAATCCACCGATCGGCTTTGTGCCGGCGACTTCAAGTCTGCTCGCGGTAGATTAAAACGGATTTGCATCGTAGAAAACCAATTTAGAAAGCTAAATTTTCAGAATTGAAAGCAATATAGAAAAACGATTCAATCTACGAGTGTCATTCATCGACGGTTACCTTTCGATGCGAGGAGAGTCGATCGTGCTGATAAGTGTTGAGTAGCCGTCGCTGGCGAGTCCAGTCCGAGCTGGTACCTTGTATACAATATTTAGAATCGTAAGAACGAATCAAGAACACAAGACACAATAATAGATTGAACACAGAGATATGAGAGAACTTCAGAGTCTGCTTTATTGCTTCTCAATTTCGACACGTTACAATGAGGAAGCTCTCTCCTTTATATAGACATCAGAGGTTAGATGAGGAGTCTAATTAGATCAGAACTCTCCGATCCTTAGCCTGATTTCTTGACAACATCAAATTCGCTTGGTGCGTTACGAGGTACTTTTCATTTCTCATGGTCTTACCGCTCCAACATTAATTAGGTGGAAGTTTGGAACAAATGAGACACGAAGTCTCCCAATGTACAAATACGGTGAACCGGTGATCGAACCAGCGCACCTTCAACTAGGTGCTTGTCCGGTTGACTAGTCGATCCGGGTGGAACAATTGAGCCATGAAGTGTCCCAATGTACAAATACTGTACCGTCTGTACGAAATCAGAGGGGTGGAATTAACTGCTGGTCTTTATTAAAAAAAACATGTGTCTTTTTCTATCAATTTTTATTAAGAAATAAAAAACCACCGTGCGCACTTGAGAAAGGATATAAATGAAGAGAAAAGGCACCGGTGCTTCTGTCAGCAATCGTGTGCACTTCTTTTGTTTTTTTGGGGAGAGAGTGGGACAATTGGCTAGCATAGTCAAAAGGAATGTTTGGTAGAGTATCGCTTCTTATTATTTAGATCTCTGCTTTTGATTATCAAACGATACACTTCTAGTTCTATGAAAATCTGGAGCTGACCGGGATAAACATCTGATAGGATGTGGACTTTCAAAACTCTGAAAGTGAGAATTTGAGACAAAAGACCATCGTACTTCTGGTTTTAACACTTCAAGTGTAGTTTTTTTTTACTTATTTCTATTTGTACCTTTGATTTCTGAATTTTGTTAGCTACACATTTCTCGGGACGGATCGATAGTCTATTTAATTGCTACATCATATGAGTGTAGTGAGATGAATGCATTTTATACCAATAATAAAGCCAATTAATTATAAATTCGATAAAGTCCAAACCACAAATAACATGGAATTGCTGTGTTTGTGATGTGTTGTCAATCCCCAAATCAATTAGGAGTTTGATTAATGTGTGAATCCCTAAATTTCGATAAAGTCCCAAACAACAGCACAATCACAAGTTTTGATGTACCGTGCTATCAGTGGCAATGAGAAATGTTCCCGGAATGGAAACACCGTACGTCCTCCACCACCCATAGTAACACCATCAAGAATGGCTACCTATATAAAGGCAAGCTCAGCCGTCAAACCAAAAATTAAAATGAAATGTGTTATTAAAAAAACTAGTTTGAGTCCTTATACTTACATGTGGTTTCAAGTAAGAACTAAAACTGTACAAAGTGTTAAGAAACCGGGCCCAGGACTCCTGATTCAATTGGACTTCTCATCTCTTGATGCCTATAAATAGAGGAGAACCCCTCATTGTAACGCCAATAAAGCAGACCCTGAAGTCCCCTTACATCTCTGTGTTCAATCTATTATTCTGTTATTATAATCTTGCATTGTTCTTACGATTCTGAGTTTGTCTACGAGATAATCGCTCGGACTGGACTCGCCAGCGACGGTTCCTCAACAAGTTATCAGCACGATCGACTCTCCTCGCATCGAAAGGTAACTGTCGAAGAACGACACTCGTAGATTGAATCGTATTTTCTAGATTGCTTTCAATTATGCAAAATTGCTTTCTAGATTGTTTTTCTACGGTGCAAATCTGTTCTAATCTACCGCGAGCTGACTTGAAGTCGCCGACACATTGTCGATCGGGAGATTGTATGAAAGATCGGATGTCGATTGTACCGTAGATTGAAATTGCAAAATCGTTCCAATCTACCGCGAGTCGACTCGAAGTCGCCGATCGGTAATTGCACGAACGAAAACTGCATCGCATAAACAGTACTCATCTCATGAACAGTTAAAAAAGAAGGTCGATGCGGCTACACAGTGCGCGCGCCACCACCCCTTGGCGGGAACCGGATCGACCGGCTTGGAGCCGCCCACGCCGCCCCCCGGACAGACCGCCATGCAAGCGGATCGACCACCGCCTCACGGCCCACACCCCGGCGGCGGCCAAAATGCCCTCATCTCCGGCTAGCATTCGCGCACCATCGCAGAGAAAAAAAACAATAGAAAAGGGGGCTTGGACGCTGACGTCGCCCCGGCCGCCGCCACCGCTACAACATCACAGAAGAAGGGAGAAGGAAGTGCCGCGGCCATGGAGCCGCCGGCTACCTCCTCGCTGGCGCGCCACGCCGAGCCCGACCGCGGCCGCCTCGCTCGCCAAGCTAGAGCCCGACCAGCGACACCGCTCGCCATCGTAGTCTCGCCGCCGAGGCCAGCGCCGCCGGAGCCAAAGGGAGGGAGGCAAATGCCGCCGAGGCCAAGAAGCCAACCGCGCCTCCTCCCGGCCGCCTCGCGATGCGGCCGGCCCCGCCACATGACCGATGAGCGCAAAGACGCCTCGACCACCTCCACAAGCCTGATCGTTGCCGCCTGGCGGCGTTGCACACGCCCGTAGCGGCACCCGCCATGTTGGCCGTCTCACGGACCGCCGCCCGCTAGCACTTTGCTCGCCGAAGGGCACCGCCAAGACAACACCTTCCCTTCGCGCCGCATGCACTCGGCTCCACCGCGCCCACGCCGGAAGCGCTCCGCCTCGCCGGCTCCCGCACACACTCGCCCGCAGCCCCGAAGGTGCCGCCGCCACGAGAGGAAAATGGGGGGGGCGACCTAATCCCCCCTTTTATGCGCGCAGATGGGCCGGGAGGAGCGACCCGTTTTCGGCCGGATCAAAAAAGAAAGAAAAAAAATAAAAAAAGGTACTTTTTTGCAAAAAGGCCCTTGGAAGTTTCTGTCGATATCATGGGGATATGCTCCAGATCTTATGATGACGTGACAATTGGCAATGACGTTAACGGTGTGACGTTTCGCGTGTTTTCGGCACAGTTCAGTACTGTCAGGTCTCAGCCGGTCTGACCGGCCAGGGCGGTGGTCAGACCGGTCCAAGATCGGACTGACCGACCCTACCGGCGGTCGGACCGGCAATGTCAGAAAGTGGTGGATTGAGCTGGGCCAAAAATAGAGGGTGTAGGCAAGAGAGGAGATTCTATTGCACTTGGTCCTATAATTTTTGGAGTCTCTAGTCAAAAGTTCTATTGGTTTGAAAATTCCAGTAGGTTTCATTTTTTCAGAGAGGAAAAATGGCTAAGTCCTAGTTGGCGGTCTGACCGGCCAATAGGTGACGGTCAGACCGGCAAGGGTGGGCGGTCAGACCGGCCCTAGGGGCGATCTGACCGGTTTTCACTTGGTTCGTCGCCCGTCGGGGCGGCGTTGTTCGGTTGTTAGGTCAAAGTCATGAGTTTCAGGGCATATATGTTGCATGATGCATGTTTTGACTAACATGGGTCAAGTTGTGAAGAAGTTGTTCTCAAATTCGGTTTACTTTTCTATTGTTGTGCAGGTTGCTTGGTGGTCAACGACGGTCAACGGCGAGGATGATCGGGACTAGGCTTAGAGAGCTGAGGTCCAGAACGATCGACGATGCCGGGTGAGGTCAATGTACTCAAGCGTGGTGCAAGATGGACAAGGGTGACCTATTGGCTAATCCGAGGCGCAAGATGGCACTAGGCGTAGCTAGTTAGGTCAAGGGGTGTTAAAAATGGCGCATTAAAATGCGTGCGTAAGTGTCCCGTTTGTTTTGGGTCTTAACGGGAGCGCAATTGAGTCAAACTTCTAGAAGGTCTAAACCTCCACTATAAATAGGAGAGGGAGGTGGCACCTTCTCTTCGTCTCTTTTGCTATTTTTGTAAACCCTAATTTTCTTAGGGAGAGTTTTTGTGGAGGCTAGGGTTCTTGATGGTTTGATGTGATTTTTGTGCTCTTGGATTGAGCATTGTCCTCCATTGATGGAGATGCTATAAGCCCATATCATATCAATCAATCAAAGGAAAGTTTGATCAATATTTTGTCTCATTGCATTCTTTCTCTATATTTGATAATTTTGAGTCTTTCTTTGATCCGTGAGTTTGATCAAACGAAAGTCCGACTGCCCTTGAGCTAGCGGTTCGACCGGCAGTGCACTGAGATTTGTTATCTTGTGTTTGATCTTTTGTAGTATTGCTTAGGTGTTTTTATTTGATTCAATATTAGTCTTCCGATGTACTGATATACTGATCTTCATAGCTTCCATAGCTACTGGAGTGAAATTTGTGTTGAATCCATTATTTGTGAAAAAGTGAACGTGCTCCTATTCACCCCCTCTAGTCGCCTTTTCGGTCCAACAAGTGGTATCAGAGCCCGGTTAGTTCAATCTTGATCTTAACCGGTCACTGAACTTTGCGATGGATAGATACTTATATCTTCGATGGGCACGACTATGCCTATTGGAAGAATCGCATGCGAGTCTTCCTTGAGAGCAAAGGACACGCTATATGGGAGGTTGTTCGAGTCCCGCTCGTTGTGCCCGAAGTTGCTACGCCGGCTTCAGAAGCCCTTTTGGCTAACAACAATATGGTTAAAAACCTCTTGTATGGTGGGCTTGGGAGACAGGAGTATGATCGAATTTGCAATCTTGAGACTGCGCATGAGATTTGGAACACTCTCGAAACCTATCACGAGGGTTCGTCCCAAGTCAAGAAAGTACGTCAAATAGTCTATAAGTGTGAATATAACAAATTCGAGATGCGTCCTGGAGAGGGCATCGATGACATTTTCAGTCGCTTTAATAAAGTGATTAATCAGTTGAAAGATGTCTACTACGTGACACATCTGCATCAAAGACTCTACCGGTAGCACCCGCATTGCGAAACATCAAACCAATTCCACTATTACCAGCACAACTAGCAGCACCACTGCCACTGCCACTGCCACTACCACTACCACTTCTACTGCCATGCCCAACTATGCCACTCCTCCCCTAGTGAAAGTGTAGCTCCCTCATTGAAGCAGCCAATGCCATTTGCATTTCCTCATCATTGTCATCATCAACTCGTGCGCGCTGATCCACCCCTTGCGTAAGCTCATCCTCGATTCCGAGTTTACGCTCCTTTGCATCTCTTCTCTTTTGTTTGCCTATCCTTATGGCTCTCCTCATTGCATCTCGAACATCAGGCGACACAATATTTCATGACATGACATTCCCTGATATGCCACCTTGGTGTTCCCTCAGCCAAGTCGCACCTCCACCTTTCTTCATCCAATAGCAATATCGACACCTGAACCCAGCACCAACTCTCAGCCCATGATTCCAGACATTCTCAATATTTCCATCATCTACAATTCCTGCAATAAAAAACTATCAGTGAGTAATCCACCGGGCAGCAATCAACAACAATCAAAAGCCCAATCAAACACAAAAATTTCATATCGATTTCTTGTATAAGATCGAAACAATAGTCATAACTTAATATAAGTCACTAGAGTGCAGACAAAGAAGACCTCTACTACTAACAATTATCTTATACTCTAATTCACTATACCCTTGTCGTTGCTATACCTGATCGGTCTTGCCTACCAGTGACTTATTTTACTGAGTAAGAATGCCTACTGTACTAGCTTCTTTCTTGACTCCATTAACTCAGTTGCAGCAATGCACTACTCAAGCTGCATAACCGCTTGGCTCCATTCCTTCCCCAGGTTGTGTGACCTCCTCGTGCATCATAATATCTAAAACCAACCGTCTCATTGAACGAATCCTTTTGCCATGCAGCTAAGGGAAAATAAACCTCATTTAGTAGATAAACTCAATGCAAACAGAGACAGAAATAAAACCACATCTACAGAAATATACTGGTCTAATTTCAGCATTAAACATGGCATCTGCATCCAGTCTCATAGCACATAGCCCAAATCTCTTGGTAATATATTATGCTACTAAAAGCAGACTTCCCAAAAATGCCTACTGATCAATGTCCTGATCAATTGAAGTAAGTTTCACATAGAACCATAAGAAAATGTGCATCCCCAATTTGAGTAATCCGCAGGGTGATAGTGAACAACAATCAAAATGCCAAATCCACTGGACTTACCTAAGTCCTCTGCTGCGGCAACCCCTGTGCCCCGACGCCTGCCGCTTCCGCCACCACCGTATGGGATGATGCCATGACCATCGGTGCCACGACTCCTGCCGCTTCCTATGGCGCTTGCACCACCAACGTCTGGGATGCTGCCGCGGCCAACTATGCCCCGACCCGTGCTGCAGACTCGGGAGGTCGGGAGTCCGGACTCAGGGTCCCCGTCCATGCCAGATGCCCCTAGCCAGTGGAGAAGAGATCAAGAAGATGAGAGATAGGGAGAGCAAAGGGAGAGGAGGAGGCGGGACCTGGGATTCGGGAACTCAGGGATGCACCGACGCAGGAGTAGAGGAGCTCACCTCACGGACTGTCGGCGCCGCCGACTGAGCCGCTGGCCCGCTGCTGAAGCCGCCGCCGCCGACACAGCTCGTCTCGCCCGGGGACCTCACGGACGGGGCAAACGCGCAGCCGAGGAGAGCTGGTGGCACTGTAGAGGGACCTCACGACCTCGTCGGCTCATCCTCACGTCGCCTCGAGTCGGATTTGGGAATCGGAGGCGCCGCTGAAATCAAGCGAGGCATCGATCTACTAGGGAGTTAGGGCTGCCGAGCAAAAGTGGAAGGAAGGAGTGCTGCGGTTGGATGGGCCGGAGGCCGGATTCAAAATGGGCCGAAAAGTTTTGCCCGATACTGTTTGCTACCGGGAGGCACCGGTAATACCGATTTTATTTGATTATGGCGAGATTTCACTTGAAATCGTTTTCCATGGCACCAGTTTGAGTATTTAAAAATCAGAAAAAGTGGTATCACTATGAAATAATTAAGTATCTCTCAGTAACAAAACCATGCTAACACTGTACATGAAGAAGAAAGTAATTAAGATGGTATTAAGGGAGTATTATTGTACATGAAGAAGGAAGTGTACATATGCAGCACTAGTTTGAGTATTTAAAAAAAATCAGAAAAGTGGCATCACTATGAAATAATTAAGTATATATCAATTACAAAACCATGCTAACACAAATTAAAGATGAGTTACAAGGTTTTGCATTAATAGTATACGTGGATGCCACTGGTCATAAAAAGGTTGTGTGAATAAGGACAACAAAATAAAGGGTAAGATTGTATAACATATTTACCTCACTTATGGTATTAACAAGGCGGTGACCATCCCAATTCCACATGTAGTTGAAGACGAAGAATCCACAATCGATACTGCATGCAAAAAAATAAATAGCTTGTCGGCTTTCCTGGAATATTTGTGTGGGATATGTGAAAATGAAATTGTGGCAACTAACCTATTTTGTTGCTCTGGTATATTCTCCACAATTTAACTAACCTATTTTGTTGCTCTGGTATATTCTCCACAATTTCGTAGTCACAACTCACAACCCTCTAAAAAACCTATTTTGTTGCTCTGGTATATTCTCCACAATTTAACTAACCTATTTTGTTGCTCTGGTATATTCTCCACAATTTCGTAGTCACAACTCACAACCCTCAAAAAAATAGATAGTTCCATGCATTGCATTATACTGTGGCATACTGTAAGATCATTAATGACAATTGAATAATTGTAATCCCCAGCCGAAACTTTTTGTCAAGATCAGAAATTTTTTTACTCCCTTTTCCGAGAGGGACAGAGCAGCCCGTCGCTCGTCGCTCGTCGCGTACAGTGCCTGAATCGTGTACTGCTGAGAGCCCTTTGCGAGACTCTTGCAGCCACCACTAGCTCATCACATCGCCAACTGCCCAAAGCCGTTTCTCTGTCCGGAATGTGCCGACGGGTGGAGAAGTGGGTGGCTTGATGCGACAAAAAGTTCTCTAGTACAACACTAAAACAAGCACATCTCACAAAGCAATTCTCATGTACAGAGAAACTCCAAACACATCCACAGCCCTAATCAATGCTGTCACACTTTTTTCTGATCACCTCAAGCCACGTGCTAGCTCATCACATCTACAGCATAGACCCATCAGAAGATAACAAAGCAGCCACCCCTTTTTCTGCGTGAACCGCCGCACAACGTTTCTTCTTCAGGGATAAGTCAACAGCCAATCCGCTAACCCTAATTTCTTCAAAGTCGTGTCACAATTGAACATCCGCCACCAGTATATATATATACCCTAGAACTCCTGATGGGTTTTCTAACGTTTACACATAAACACCCACATACAACCCAATAGTCCCAGGGTCCAATACGTAAACTTAACTAACACCTGATTACAAAAATATCCAATTTTAAACACCCTAAAATTATGTCACGTGTCGTAGTCTCTGGATCGCACCTCTGTAGCTCTAACACCCACCATCCATCTTTAATCTCTAAGCACTCCAACTCGAGCTCGACCGCCTCCTCCAGCATACTCGACCCTCTGGACCATAACTTCGCACCAAGCCATCTCCCGGTCACCGCTGTAGACCACGATCGCCTCCGAGTTACACTACACATGCAAAGACCAAAGCAACATATTTTTCCGGCACAAATTCTTCCCAACTTGACCAACATAAGCCCACACAACACGACACGCTTCAAATAATATCTGTAGATAACATTGTCAATTATTCATCAGCTAAAATATTTTAGACCTAGCCACATGGTCTAACACATACACTGTCTAGGATCGCTATCTTCTTATTCTCCATGTCGAAAGCATGTAGTGAACAGTGGTTGAATAGGTGAACAGGGAGCAATATCTGGATGTAAAAATAATTTTTTAGAAATATGTGGTGAAAAATGTAGGGGTAACGCAGCAAGGCTACGATAGCGCAAACAAAATTTTACCGCGCAACCAAGGAACCACAGCAAGTAATAGATCACGAGATTACCGCTAGACGCGTCGACTCGTAGCGGAAGTAGAGTCGTTGTAGCGAGTTTATGCAGTCGTAGTCGTACTCATGACACGTCTCCTCCTTCGAGTAGTCGTACTCGTCACGCGTCTGCTCTTTCGAGTGGTCGTACTCGTCACGTTACCTCTCCTCCGACTTCGGTAAGCGTCACGAGTTTCAGATCGTCCTAGTGCTGATGCTTCGCAACAACACCTTCGAGGTATCCACACGTACGGAGCAGGATCACCACGCGTTAGAGTGCTAGCACCGGCAGCGTAGTTAAGAAAGCGTGGCTATTAGGGTTTCGGAAGTTCTTCTTAAGATCATCCTCTTCACGTACTCACCCCATACCATCGCCCCTCTTTATATAGGCATCCATGATGGGTCTCGTACCTGAGGCCCATTAGGAACTCATGGCCTATACGAATTTGGATCACCATCCAAAACAGATCCTTGCCCTTTAAGTGTGCGACCCCACATGTTCATGTGTAATCGGTTATGACTTGGAAACTCTTTTCCGATCACTAGTCGTTAGCGGTACCTAGCAGCACATAACGATTCCCAAAGACACATTGAATATATCAGACGAACCTTTATGTAATATGATCTATGATCAGGTCCTCATCATTTACGACCAGTTCGTATCTCTATATGTTGGACCGAAAAGGCGACTAGAGGGGGGGGGTGAATAGGAGCACGCTCACTTTTTTCCAAAATATGAATTCAACACAATTTCACTCCAATAGCTATGATGAAGCTATGAAGATCAATATACCAGTACAGCGGAAGACTAGTATTGAATCCAATTAAACCCCTAAGCAATACGACAAAAATCAGCAATAATCAAATCTAACGTAGTGGCGGCCGATTGTTATCTCAAGGGTCGACCGTACCAAATCGGTCTGACCTCTGGTGTGGGGCGGTCTGACCTCTGGTGTGGGGCGGTCGGACCTCTGGTGTGGGGCGGTCTGACCGGCAGGCTCCAGAACAGAAAGAACAGCCCGATGACGAAGTTGCAATTAGGTCTAACTTTTGATTCTCAACTCCAAACTTCACGAAACTTTGCACACACCTTCTCTATGATATTAAGGACCTATTCCAATCAACAATTATGATAATTCTTGGACAAACAAAGATCTTTTGTGATCTGATTGAAGAAGGGTGCAAAACCGGGCAAAAGTGAAAACTAGATTCAATTGCTTGCTCGTGGGTGATTGATGATCAAATTGATCCTAGATGGGTTCCCACACATCACAGCAAGCTAATCCACGTGAAAGAATCAATCACAAACTCACGGATCAAAGAAAGCCCTAAAATCACGAAATTGAAGGCAAGAACGAAAAGAGACTTATCTCAAGCAAACCTTGCATAGATTAAGAACGTGATCGTTGCTGGATTACACCCACGCCATCATGGATCAGTGGTCAATCCAAGATCACGAAATTCTCCTCAAACCATGAAAAGCCCTAGCCTCCACCTCAACTCCCCCTAAGCCAATTAGGGTTTGAAAGCGACAAAAGAGGTGATCAGTGGTCAATCCAAGATCACGAAATTCTCCTCAAACCATGAAAAGCCCTAGCCTCCACCTCAACTCCCCCTAAGCCAATTAGGGTTTGAAAGCGACAAAAGAGGTGAAAAAGCAGAGAGAGAGGGTGCACCACCACCTCCTCCTATTTATAGTGGAGGCCTAGAACTCTCTAGGGTTTCACTCAATTGGGCTCCGTTAAGGCCCACTAACAAGCGGGTCACACACGCACGCTTCATAGCGCCGTCTTTAACCTTTTGACCTAAACCGCTTCACCATGCATCATGGATTTGCCAATAGGTCACCCTTGTCCATCTTGCGTCACGCTTGAGTCGTTGACCTCACCCGGCATCGTCGATCGTTCTGGACCTCAACTCTCCAAGTCTAGTCCCGATCCTCCTCGCCGTTGACCGTCGTTGACCACCAAGCTACTTGCACAACCATAGACAAGCAAACACGTATTCGGGAACAAGTTCTTCACAACTTGACCCATGTCAATCAAAAAATGCATCATGCAAACCATATGCCACGATACCAATGACTTTGACCTAACAAAACAACATTGCCACGAAGTTGGCCGACGTTCAAGTCAATACCGGTCTGACCGCTCCATGTGAGCCGGTCGGACCGCCTAACGATCGGACCGCTCCTCGTGAGCGGTCGGACCGCCCCTTGGGACTTAGCCGAAATTCAAGCCACGAAATTCAAACCTTCCGAAATTAAAATGAATAGAACTTCTTACTGGAGACTCCAAAAATTATGAGACCAAGTGCATTGGGATCCCCTCACTTGCCTACAACACCTATTTTTGGGCCAGCTCGTTTTGACCACTTTTAGGTCACAGCCGGTCCGACCGCCGCACATGGCCGGTCGATTTGGGACCGGTCGGACCGCCGTGCTAGGACCGGTCGGACCGCCCCTGTCCAGAACGCCTGTAGCTTTGTCGAAAACACGTGAAACGACAAACCGTAAACACCATTGCCAATTGTCACATCATCCTAAGATCTGGAGCCTATTCCCATGATATCCACAATCTCCCCCTTGATGAACATATTGGCAATTATCCAGAAAATGAAGTAAGAGGTTTGAAAACGAGTTTACTCGCAGTTTTCGCACAAAGGCACAACTTGGTCCATAAGCAAGAAAAAGCAATGTAAATGACCAAGCTGGCAACAGAATAGTATAGGCATGTGAGACAAGGCAAAAGAAAGCATAAAAACTTTGATTTCCAGAAAAGGGTCAAAATTCTCACATGAGGTCCATATGAAAGAACAATTGTTCAATTGACCTATGATCATTGTGAGGATAAAAGAATGCAATTCAAGTTCAGAATATTCAATAAGACAATAAGAATGCAACTCAAGAACTCCCCTCACTATGATCCTCAAATTTGAAAATTTTCAAATTTTCAGTTTCTCCCCCTTTGTATAATCTTCTCCCCCAACAATGTAATATCTTCTCATTAACACATCTTCTCCCCCTTTGACAATGGATTCATCAAGGAATCACGCCTTCCTCTCATCCAGAGATAACAAAAATAGAATAAAGAAAGAAGCATAAAAGAAGACACATAAAGAGGAGTATGCATGAAGTGCAATGGCGTGGCTTCATTTTTGTATTTTTCAATTTTTGATTACAAGAAGCTTTGGAGATTACCCAAAAGAGCTAGCCAGTATTTCTAATATTGCACAAACAGCATATCAAGCCTGACAGCGCTAGAAAGATCATGGTAAGACATGTATATCAAAGCTAAGCACAAAGGCTCAAAGGTAAAGCAGTAGATTTGATCAATTTAAGCAACGCTTCAAATTCAGCAAGTTCATCAACAGGGATCCTAAAGTGAAATTGGCCATGTCAAAATGTCAAAGTGAGATCAAAAATCAAACAAAGACCACATTAAGAGTCAATCAAGTCCCGTATTGAATCATTTTGCTCAATATTTTGTAAAAGCCCATTTGTCAATATTTTTCTCATATGCATTGAATATTGAAGTTGACTAATGATCTAACTTAGTGACAAGATCCTGGACTAGGAGCCATCCACAAACTCATCCTAAGCTTCGACCAGAAGTTGATTAAAGGTATATCTTAGTAAAGAAGATCCTGGACTAGGAGCCATCCACAAACTCTTTCTAAGCTTCTACCAGGGCGACAAATCTTGAAGTTCATGTCATTTCTGACAAGCAGTCCCCATGAGATCGTCTGGTTCATCAAACTATCTCCAAGTTCATGTCATTTGACAAGCAGTCTCGTAAGAATAGTTTGGCACAATTTAAGCATAAGACAATCTTGATTTTCATTTTTCACATGAGCAGTTTTAGAATCTCAAGAACACAGAAGCTCAAGTAATGGTCAATTTTAGATCAAAGAGCTAACAAAGCAATTCTGACAGGGCCAATGTCACAAGAGGAGCACTAATTGCGCAACTCGCTAAAACATCCACAAATTGCAATTTCTTAGTTCGAGTTGTTTTAAAGTTCTAGCTCATATAGCAAAGACTTAGCTACACAAGTAAAAGCATGATAATTCTAGCAAGTCAAAGAACTGGACATGACATTAAGCACGAATTGAAGTACTAAAGCTCCAAAGGGTAATAGGCAAAGCTTCATCAATTTTAAAAGATAAGCATAAAGACTTATATTACAATGCATCTTTTTGGATTTTTCATACCACTTGTTGTATTTTTCATATGAATGCAATATGATACAATGAGATGCAATAAAAAGCCTAAAAACCTAAAAAGTTCAAAACGATCACTAAGTTCAGAAAAAGAACAATAAAAGATCAAAAGAACAAGGAAAGATCAGAAAAGATCAAACTCCCCCTCAAACCAACCCATAAGGATAAATTACCCCTAACATGCTTCTCAAGGTGGCAAACCTAGTTGGGTCTAAAGGTTTGGTGAGGATAAAGTCAAAAGATAAGAGAAGTGCCTAGTGAGTGACAAGCGCCTGAAATACTCTTCCTATCTAGCCGACAGCCAACACAAACAGGATAAGAAAAACCCCCGAATGGACAAAGCTGAAAAGCAGAAATACCAAATGCCATATAAGAGGGTAAAGTGTAAATACCTGAATATGAACTTAAAGGCCTGACGATTGGAAGTTCTCGGAGATGCTTGAAACCCGTCGACCGCCTGAAGGAGGAGAACCATCTTGAGTCTCCGGCAATATGACATGAACTGTCGGAGTCGACAAAGCACGTGCCCTTCCTCTTTCCGCGGCAATCCTGAAAAAATCAAGGCACAGAAGAACGATGTGTCTCGATACTGGGGTTAGTTAAACAAGACTTGGGAACCCAGTACTGAGACACACGTCTGCGAGTAGTATGCAAAGTAGAAGTGTTATCCTTGATTCTATTTGCATTCCTATCATGAGTAATGGTCACAAGAACATGAGAATTATCCTGTCTAGGAGCATGATGATAAGCATGTGAAACAAATCCTAACCCAGGTTTATTCTTTTCAAAATGGCCATGTCTCATAAAAGCTTTAGGTTGAGTGGATGAAATACTAGCAAAATTTTTCTTATTATTTTTCAACCTACGCCAACAAAACTCAATCAAATGCCCACTTTTCTTGCAATAAGTGCAATGGTACTTGGTACCACTAGAAGAAGTACCCTTTGAATTAACACACGGTTGGGCAAAACCTGCAGATTTAAAAGAGGTTTTTGCAGGTTGGGTTTTGAATTCAATTAAACCTTTTTTTCAAGACTTGAAGGACTTTTGGCTTTGAATTGTCTTGAAAAGAATTGAATCCTAAACCTTGCTTCTTATAAGGAGTTTTAGACTTGTCAAGAATCATGTTTAACTGTTTCTTACCTTTAGAAAATTTCTCTAATGTATCATGAAGGTAAGTATTTTCTTTTCTCAAATTAACACAAGCATCACAAGTTTTATCCATAGATTTCTCCTTATATAAAGCAATTTCAAGCTTAAGAGCGGAACAAGAAGCACAAATAGTAGTTTCAACATTGTCCTTAAGCTTAGCATATTTGACTCTAGCAGCTTCTAAGATATCTTTGATTTCACGTTCTTTTTCTAAGCATGAAGTGCAAGGGCTAGAATCAATCACATCAGAAGCAATCAACTTGCTAGACTCTAAACATTTTTCACAAGGAGCAGATTTAATTTCAATTAGCTCGGTTCTAGTATTTTCAAGTTGTTGCAAAGCAATATTGTGAGCAGATTGCAGTTTAGCCAATTCAGAGTGCATGTCATGACAAGATAAACATTCATCAAGTTCAAGAGTCTTAATATTTGCAAGTTCTAGTTTCAGTTTACAAATTTTTGACTCTAGTTTCTTATTTTTAGTCATGACAAATTCTAGCGCTTCATCTTGACTAAGCAGTTGCTCATATATGGAATCATATCTAGCGGAAAGCTCATCATAAGAGAGGGATACCTCATTATCATCAATGTCGTCAGTGTCAGCCATGAAGCACATGCCGGTGAAGTCCTTGGCCTTCCCCTTCTTATCCTCTTCGCTCCCGGAGTCCACATCGCTAACGGATTGCTCTCCAAAAGCGGCAAGGACCCGGTGAGCGGCCTTTATGAGCTTGACAGCATCATACTCAGAATTGTTCTCATGAGGCTTCTTCCAGGCTGTCTTCTCCTCCCTGTGCTTGCCCTTACCTTTTAGCTTGGGGCAATTGGCCCGGATGTGGTAGAGCTCTCCACACTCATAGCAAGTAACAGGACCACCTCTCTTTTTATTTCTCACATTGTTGTAAGCCAGTGTGAATTTTTTAGCTAGGAAAGCTAACTCTGTCTCAGGAATATTTTCAAGCTCCTCCTCAGAAATCGCAGATAAGCAAGCAAATAAAAATCCAGAAGAAGATTCAAAAGAGTCATCAAAAGCCTTTTTGAGAGGATCTGCTACCAAAGCTAAATTATCTTTCTTGGGATGATCAACTCTTTTAATTTCATGAGTCTTGAGTTTACTATAAAGCAATTCTAAAGTAAGACTTGAAAGATCAACATTTTCTTCTATAGCAGTAGCCTTCATGTCCCACTCCTTGGTGTTGATTGCAGCCAAGAGATGGGTGGCATTTTCAGATTGAGAATATTCAATATCAATAGCTTTCATCTGATTAATCACTTTATTAAAGCGACTGAAAATGTCATCTATGCTCTCTCCAGGACGCATCTCAAATTTGTTATAATCACGCTTATAGATTGTTTGGCGCACTTTCTTAATTTGGGACGAACCCTCATGATAGTTTTCGAGGGTGTTCCAAATCTCGTGCGCAGTCGTAAAATTGCAAATCCTATCATATTCTTGTCTACCAAGCGCACCATATAAACGGTTCTTGGCCTTGTTGTTGTTAGCCAAAAGAATTGCAGAAGCAGGAGTTTCAACCTCAGGAATAATGAGCGGGGATCGAACAACGTCCCATATAGCTTGTCCCTCACTCTCAAGGAATACTCGCATACGATTCTTCCAATAGGCATAGTCGTGCCCATTGAAGATATGCGGTTTTGTAGAGAATCTATCCATCGCCAAAGTTCAGTGACCGGTTAAGATCAAGATTGAACTAACCGGGCTCTGATACCACTTGTTGGACCGAAAAGGCGACTAGAGGGGGGGGGGTGAATAGGAGCACGCTCACTTTTTCCCAAAATATAAATTCAACACAATTTCACTCCAATAGCTATGATGAAGCTATGAAGATCAATATACCAGTACAGCGGAAGACTAGTATTGAATCCAATTAAACCCCTAAGAAATACGACAAAAATCAGCAATAATCAAATCTAACAGTGGCGGTCGATCATTTATTATCTTGTGGTCCGACCGGTACCAAATCGGTCTGACCTCTGGTGTGGGGCGGTCTAACCTCTGGTGTGGGGCGGTCGGACCTCTGGTGTGGGGCGGTCTGACCGGCAGGCTCCAGAACAGAAAGAACAACCCGATGACGAAGTTGCAATTAGGTCTAACTTTTGATTCTCAACTCCAAACTTTACGAAACTTTGCACACACCTTCTCTATGATATTAAGGACCTATTCCAATCAACAATTATGATAATTCTTGGACGAACAAAGATCTTTTGTGATCTGATTGAAGAAGGGTGCAAAACCGGGCAAAAGTGAAAACTAGATTCAATTGCTTGCTCGTGGGTGATTGATGATCAAATTGATCCTAGATGGGTTCCCACACATCACAGCAAGCTAATCCACGTGAAAGAATCAATCACAAACTCACGGATCAAAGAAAGGCCTAAAATCACGAAATTGAAGGCAAGAACGAAAAGAGACTTATCTCAAGCAAACCTTGCATAGATTAAGAACGTGATCGTTGCTGGATTACACCCACGCCATCATAGATCAGTGGTCAACCCAAGATCACGAAATTCTCCTCAAACCATGAAAAGCCCTAGCCTCCACCTCAACTCCCCCTAAGCCAATTAGGGTTTGAAAGCGACAAAAGAGGTGAAAAACAGCGAGAGAGAGGGGTGCAGCCACCACCTCCTCCTATTTATAGTGGAGGCCTAGAACTCTCTAGGGTTTGACTCAATTGGGCTCCCGTTAAGGCCCACTAACAAACGGGTCACACACGCACGCTTCGCAAAGCGCCGTCTTTAACCTTTTGACATAAACCGCTTCACCATGCGTCATGGATTTGCCAATAGGTCACCCTTGTCCATCTTACGTCACGCTTGAGTCGTTGACCTCACCCGGCATCGTAGATTGTTCTGGACCTCAACTCTCCAAGTCTAGTCCTGATCCTCCTCGCCGTTGACCGTCGTTGACCACCAAGCTACCTGCACAACCATAGACAAGCAAACACGTATTCGGGAATAAGTTCTTCACAACTTGACCCATGTTAATCAAAACATGCATCATGCAAACCATATGCCACGATACCAATGACTTTGACCTAACAAAACAACATCGCCACTAAGTTGGCCGACGTTCAAGTCAATACCGGTCTGACCGCTCCATGTGAGCCGGTCGGACCGCTTTAACGGCTCGGACCGCTCCTCGAGCGGTCGGACCGCCCCTGGGACTTAGCCAAATTCAAGCCACGAAATTCAAACCTTCGAAAATTAAAACTAATAGAACTTCTTCGGAGACTCCAAAATTATGAGACCAAGTGCATTGGGATCCTCACTTGCCTACAACACCTATTTTTGGCCCACTTGTTTTGACCACTTTTAGGTCACAGTAGGTCCGACCACAAGACATGGCGGTCCGACCGATTTGGGACCGGCGGATCGCTGTGCTAGGACCGGTCGGACCGCCCCTGTCCAGAACGCCTGTAGCTTTGTCGAAAACATGTGAAACGACAAACCGTAAACACCATTGCCAATTGTCACATCATCCTAAGATCTGGAGCCTATTCCCATGATATCCACACTATACGACTGGGTTGTAATTGGTCACGACCAGTTCGTAACTCCTTACGACCAGGTTCTTACCATTCTGTGATTACGTTTGACCAGTCTACGACCAGTACGTATCTCCATACGACTAGTCCGTAACTGATCAAACTAAGCGACCTACTCATGCATTCTCCCTTTGCCTCACGATGTCTGGTTGAACTCCAGGTGAGATGATGTGTCATCCATGGACTGTTCAATACTTTCTCGATCGAGTGTCGGATAACATCATGTGGTCGACACTTCGACCACTAGTGGCATGACCATGCACTTTCTTTATCCGATCACCACGAGGGGCCAAGAGACATCTCTCCTGTTATATTAGGAGGGGCAAATCCCATCTCGACCAGTCACATCCCTCCGCATGTTTCATAGCATACCCGAAAGCTACCTTTATAACTACCCAGTTACGGAGTAGCGCTTGGCAACCCCTAAGAGTGCTATTACACATGTAGGAAACCATGCTAATCTCAGGTCTAAGGATTATACATCATCATTACTTGAGACCAACTAATGACACAAAGATTCATAATAATCTCAATAGTATCTCAATGATGCGTCTATTCAACACCATGTTCTCTAACATGTGCTCACATTATTGATTCGATATCTCCATATCCATGACCGGTGAAACAAGGTCATCAATCAATACATGTGCTAGTCATAGAGTCACTGGTGTTCCGACCAGTGACCTCTCACCAGGGATACATTTAGAATGACATCATATAAGTTAAAGAGTTCCACCAACAATTCACGTACTTATTGATCTATAACAAATGATTAATTCAAGGAACATGATAACATATTATCAAAATCATGAACATAATGAAATATCATCATCTCTATGATTGCCTCTAGGGCATATTTCCAACAAAAAACATAGGTATCTTGTGATGCATGGATTGGTTGAACTCACAATGTGACAATCTGAGACATCATATACTATTTTTGGCCCTGTGAAGAGGGCAAGTTGATGTGTGGCTTTCCAAAATTCCTCTCCAGCCATTGCATACATATGAAGATAAATTGGTAAGTACAAAGATGGAAATGGATGAAATTATTGTAGTTTGCAGTGGAAGATGGAATTACCCCGAAGTCCTGGTTTATGAAATGCCTCCAACACAAGTAGTTTGTGTTTCTGAACCTATCAATTTCAGGACGATACAGTTTACGAATAGCAAAGTTCAAGCAATCTGAATCCATGAGGCCATCCATTGCAATAGTTTCCTTGATATTCCGTAGCGTCAAGGATATGCTGAACGAGTACAGTGCATCGGCCACTCTTGCATCGTGCCTCTCAAGTGGGTAATTCCTGGTCATGAAAGGTGGCATAAGTTTCTTGCTCGGCTTTATTCTACGCTTGGTTTTTTTTCCTTTAAGATATAAGTGGGTGGTTTCTCGATAGTGTATTTCTGTCTTTTACAATCTCATTTCCATACTCTTTGATTAAGAGAATCTTGCATTGATTCGTCATGCGAGTACCAGATCCGGGCGAGATAGATAGTGTCCACTTGTTTGACGAATCTATTGTGCATAGCATGGTTATGCAAATAGTTATGGGAAGTATAGATGTACAAAGTAGTATGTAAATATTACCTGTGGGATTATAAATTTTCGTAGGAGTGGATAATGGTGGGTTATTAATTTCCTTAAAAGACCATGAATTGAAGAATACTTTGGGACCTTCCAATGGTGTTCTACAATAATCTGGAATCGTCGTACTTGTTTCTTGGCTTATTCCAAGATCAAAACTAGGAGGGTGAATAGCCATTGCAGAATCATTTCACCAAGCATGTGGCCCGGTAGTGGATCTCACCGCCTTGTGAAAGTCATTACCTTGTAAAGAATATATTGCGTAAAATAATAGGGATATCTGTTAGCATGATTTAAAAAATCAGGATATAACAAATCGGTATAGTATCGAGTACATACTGTTTATCCATTGAGGGTAGATACTAGTTACATTTGGGAAGTTACCCATACTTTCCAGGGTCTTAGAATGTTCACCTTCCAAGTACTGTGGTAGTATGGTTGGAAGTTACAGTATGGCTCTTAATTGGCGTGTACTCTGCTCATTTGAAAAATATTTGTTTTTGTACAAATAATTCTAATTAAACAGCTCGTGCATTTAGTACTGGAAATTATTCCATGTACAAATCTCATTGTTGCAAAAGAAATACCTGATTGGCCATTCGGTTCACCATTTTTTTGACCGTTGGTTTCTAAAACAGTCTGAAATGTAAGCCTTAATTGGTATGCACAGTGTATAACTAATAGTAATTTCAAGAACTTTGCTGAACCTCTGTACTGCTTCTAAGGCAGTTTTGTTGTTACTGATATTGACAAAGTCCGAAATGTCACCCAAAATAACATCGAACTCACCAACTTCTTTCGTCACCGCGTCATTGATTATTGTATGTGTCTTGAAATGGACGATAGCACTCCAGTCTAACATGAGTCTGGAATGGTACTAAAACAATAACGTAATAATTTAAAATCTAAGATATTATACTAAATTTCGACATAACCTCTTTTGTATAGTTAACCATACCAGAGATTGTATCAAGTATCAATCGCATAAATAAATATTTTAGACTTCCAACTTGAATCATAGACATGAAAGACTTCAAGATACCATAATTAACTCCATTACGAAATAACAGAAGCATGATGGCATATCCAATAAAACACCCTAACAGTTTGCTCAAATGTGAATCCAGAGTCCAAATTTAATCATTCATGAAAGTTCGTGGAAGTGTGCAACAATTCATATCACTAGCCCTTCTCATGCATGATGTCCGCGCAACAATTACCTAAAATATAAACAAACAGCAAGGGTGAGTCCATGACTCAGCAAGAGAAAACAACTCAATAATACAATTTACAACTTTATCACATTCAATCAATCACATTAACCATCTCAAGAACAGCTCATATGTTATATGCAATGCAAATGCCAACAGATGCATCTTTTCTTTCTCTTTGCATTTACCGGTAATGCGGAGTATGCATCCGTCGATGCATACCCATGACTGTGCCTTCTAGCATAGGGACCATAAGCCTACACTCCACGAGTGTAGGGACCATAAGCTCGTCCAACCATGATGGGGACCTCAAATCATTACTTCGCCTCCACATGGCCAAGTCTCAAGGATAACAATATGATGCATATAAATCATCTCAATTATCCAACATAAACATGTAACAATTCAACTGTGATATTCATGAGTAAAGATCCAACATAAACATGTAACAATTTAGCGGTGTCATTCATGAGTAAAGACATAATCAAATATCCAAGCATTCACCACAATAATTCTACCGACTAATTTCACTTGCCTTAACCGTGCGAAGATTGATGACGCGGAGAGGGCGCTGCCCTCGGAACCAACCCACTACCTGAATATTTTTTACAACCTTAATAAGAGAACAATTCTGGACAAGGTATTGATAGAAACAAATATACGACAACTATACTCCCTAGCGCAACCCAAAACGCCAACTCCTATGAATATCGGTCTGTTCCAGAACAGGACAGTTTCCTTCTAAAAATCATACCTTTTCGTAGGTTTATCCAAAAATAGTGATCTTTGATCCTCCGGAAACCTTACCAAATTCCCCACAATAACCTAGTTGGCGAGATTCCCAGATTCTGTCATCGTCTACCCCTAGGCCCTCTCACTTGGATGCAGTTAGGATGGAATTCATTCACTTGAGGTCCTTAGTTATTTTCATGAGACCGGGAAGGCTTCGATCTTACGGAAATAACCCAGGGGTCCTTACAGAGATGAAGAAGAATGAGTTTCATGAGCTTCTACAAGGAAGCATGTCAGTGAGTGAATACCTCTACATGTTCACTCAACTGTCTCGATATGCTCAAGAGGACGTTGCCACAGATGATGCACATCAGAAGCGTTTCAAATGGGGTCTCAACCCAAGCTTGAAGGTTCAAGTCATTGGCAACGACTATGCAGATTTTCAGCACCTAGTAAACAAGGATATGCTCATAGAGTTGTCTCATCGTGTGGTTGAAGAATCTTGCAAGAGGAAGATGATGCAGCATGGTGCCCATCAGAATAAACCGCAGAGAGCCACAATGAATGTGCAGCACCCTACACATATTGCTCCTCCTGTTACATTCAGGGCCCCTACGACAGCACCTCGCCCAGCTACTCGGGGATTCCGCAGCTTCAGCGACAACAACACTGGCAACCAGTAGCTAAGAAATAGAAATCATGTAGCAGGAATTACCTGTTTCAACTGTCAGCAATTGGGGCACTACACCAGCAACTGCCCGCAGAAGTAAGGTCCCATGCCTATCAGATTCAATTTGGGAGCTACTCCGATCAGAACCCCCATGCCAGGAGCTGGACATGGAGCACCTCAAACTCCAGTGGCACCAGCCAAGACCCCTCAGCCTTTCGTGGAGAGCTCGTGTGAACCATGTCACTTTGGAGGAAGCCTAGATAGCCCCAGACATTATGCTTGGTATGTTCCTAGTTAATTCAACACCTGCTATTGTTTTGTTTGATTCTAGAGCTTCACATTCATTTGTTTATCAGAGTTTTGCTGCAAAGCATCAGTTAGAGTTTTGACTCTTAAAAATGCTTTATTGGTTCAATCACCTGGTTCAGAATTGAGTACGAACCAAAGTTGCCAAAAGTTAAAGTGACCATAGAAGGGGTAGAATTCCTTGCAAACCTTATCATCATTGACACCAAGTCCCTAGATGTGATTTTGGGAATGGATTGGCTTGCAAGAACTCTTGAATTGTGGTGGTAGAAGTATCACTTTGGTCAGTCTATTTGGAACCAAAGTAAAAATTGAAGTCTCCATGGAAAAACATGGTGGAGCACTAGTCTGCACTGCCAATGATGTATCTTTGGAAGATGTGCCAGTGGTCAGAGATTTTTCAGATATCTCTCGTAATGATTTACCTAGAATGCTACCAGACAGGGATCTAGAGTTTGTCATCAACCTAGTTCTGGAAACTGCACCCATTTTCAAGAGACCCTACCGATTGCCTGTTAACGATTTAGTCGAGCTGAAGAAGCAGATCGAGAAGATGCAAGATAAGGGATTTGTCCGACCAAGTTCTTCGCCTTAGGGAGCCCAGTGATCTTTGTTGCAAAGAAGGATGGTACCTAGCGGATATGTGTGGATTACATTCAATGAAGTCACCATCAATAACAAGTACCCACTACCCCGGATCGATGATTTGTTTGACCAGCTAAAAGGAGCCGAAGTGTTCTCCAAGATAGATTTGAGTTTAGGATACCATCAGTTGAAGATTCGCCAAGAGGATATTCCCAAGACAACTTTCTCAACCCAATATAGACTGTATGAGTTCAAGGTCATGTCTTTTGGATTGATCAATGCCCCTACTTACTTTATGAACTTGATGAATAAAGTATTCATAGAGTATCTGGATAAGTTCTTCATTGTCTTTATTGACGATATTATAGTATACTCCAAGAGTGAGGATGATGCGACAATGGATGTCCCGATCTTTCGGTGAGAATGATAACTTGATTTGGGTGGAGACAACTCTCACTATTCGGCTACCAATCACGCACGACCAATATGCTCGGCAATCGCTGAACCAACTCCGAGATCGTTATCGACCTTGCTAGAAGCACGATCGACCTGACCACGAAGGTCTATTCCTGCATGCAATCGAAGAACACGCAAGAACAAGATAATAAGCAATCTGAAATTGCAAACAAGATTGAAATATTTGATAAAGTTGGAATTCTATAGAGGTATTATGGTTGGTCTAATTGACACAAGCTAATACACAAAGTTGCAATCAAGCTAACTTTTAACTAAATAAAATCCAAGGAAACTAGAGGGGTGCGACCTCCATATATAGGGAAGGGAAAGCTGCAAATAGCTAACAAAACAGGGGATGGTACTGTTCACAAGTGAATAGTGCCTTATGAACAGTATGGGCCGCCTAGGGTGACGCCTTCCCTTGGGCCCAAGCATTATAAGGCCCAATTTGGCCCAAATAGGTGATACAACACCTTTTTTTGTTGATTGTGGAGTCCACAAAGAGAGTTTGAAGGTGAGGCTAGATCCGTTGGAAACAAGACGAGATAATCTTTCCATCAAGTCCTTGTGGAGCTCAAACAGACTCTGTATGTGAAAGTTATGCACGTTTGAAGTCAGTACTGTCTTTGTAGTCCGAATTGGATTCCAAAACGTGTCCAGCTCGAACTCTTGCTTAGTTTGGACAAAAGGTGATGTGATGCTGCACAAATATACATTTTTATCATTAGGTAGCATCATATAGCTCAATAATATAAATACACTCCTAAAAACGAGCTCACCTGATAATTTAAGTGAAGCGTACGAGCTCTTGTAATTGGAATAGCAAGCATAGCAAATATGATTATATTCATAGGGTTCATGTCCTCATCAGGGGAAGAGCATGAAAAGCACCTCCGCTTGATCCTGAATAAGCTTAGAGATCATTAACTCTATGTCAAATTCAGCAAGTGTGAGTTTTGGATGAAGTCACTTTCTTGGGTCACGTCATATCTACAGAAGGAGTCGCTGTCAACCCCAGCAAAGCCGTCGCCGAGATTTAGCTTTTGCACCTGGACATCACGTGTATCTAAAGGTTTCAACTCTCAAAGGAATGAGCCGTTTCAGAGTAAGCGGGAAGCTTGCACCAAGATATATTAGACCTTTCTAGTTCTAGCAAAAGAGGAGAAGTTGCTTACAAGTTGGAGCTCCCACCTTAGCTATCAGATCTGCATGATGTTTTTCATGTGTCGCAACTGAAGAAGTGTCTATGTGTGCTAGAGGAGCAGATGCCGTTAGAAGCAGTGGATCTGCAAGATCTCACCTACAAGGAGCAACCCATCAAGATTTTGGAAGTGGCGGAACGAGTGACGGGGAGCAAGATCATTCGTTTATACAAAGTCCAGTGGAGCAATCACACTGAAGAGGAAGCCACCTAGTAGCGCGAAGAGGACCTAAAGGCTGAGTTTCCCAGCCTATTCTCTAGTCAGCCCGAATCTCAGGGACGAGATTCCCTTAAGGGGGGTAGGTTTGTAACATCCTAATTTTCAGGGCTTTTTGAAAAATTTCGAAGCTAAAAATAACCATAGGATTTTATTGCTAAAGCTTAACTGGAAATTTTAGAAAATGCAAACAATTTAATATGAATGAATCAAACTTAAATTAATTCAAATATTGTTTAATTGGGTTTTCTGGTATTTAAAGTTAAAAATATTATTTTAAGTCTTTTCTTGAATTTTCTCGAATTTAAAAAGGAATTTTCTTTTTTTCCCAAAAATGAAAAATAACTTATTTGCAAAATTAAAAAATAAATTAAATTTGTAAATGATTTTATTAAGTTCCAAATAACTCAAGGATTTTTTTTTGTATTTTTCTAGAATTTTTAGAGTTTATTAACTATTTTCTAAATAACATTTTGATTTGTTGTATTTTTTGTAATTCGAAAATCATTTAAAATCTCATTTTACTGTTTGGGCCGAATCTCTCCCAACCTGTTAATATTCCGTTTGCTCCACTGGCCAGCTCCACTTCCCCTCCATTTCTCTCTTTATAGGCGGGTACCGCCGACACAGTCTCCCTACACGCCCCTGTTCTTCTTCCCCGGGTCTTCGCTTGTGGATGGTGTCGTCCTGTCGCCGTTTTGGTCTCTAGCAAGAATCCTGCCAACCTGGTTTCCCGCGCCGACCCGTACCGTCCCGTTGCCGCTTCTCCTCCTCGGATTCCCACTCCCTTCGCCCGTTTTCCGCCGACGCTGCCTATCAGCCATCCCCTGGTGTGCGAAGAGCCTCCGCGAATCTCGCCGCCTATCTCCTCGCCCGAGCGCTATGAACCCCTCGCTCCCCTCTTTCGTTTCCCCCGCTCCCATCCCTCTATCTCGTGCTCAGCTCGCCGAGATACAAGATTTTGTACCACCGGCCGAAGCTTCCTCTACTGCCGATTCTACCGCTGGCAAAGGCTCTCCGTTGATGTCATCTTCACCACCAGCTTCGCAAGACCTTGTTCTTCCCCATGCTTGTCCTTTCCTCATCGGAGCTCCAACAGAACCCGTGCGCCGCCTTCGACTGCCACCGCCGGCTCTCTTCCTCCTCGCCACCGGCCTTCCCTTCGCGCATTGTCGTCGAAACCAAAAGCTGTAGGTTCACCTCGCATTCCTCTCGCCGCCGGCAAGCTCCCCGTCGTTCGCTGGCGAACCTTGGGTCCTGAGCACCACCGACTCATTGCCGACGTGGCGACGCCACCTCGGCCCTATTGTACGCGTGGCAACCACATCAGCACATGTGTGGCACCCCGTGCCAGCGTGCGCTAGCGCACTCTTCCCTTGCGCCCAGTCCACCGCGGACCGACACCCACTCGTGGACCCAGTCCATAGGACGTGGGACCGACCTGTTACCGACTCAAGTCTTTTCCTTTTTAAAAATAATTCAGTAGAAAAATCTTTTCTGGTAGCTGACGTTAGCTGATGCAAGAAAACGATTTTCCTTTAGAAAAATAATTCTAAAATTTTTGAGGATCCTGATTTTCATCATTTTATGTGTTTTTCAAACTTCAGAGATCTCATTCTCCTTCGTTCAAGCCTCGATTCAAATGATTCAAATTCTATATTAATCTAAATTCAGTACCTTTTATTTGGTTCTAGTTTGATAATTTTTTTATTTTATTTATTTATTTGGCTCTTTTCGCACGTATAGATTCCGACGTTCGGAAGAATTCTTGGACCCGTCGATCGAAGCCTCTCAACTCTTCAACAAAGGAAAGTGTAGACCTTTAATCATGTCGTACCTATTTTATAAAATTATATTGTGTTTATATCAACATGCATAGTTAGTTTTATAATAACTGCTTTTGGGAATAGTTAAATACCTAATTGTTATTATGCCACCTTAAATAATTGCTATTGACATGTTCCCTTGAATGACATAAATCCTTGCACACTATAGGTTGGTTTAATTTTAGTTGGACATGTTTTAGTACCAACCTGGGTATCGTATATGCTTAGGCATGCTTTAGCTACTCGATTGGATTCACGATCACATGCTTAAAATGTTTAAACTTGACTTAATGAAAGATGGAATTGTGGCGCGGCCATTGTTGTTAAAATATGTTGTGCCATGGCAAGGGTTGCCATTTGGTCGGGTTGAACCAAAAATAATTTATACTCGGGCGAGTGATCATGCAGTAAAGGGGGTATAGGAAGCACATTGGAATGAGAATGTTTCACTTCAGTAGTCACTAAGGATTTAACTTTGTGCGCCATTGATCTGGGCCTCACCGTGCAACCACAAGTCCATTTATGGGGTGGACATCGCTGAATAATTGGTAATATTTTGAGTCGATTCTGTTTTGGTTGATGAGCGGCGCAAGAGGGGGATAGGGTGGCGAATCCTTAGCGAGTAGAACCGAGTCAAAATGGAGCTTTATAAAAACTTTGTGATAGTCTCCCCTTGATTCACATATCTAAGGAAACATGTATTTTTATCAAGAGTATTATCTCTTGTGGGTCAAGCTGTACAACCTCTGGAGAGTGTTAAAATCAATTCGAATAGCCGTGTCCCCGGTTATGAACAATGCTAGGTGATTTCACACGAGGTGTAGATTTTTATAAAAATATTGGAATGGTTTGGTTAGAATGATTGGAAAGTGAACATGGTGTTCACTAGTTGTTTCAAAGAACTTGATTACTTACTTATTAATCCTTTTGAATTATTCTTTACAATCTACTTGTTGTATTTAATGTCAATACTTATTTGTACAAATTAAACATAAAGCTATCCTTGTTCAAGCCTTGAATGAATACTATTTGCATACATTTCCCTACGACTTGCTGAGTACTTTATGTACTCACGGTTATACACCATTTGTTGATCAGTTGTCGAAGAAGAACCAGGGAGCACTGAATTCTACGAAGAAGAATACTTCGAAGACTATGCGAAATAGGTCGTGTCCTCCACTCTATTGCTTGCGGGCATGCCGAATGGCCTCCACGAGACATTTTGGTTTCCATTGCAAATTATCCTTTGTTGCTAAGCCTTGCGTGGCAGCCTCTGTAAGACTTGACCATAAGGTCCTTTGCTACTAAGTAATATTAATTTGTCTGCTTCATTAGCTTCTTTGTTGTATGGATATGTGTGGATATCATGGGGATATGCTCATGATCTTAGGATGATGTTACAATTAGCAATGGTGTTAAAGGTTTGTCGAATCACGTGTTTTTGGTAAAAATCATCTTTGTCAGTCCTTTGCGGTCCGACCAAGCAGGCGTGGTCGACCGGTCAATGCGGTGGTCCGACCGGACACCCCTGGCGGTCCAACCGGCCATGGGCGGCGGTCGGACCGGTCAGTTTAAAATTGTGAGTTTTGAGCTGGGCCAAAAATAGAGGGTGTAGGCAAGAGAGGGGTTTCTAATGCACTTGGTCTCTTAATTTTTGGAGTCTCCTGTCAAAAGTTCTATTCGTTTGAAATTTCCAGAGAGCTTTCGGTTTTCAGGGGCTGAAAAATTGGCTAAGTCCTTGCTGGGCGGTCAGACCGTCCATTGAGTGGCGGTCTGTCATATCCCCAAATTAATAAAGAGGATTACTATGCATCTCATTAGCAAGTATCATATTTTCAAGCATTTACATTATACTTTGCACTAGAAAAATCTTATCTAATTGTTTAAACATACACTTACCTAAAACAAAACCTAACGAGAACTATATCAAAAACTTATGATCATCCTCTAGAAACAATTTATTCAATTACTATATTAATTATCATGTATTTATATAATTTTTCCTAAATTTTTGGAACTCAATATGAACCTCATAAAATACAATCTCGATTAATAACTTATGCTTTCGTGAAATTGAAATATACCAATTAAATCTTGAACAGTGGGTTTTCCAAATTTATATGGGTATCAGGTTGCCCCAGGAACCCCTCTGATTAATTTTATATTTTTATGAATTTAATTGCTATATTTTGAGGGCAGTCAAACTAGGAGAATTAAAACACAAAATCAATCAAACCTAGTCACTGTTCCTCGAGCCAAACCTGTCACACAGTACTCGACCGAGCCAACCAGCGAGCTGACTCGGCCGTACCTTCTTTTATGCGGACCATCCGATCTCAATCGAACGGCCCACGAAGCCGTCGACCGAAGGCTCGCACGCCCGTCTCCTTGAGTCGCCGATAGTCCGGGCCCACCTGTCGGACCTGTCTTCTCCCTCGCGCTGGCACTCGCGCAGAAGCCGAGCGCCACGTGCCTCGCGTCCTCTGTTGAGCTCCATCGACGCCGTGCCCCCACCGCCCTCAGTAGCCAATCACCGCGCTTCGCCGAGTAACGCTGTTTCTCCTCCGTCCGTTCCCGCCTATAACCTGTCTCCCAGCTCTCTCTACCCCCTCACTTCTCCTCTGTTGACCGAGGAGAGGGACGCCCACCCCAGCGCCATTACCGTGTAACTTTCGAGCTCCCGGCCTCCATCTTCTCTATCTTCGTCGTCGTTTCCATTTTCCCTTATGCCAGCTCTCGGTTTTGCATGTAGCTCCCAGAACGACGTTGCAACCCCTACGGCCCAGAGCGCAGCCAGAGCGTCACCATGGTGACATCGATTTGCTATCATCATCTCAGGTGAGGCCCTTGATCTAACTTGCGTGTCATATCAAGTCCTTAGGAATGGTATTGAGAACCCCTCAACCAATTTTGCCAATGAACCAAAGGGGCAGTGGCATTTTGAGGATTTCTCTTTTCAACCGAAAGACCTTGGTTTTCGTCTTCCACTCTGGCCGGTAAGGCATTCCCCAATTGCTTCCACCCATACCATCATGGCACCCTATGTGAGCATATCCAATAGCTTCTTTCTCTACTCTTTTGCCAGAACGACGCCTCCACGTGAACCGCCATTACCACTGGGGACCTCACCATCGCCAGCACGGCTCCGACAATCTCTCCTGCCCTCCAACGCTAAGATAGCTCCCTGGTAGTCCCTAGTAGCTCGGGCACCCGCTATTGGACCTTTGCGGAGCTTTATTTCGCGCATGCACCATTGCCGTATGTATGCCGCCGCTCGTCTCCGATGAGCCATCGGCACAGGCCACCTCAGGTGTCGCTGCCACCACCCAAAGATGCGCATGGCAATTGCGCAGCTGTAGCTGCCCTTGGTCGGCGACGTCGTGGCCGGAATTGCCAGCAACACGTCGTGAATGCACTCGGATTGTCGACATCGAGCAATCTTGTAGCAAAGCCATTAAGACATTGATATAGTCATTTAATGATTAATGATTGCTTGCTCTAGTAAATGATGTCTTAAGTAAGTGATGTGTCTATGGCATGTGGGCCCCCGAACATGAAAATACATTTTAAATATCGTTTACACTAGATACTGACAGGTGGGCCTCGGGGTTTAAGTGCACAGTGTGGACCCTGTGAGCCGGCCGTGGACTAGTGGCCTCACGACTCTTGTGAACCCGATCCACCGACAAAGTGGGCCCGATTGTCGATCGGAAAATAAAATCCCCAGGGTAATTGAGAAGTGGCACTGTGGCTGGCCCCACCTGTCATTGGCTGTGGCTAGGGTAACCATTGGTAAGAAAAGTATTAGCCGATTAAAGAAAATTTCGAAAGTATTTATTTGCAAACTAAAAATGTGATTAACTTAAAAAATACATAACTAATTTATTTTAACTCCAAATTTGATGAAACCAGTGCTAGTAATTTAAATTTTGGATGTGATTTATTTCAAAATAGGTTGTACATCTTTATATGTAACAGAAAGTATAGTTTAAGAAAATGAGCATTTAATTGATTATCTTTACAATAGAAAAATGGTTATAGATTTGGAAATTCATAACTTTTGCATAGAAAGTCCAAATAGGATAAACCAAGTTGCAGTGGGCCTATAATAATACTCTCAATTTATCTATATAATCTTTGGTCTCCTCACTGCCCTACAAATTTTTGCTAAAACTCTAAATCAAATAAAATGCATTTCGGGACAAACAAAATTCAAATGGCCATAACTTTCACATAATAAATGCAAATGGAATAATTCTTACACCTAAATTCATCTAAAATCATCATATAACCACTGTAAAAATCTCACACAGTTTTGTGCATTTTATATTTTGTTCCTTTTTCTCGATGTTTATTCGGTATTATCTTTATTTAGATTCCGAAGCGATTTGTATTGACTCGTACGCCACCGAGGCCGAACAACTTGAATACCAGCAAGGCAAGCATCATTTGAACTTTCTTTTGCATTATATTGCTCCCAGTTTTGATTAGTTAGATGTAATGATAATTGGTTGCTTGCTTATTTTGGTTATATCGCTATTTCTGTGATGTGTAGTTAGTTATATCCTATTCATGAGGTTATACTTGAATTATTTCTAGTACATACATGCTTAATTTAGGTTGTGTGAAATATGTTATTTAGGGTTGCTTAGCTATGCAAGTCTAGTACTGTAATTTGATTGTCGGGAATAACTCGATAATCATGGGAGACACAACTTTCTTATTATCTTTTTATTCCAGATCTTCGCATCTGTTTCTCAAGTTAAATTTTGTTATTAAAAAGGGATTTGGGTCTGGACAAGTGGTTGCTAGTGATGGTGCCTTCGTGCACGAGATTGGGTATGTGGATGACTTGTCGTTAATTCAAGTACGCACATGCTGCCACACGCGGGGTGGGACTCGGTCGGTCAAGTAGGGGGAGGGTTTTATTGGTTTGGACCGCAGGTGGTGTGAGGACATTGCGACCGTGAAAATCATGTGTTCCTTAGGAACCCAGTGTGATATATACTGTGCTTAATGAGCCCGATTACCTATGTTGTGGGACGCAACATACTAACTACCTCACACTGGCTCCCCTCCGACACAACATGTGTGCCCGCTTAGCATTTGCTATATGTTTATGTCTAAGACAGGATTATTCTCACTTGGGTGGTCTAACTCAATAAGCTTTTCTTGCTGAAAAATACCGGATCTCGATTTCTCCGGCCGACGCACCAAAGGAAGTGTGTTAATTCCAGAGGCTTACGGGCTAATCGAGTTGTGTGGGTAAAGTAGTACACCTCTGCAGAGTTAAATCTATTCGAATAGCCGTGTCCACGGTTATGGACAAACGCTTGAGTTCGGCAGTCACTATTGTTAGACTTCGAATTAAAATTGATGGTTACAACTTGGTGTTCGGCATGGATGGGTTACAATTGTAAAACTAGTATGTGTAGGTTGAAAATTGTTGCGTTTTTCGCAAAACTAGAGCCACTAATGCTATCCTTTGATTGCCCAATATGCATAACTAATTTTACTTTGTGTAAGGCTTGCGAGTACACTTGTACTCTGCCAGATGTTTGCTGGCCTTTTTCAGGCGAGGACGATATCGAGCCCAATGAGCTCGCCAGTGCCGGTTTAGGCGGCACTGACGAGTAGTGTTATCTTTTAACCCCAATCGGTTACCAGGCGTTATGGGGCATACCATGCTGGTCTTTTGGTTTATTTATAATGTTTCCGCTGCTACTTTATGATCTTATTTGAATTTGGCCGGTCGGTCACTTGTAATAGCTGTAAACCTGACTATTATCGATGTATGTCTTTTGAGTCATTAATGTATGAATGTTGTATGGATGTGATCGATGTGGAAGGTGAGTTTGGGGGCATGTTGGTCGCTGATCTTGGGATCCAACGTGGTCTCATTCTCGCTGTGATGAATTCCTTTTTAACTTGTTTAAGTGTGTGCTTGAACCGTTGGAGAACCGGTCATCATGCGAGGCTCGCAGAGCAGCAGCACGCATGATCATCGAGGCTCTAGTTTCGGTTGGGCCTCCACTTAGATAGAGTTAACTTGGAATTCATTTACTTCAGACCCAGAGTTACTTCCTTAAGATCAGGGTTACCTTGATCTTGCAGAATTAACCCGGGGGTCCTCACAGCGTTGGTATCAGAGCCATACTGACTGTTGGTTAGAGTTAGCACTGGCGTTAGTGTAGCAAGCCTTTGAAAGTCAAAATATTTACACTTATTAAATTTATTTCCTAAGGCAAAGTAAGAATATCTTTTTATTCCTCATCCATCTTAGTATCATTGCTCACCTTACTCTTATTTGATTTGCAAAATTAACTTACCTTGTCTATTCCTGTCCTTAGATGAGTCATCAGTATTTGGTTAGAGAGACTCAAGCTAAAGGTATGGATGGGTACCCGGCACTCCTCCGAGATATGATGTGGAGGGTGAACTTCACATACCAACCCGTGTACTTCATCCACCGTCGAGATCTTGGACCAGGGATGGAAGACTCCCGGGCTGTGATCCATCTCGTTGCAAGACAAGTTACGGGGAGTATTCCGTACCGTTTCCAGGCTCGTGGCACTTTCGAGGCCATGGCTTTGCAAGAGGTGGCCGTATGGCCATGAGTCATCTTCGTTACAACTTGACGGAGTTGTCTCAGCCACCATACGACCACTTCCCTATGCAAGCACATGGCATGGAGGTGAACACCTTCACTGGGATTTAGTACGGGGAGGATCCCTATGTCTGGCAACTCGCAAGGTTGGCTCGCATCATGGACCAAATGCGTCGATGAGTCTTACATGAGATTTGGGAGACACGGTGTCGTCTCCTCGTAGCTCAGGAGCATCTACAACCCCTATGCAATATGGGGCTTGTAGCCCGACATGTGCTTTATGGGGAAAACGAGATCTCCCCATATGCATCTGCGCCGTCAGAGTACCGTCTTCCTGAAATAGGAGGGCAAGTTCCCAATCATGGACAACGGCGTCAGGCTCACACGTCGGTGGGTTTTCCCCGCACTCAAAGGTCGAAACCTATAGAAGGACGCATCATAGAATCCCCTCTACGCCTCACCAATCCTCTTGACTTCGACGATACGGGATCTCCTGGGTATCACCTTCTGGATGAGTTCCCGGTGAATTTCGATCGGGCAAATAGGTAGAGTGTTATAGTACGCTCGCTGTCCGTGCGTATGACCAGCTAGTATGTATCCTTCAATTCGTACAATCGATTAGTAGTTGTTGAACCTAAATGTTTTCTTTGGCAAAGACTTTTGTTTCGGGCAGTTACCATTTGCCTACGGGCCTACATGGATGTAATTGTACCGGAAAACTATGATTTAAGTATTGGATCTTGTACTGGCCCTTGTGCCTTTGTACCCCCATTTGGTGTTATGTTTTTGTGCATTATTTACCGTCATGCATGAATAATTAGGTATTATATGCTTGCTGTCCCAATATTGCGTCTCCTTTAAAAGTGAGTATCTCCAGTCTCTTTTGCTAATATCCTTGTCACCTCAGGATGACAGGGCCTAACACGTGTTCGAGAGCACATAAACAAGAGGGAGGGTCACCACCCCCTCGGGTTCACTCTATCGATGAGCTCTACACCCGGGGAGGGGTTAACGGGCCACCTGGGAGAGGGAAGATCGGATGCAGGCCGAATATCCCGATCTTTTTCCCTCGGCGTGAAGTGCTTTCGTATTAAGAAGGAAAGTTTAAACATAATAATAGAAAGAAAAGTTTAAATAGCCTTTCTAGGTGACATTGATAGGATGTCGTAACACTATCTTTAAAGGAAATCAAGACAACAGATGTTGTATCTTCTTTAGAATCTTACGTGTCTAATTTCCGTTCTACCTAGATCTCGGGGTCGAGATCTTTTGTAAGGGGGGTGGGGGAGGTTTGACACATCCACAATTTAATAAAGAGGATTACTATGCATCTCATTAGCATGCATCATATTTTTAAAGAATTGAATTATACTTTGTACTAGGAAAATCTTATCCAATGTTTCAACATACACTTACAAAAATAAATCCTAAAGAAAACAATATAAAAAACTTATGATCATCCTCTGGAAACAATTTATTAAATTACTATATTAATTATCATGTATTAATATAGTTTTTCCCAAATTTTTGGAACCCAATATGGACCTCATAAAATTCAAACTCGATTGTCAACATATGCTTTTGGGAATTTGAAATATACCAAATAAATGATGAACAATGAATTTTACAAATTTATATGGGTCCTAGGTTGCCCTAGGAAACCCTCTGATTAATATCATATTTTTATGAATTTAATCTCTATTTTTGAAGGACAGTCAAACTAGGAGGTTTAAAATTCAAATCTGGTCAATTGGGAGCACTATTGCCCGGGCTCAAACCCAATACACAGTAGTCCGACCGAGTCACTTGGTGAGCCGTCCCAACCAAACCCTCTCGGATGCTGACCCTCCGATCCAGATCCAACGGCCGATCTCCCAGCAGCGCTCGCTCGTTCCTTCGCTCTCTCTCTCTCCATCTGGGTCCCACTGTCCGGACTGTCTTCTCCATCGCACTGCACTCACGCAGGCCGGCGCCACGCGCGCCAGCAAGCGTCCTGCGAGCTCCGTCCACCACCGTGACCGCACCGCCTAACATGACCAGTCCACCGAGCTTCCCTAGCTAACGCCGCCTCTCCCGTCCGATTCTGCGGCTTTAACTCCTCCCTCCTGCTCTCGCTTTTTCCGCACTTCTCCTCCGGCCGTCGAGGAGAGGGAAGCTGGCATGAGCTCTGTTCTTCGGTAAACCTCTCGCCTCTGGGTCTCTGAGACTTCTCTTCCTATGCTGGTTCTATTTTGACTAAGCCCCAGCTTTGGTTTCGCTTGTAGCTTCCGGAACGCGACCGTGTCTTCCTCGGCTCCGGTTCACACCCAGAGCTTGCACCCGGGGACAACTCTGTGCTATCTTCGCCTCTGGTGAGATACTTGCTAACTCCCGCATGTCACATCATGTCTTTGAGCTAGAGTATGAGTTCCCCTCACCCAATTTTGGCAATGCACGACAGGAGCTTATGAATTCGAAGGTTGGTCCATTTTCGGTCGAAACCCAAACTCTTCGTCTCCCACTTTGATCCGGTAAGACACTCTTCAATTCTCTGCTGCTATAGCATACTCTAGGGATCTTTGGGCCATCCCGAAGCTACATTATCTTCCTTGTTGCTCAGGGTGTTTTCTCCTCGTTGAACCGCACCACCGCCGTGGACCTCACCGTCGCCAAGCTAGCTCCGGCCATCCACTCTTCTCTCCAACACTCAGGTAGCTCCCCAGTAGTCCCTAGATGCTGAGGCACCCGCATTGGAACCGCTGTTGAGTGTTAACTAGCTGGTACACTTTTGCCATGTTGTTGCCGCCGGTCCTCTCTGATGAGCCGACGGCACAGGCCACCACAAGGGTCGCCACCACCACTCATAGAAGCGCATTGCTATTAGGAACCCATCCCTACCCTTGGCCGGCTCCGCCGTGGTGCGTAGCGCCGGCAAGCCGCCTGGCAATCTCACAGGCACGTTGTCGGACGCGTCTGACACTATAGCAAGATCATTAAGGTGTTGATCCGGTCATTTAATGGCTAATGATTGCTTACTGTAGTAAATGATGTCTTAAGTAAGTGATGAGTCTATTACATGTGGGCTCGTGCACATAAAACATAATGGTTAAGCTACGGCTGACGGGTGGGCCTGGCCACTTAAACGCACGTTCACTGTGCTATAAGCCGGCCATGGACTTGTGGTCTACACACTATGCGGTAGACCGTGTCACTTACAAGTCGGCCCGATCTGTCAGCCGAGAAAAATTAAAACCCTGGGTAAATGAGAAACAACACTGTATACTGGTCCCACCGGTCAGTGGCAGTGGCTAGGCGAGCTTCGGTGAGAAAAGTATAAATCCATTTAAGAAAATCAGAATGTATTTATTGGTAAACTGAAAAATATGATTAACTTCAAAAATGCATAACAAATTTATTTTTACCCTAAATGGGATGAAACCAGTGCTGGTAATTTTGAATTTTGATAAAATTTATTTTAAATAAGGTTGCACATTTATCTCAGTATCAAAAAAGATAGTTATGGAAAATGAGCATTTAATTGTTTATCTGTACAATAGAATAATGGGTATAACTTTGAAAATTCATAACTTTTACATGGAAACTCCTAATGAGTTGAACCAAGTTGCAGTGGACTCACAATAATATTCCCAAATTATCTATGAAATCAATTACCTCCCCACTATTCTACAAATTTTGGTCAAAATATTAAATTTGATAAAATGCATTTTCGGGGCATACAAACTTAAACGATCATAACTTTCACCTACTAAATCCAAATAGAATAATTCTTGTACCTAAATTCATATTAAAACATAAAATATCTACTGTAGAAAAATCATGCATTTTGGAGCACTATGATTTTTATGTTATTTCTCGATGTTTATCGATATTTCCGTTCTTCAGATACCGACGAAATCAACATAGATTCTTACGCCACCGAGAGTGAACAACTACTCTTCCAGCAAGGCAAGCATCATTCGAACTTTCTTGTGCATCATATTCATCCCAGTTTTATTACACTAGTGTTTATAATGCAATGATATTGCTTGCAGGCTATTTTCGATATACTGTTATGTTGTGAGTAGATTAGTTATATCCTATACTTGCTGGTTGTCCCTGATAATTCCCATACACATATGTTTAAGATAGATGTTGTGATGATAAGATTGTTGTGAGTTGAATGCTTAGCCGTTGCGGGTCCAGATAACGCAGTAGATCAATTGACGGGACTAGCTCGTCAATTGTGGGAGACACATAACTATTTTTATTCTTTTATTAATTTTTGTCCAGATTGTTACTTCTGGTTATTGAGTTAAATTTTGGTTATGTTTAAAAAGGCTTTGGGGTCCGGACAAGTGGTTGTACTGTGGGTGCTGTTATGCCCGAGACTCGGGTTTGTGATTGCCTTGTCTGGACCATTAAGGACCGAGCCATGGACGTTACACTCCAAGTACCGAGCGTACTATCACATGCGGGATATTTGTACCATACGGTTAAGTAAGCGGAGGATTTTATTGGTTTGGACCGCAGGTGCTGTGAGGACATAGAGACCGTGAAATCCTATGTTCCTTTGGAACCCAGCAGATATATGTCAGGCTTAATGAGCACGATTATACATTGAGGAAAAACAACATACAAACTACCTCACATCGACCCCTCCCAAGACAACGTGTGTGCCCGCTAGCGTTGCTATATGCTTATGTCTAAGTTGGGATTTGTCTCACATGGGTGGTCTATCCCAATAGAATTTTCTTGCTAAAATGATCAGATCTCGATTCTCCCTACCGCATACCTAAGGAAGTGTGCTATTTTCCGAGGCATCCGGAGGCTTACGGGCTAGTCGGGTCATGTGGGTAAAGTAGTACACCTCTGCAGAGATAATCTATTCGAATAGCCGTGTCCACGGTTATGGACAACACTTGGTATAAGTATGCTTCGTCGTTAGACTTGAAAATTAAAAGTTGACATGGTTATAATTGGTTTCGGCATGAATGGGATGTTCGTGCACTTTAGTTTATCAAAGTGGATAGCCACCTTGATATTGATTGATCCATATTATTACATATGTCTTGTGACACCCTCTCTTGAATAAATGATTTATAACTTGGCTTTTTAAAACTAGATGGTCTAGGAATGTAAGATGTGCGTTTATGCAAAACTAGAACCACTAATGTTATCCCTTGATTGCCCAATATGCATAACTATTTTTCTTTGTGTAAGACTTGTGAGTGCACTTGTACTCATCCAGATGTTGGCTGGCCTTTTTGTTTTTCTTTTCAGGTGAGGACGATTTCGAGCCCGATGAGCTCGGCAGTGCCGATTTAGGCGGCACTGACGAGTAGTGCTATTATTTAACCCCAGTCGGTTGCCAGGGGTTATGGGCATAGCATACTGGTCTTTTGTTTTATTTATAATGCTTCTACTGTTACTTTATGATCTCATTTGAATTTGGCCGGTCGGCCCTTGTAATAACTGCAAACTTGACTATTATCGATGTATGTCTTTTGAGCCATTGATGTATGAATGTTGTATGGATGTGACCCACGTTGAAGGTGAGTTTGAAGGCACATTGGTCACTGATCTTGGGAGCCAACGTGGTCTCATTCTCGCTGTGATGAATTCCCTTTTAACTTATTTAAGTGTGTGTTTGAACCGTTGGAGAATCGGTCATCATGCGTGCTCGCAGAGGAGCAGCACGTATGATCATCGGGGCTCTAGTTTCGGTTGGGCCGCCACTTAGGTAGAGTTAACTTGGAATTCATTTACTTGAGGCCCAGAGTTACTTCCTTAAGATCGTAATTACCTCGATCTTACGGGATTAACCCGGGGGTCCTCACAACGTTGGTATCAGAGCCATACTGACTGTAGGTTAGAAATAGCATGGGTGTTAGTGTTAGTAAGTCTCTTGAGTCAAAATACTTTGGACTATCAAATTATTTCCTAAGGATAAGTAACAATATCTTTTATTCCTCATCCATCTTAGCTTCATCTCTCACCTTACTCTGATTTGATTTGCAAAAGTAACTTACCTGGGTTATTCTTGTCTTTAGATGGGTCATCAGTATCTGGTTAGAGAGACTCAAGCTGAAGATATGGATGGGTACCTGGCACTTCTTCGAGATATGATGTGGAGGGCGAACTTCACATACCAACCCGTATACTTCATCTACCGTCGAGATCTAGGACCCGGGACGGAAGACTACCGTGCTGTGATCCATCTCGTTGCAAGAAAAGTTACAGGAAGTCTTCCGTACCGCTTCCAGGCTCGTGGCACTTCTGAGGATATGGCTTTGCAAGAGGTGGCCCGTATGGCCACGAGTCATCTTTGTTATGACTTAACGGAGTTGTCTCAGCCACCATACGACCACTTCCCTATGCAAGCACATAGCATGGAGGTGAACACCTTCGCCGGGATTCAGTACGGGGAGGATCCCCATGTTCGGCAACTCGCAAGGTTGGTTCGCATCACGGACCAGATGTGCCGATGCGTCATTCATGAGCCTTGGGAGACGCATCGTCGTCTTCTTGTAGCTCAGGAGCATCTACAACCCCTATGCAATATGGGGCTTGTAGCCCGAGGAAACGAGATCTCCCCATATGCCTCTGCGACATCGGAGTACCGTCTTCCTGAAATAGGAGGGAAAGTTCCCAATCATGGACAACGGCGTCAGGCTCGCATGTCGGTGGGTTTTCCCCGCACTCAAAGGTCGGAAACTATGGAGGGACGCATCATATGATCCCCTCTACGCCTCACCAATCCACTTGACCCTGACGATACGGGATCTCCTAGGTATCACCTTCTGGATGAGTTTTCGGTGAATTTCGATCGGAAAAATAGATAGAGTGTTAGAGTAGTGCGCTCGCTGTCCGTTCGTGTGTCCAGCGGGTATGTATCCTTCTATTTGTGCGATCAGTTAGTAGTTGTTGAACCAGATGTGTTTCTTTCGCAAACATTTTTGTTCGAGCAGTTACCATTTGCCTACGGGCCAACATGGATGTAATCGTTCTGGAAAACTACGATTTAAGTATTGGATCTTGTACTGGCCCTAGTGCCTTTGTACCCCTATTTGGCTTTAAGCTTTTGTGCTTTATTTCCCATCGTGCATGAATAATTACGTATAATATGCTTACTGTCCCTAATTTGTGTTTCCTCTAAAAAGGAAGTACCCTAGCCTTTTTCTCTAACTCTCCTTGTCACCTCAGGATGACAGGGCCTAACACGCGTTCAAGAGTACAACAACAAGAGGAAGGGTCACCACCCCCTCGGGCTCGCTCTATCGATGAGCTTTACGCCCAGGGAAGGGTTAAGAAGCCCCCTCGTTGGCAAAATCAGCAAAATGACCATGCGGAAGAAGTGCTTCCACCACCTCCCACAATGGCAGAAGTGCTGCCTCAGATCGAGAGGAACCGCATGGATCAAACGCGGATTCTCAAAGCCATTGCTCGCAACACCTCTTCGGCTCCCGTGACATCTGGGGGAGTGGGAGCATCCAGGACACGTGGGGGGCTCGCTGATTTTCAGCGAACCAATCCCCCCACCTTTTCTAGCACTGAGGATCCCATGGAGGCGGAAGATTGGCTCCGCACTGTAGAGAAAAAGTTGACTATCGCTCAATGCACCGGCGCCGAGCGGGTCCTTTTCGCCAGCTACCAGCTGGAGGGCGCTGCAAGTGCATGGTGGGATAACTTTTCCTCCATGTAGCCCGACGGAGACGTTCCATCTTGGGATGAGTTCAAGGCGGCCTTCCGCGAAGCTCACATTCCGGAGGGCGTGCTACTGATCAAGCAACAACAGTTCCTAGCCCTCAAGCAAGGGAAGAAAATTGTCATGGAATACTTACACGAGTTCAACTTTTTAGCTCGTTACGCTCCAGATGATGTCTCTACCGACGCACGCCGGCGTGAGCTGCTTCACCAACTACCGACCAATAAATGCAGTTAGCTCTTGCAGTCCACGACTTCCGCAACTTCCAACACCTGGTCAATAAGGCCATAGTTTTGGAACACAAGAGCGTGGCTGTGGAAGAGTCAAGGAAGAGGAAGAGGGCCGTTCAAATTTCAGGAGGCGGCGAGCTTTCCTCTCGGCGGACAAATGACCCAAGCACTCCGAGCCCACCTCCAAAGACCCCGAGGCCACCAACCTTTGTACCAAGGCCTCCCCAACCTTTTTGCAGCAAAAGAATGGGGCATGCGGCCCCGAACAGCGGCTATGTCCGCCAAGTGTTACGTGCTTCCATTGTGGACACCCGGGGCACTATGCGCATCAGTGCTTGGCAAAAGCACGTGGGATGCCGCGGGTCTACAACGGTTCAACCCCAACTCCTACCCCGGCTCCGGCGAGACCTTCACCACCCCCGAGGGCTGCGTCCACATCTCCCCAAGTCACGGCGCATGGCCGCATCAATCACGTCACTGCCGAGGAGGCAATTGACGCACCGGACGTCGTTTTGGGTACTCTCTTTGTTAATTCCAGTCCAGCTACTGTCTTATTCGATTCTGGGCATCTCATTCATTCATCAAGAAGTCATTTGCTGCACGCCATCGAATTGAAATGCATACACTCCAATCGCCCTATCGCATCCAGTCTCCGAGATCGAGTTTTCAAACCGATCAAGTCTGCCGGGACATAAAAGTACAGATCTAGGGGGTTGACTTCGTGGCAAACCTCGTGGTAATAACTTCAGTAGGTATTGATGTGATCCTAGGGATGGATTGGCTGTCCAAGCACCAGGGAAAAATTGACTGTGCCCGACGGTACATTTTGTCACAAGAGAAGACGGCAGTCAAGTCGTGTTTTCACCTATTCTGGGTGATTCTCTTCTCTATGCCTTGGAAGCTAGTACCCCTCTTGAATTGAGGGAGGTGCCAGTGGTATGTGAATATTTCGACGTATTCCCAGGAGACCTTCTAGGCATGCCTCCTGACCGGGAGGTGGAATTCGTTGTAGGACCGGAAAGGCGACTAGTGGGGGGGTGAATAGGCGCTTTCACAATTTTCTCACCTAAGTCGAATTCAACACGAACTTTACTCCTATAGCTATGAGAGCTAAGAAGATCAGTAAGCACACAGCGGAAGCCTTGTGCTGAACTCGACAAACCCCGACAACCGCACGACACAAATGTGGAGACTTAAGCTCAAAGGGTTGATCTGGACACTGGCGGTCGGACCGGTTACCAAGGGCGGTCTGACCGACGTTCAACAAGCGGTCTGACCGGCAACTAGCTGGCAGTCGGACCGGTGGACAGCGTTCGACCAGCGATCTGATGATCGTCGAATACAGGCGGTCGGACCGCCGTTACAAGACCGGTCAGACCGGTTCAGTCCAGTACTGAAAAATCCACCCCAAATCCAAAACGAAATTTGATCCAACTTTTGATTCAACCAATGAAACTTGACCAAATTTCGAGCACACCTCCCTAATGATATTGGAGACCTATTTCTAGCGACGATCCTTCGACCACTTGCGAAACAATCTCTCAAGGATTAAACAAAGAAGTGCACAAACCCTAGAAATATGAAAATCTTTGATTCAAGACTTGCTTGTGGGGATTGATAGTCTAGATGATTCTAGGAGTATTCCCACACACCAAAGCAAGACAAAATGGGTCAAGAAACCAAGTATAAGCCCTTGAATCAAGGAAGCACCAAATTCATCCAAATGAGAGAAGAACACAAAGAGAAGACAAATGATCTCTCAAGCAAGCATCACAAGATTGATTGATCTCACAAGATGCTTACAAAGCCACTCCAACTAGGAGGACAAGAGCTCACCCAAGGAGCATACAATCTCTCCCTCTCTTCCTCTCCAAACCCTAACCCTAGAAAAGCAAGGGAAGAAACCAAATGAATGCCTCTTAACGTTTTCCTTCTCCCCCTTTCCTATTTATACTAGAGAGGACTAGAGTTTCACATTTGGGGCCCACTCACACATGGGACCCACATACTAATCTGTTGAAGCAATCGCCTGCTTCACCACGTGTAGGTTGATCAGCGGTTCTCATCGACGCCAAGCCTCTCTTGTCCGAATCCCATCGGAAACTCCCAGAGACTCGCATCGATATCCGCACCACCTGATCCAACCAGCTGTTTCGAACCACCCGTTCGATCCATCTTGTCCATTCTGCACCATGCTTGTGTCACACGACCTCACCCGGTATCCCTGATCGTTCGGACCTCGCCTCCAAGCGTAGTCCCGATCCACTCACCGTTGACGTCGTTGACCTGCAAGCCACCTGCACAGCAATAGACAAACAAACCGTTTCCGGGAACAAGTTCTTCACAACTTGACCCACGTTAGTTCCACAATGCAATATGCAATAATAAAGCATTGATAACTAAACATTAAACACAATACACATGCATCAATGCGAACTTGGCAAACCTCCAAGTCACTGCCGGTCTGACCGCCCCACAGGGCCGGTCCGACCGATATCGAGCAGTCGGACCGCTCCCCACAACAATGGTCGGACGGTCAAAAGACTTAGCCAAAAATCTAGCTTGAAAATCCGAAACCTTCTGGAATTTTCAACTCAATAGAACTTTTGACTGGGAGCTCCAAAAATGATGGGACCACATCAAGGAGACTCCCCTCACTTGCCTACACAACCTATTTTTGGCTTAGCCCCAAAATCCAACTTTAGGTCAGACCGGTCCGACCGGCCACCACTGCCGGTCCGACCAGTCCACAGCGGTCCGACCGCCCCATCTCCACCTGGGCCGATCCGCTTTGTGGTCCGACAAAGAAGCAAACCCCGAAAACGCGAGATTTTACAAACCAACAAAGCCATTGCCAATTGACTCATCATCCTGGGATCGTGCACATATCCTCACGATATCCACAATCTCCCCCTTGATGAACACATTGGCAATTTCCAAGAAAATGTGGTTTTTCGAAATGAAAAGTAAAATCGCTTTAGCATAAAGGCACAACTTGGTCCATAAGCAAGAAAAAGCTTAGGAACCGACCAAGCTGGCTTCAGAATAGTGAAGGCAAGCGAGATAAGGCATTGAACGCACAAAAAGATTCAAAATCCAGAAGATGGCCAAAAATCTCACTAAGGTCCATATGAAAGACGATAAGTTCTATTTGACCTTTCATCATTGTGAGTCTTCTTGAATTGCAATTCAAATCAGAAAAAGGCAATAAAACCCAGAGACTCAACTCACTATGATCACAAATTTTCAAAGGGTTCACAAAAATTTTTTTGTGTGTGTGTATGTGTTCTTTTATGCATGAAACCTTATGTGAACCAAAAACTCCAAAGCAGCATTTTCTTCAATCCTTCTCCCCCTTTGACAATGAATTCATCAAGATGCATGAGAGAAGAACGAGCATGAAGAAATGACTTTATTTGAAATTTAGCAAAAGGAGCCATGACCATTATCTATGTAGACAGTACAAGACATATACCAAGCCATATAAAGAGTAGAAGCTATATTCAATCATGGCAAAACATGTCTTTATAAAGCTAACACCAAGATAGCGTAAACTGAGATTAACAAATTAAAACCATGAAAGGTTGCTCAATGTCATAGATTCACTAAAAGCAACCAATAATGAGTCAAGCCATGTCTATAAGCAAAAAGAGACTCAAAACAGGAATTGAGGCATTTTGAGCATTAAGAGAATTCTTTTGAAGCAAAGCTCAAGCACTTAGCCCTTTTTGGGCAATTTTTCTTTCTTTTTCTTTCTCTTCTCCCTTTTTACTGTGCTAGATCTCAAGCCTTGCCGCGACCATCTCAAGCGATAAGCTTAAAAGAGTGATCTAGGTCATCCAAAACTCCCCCTGAGTTCATGCCTAGTGCAATGGCAAGCCGTCTCATGAGAAAGGATTGGTGAGATCAGTTTTTTCGCACAGAAAATCTTCTTTCCCTTTTTTTTCATTTGCTTGACTTAAGAAGATAAAAAGCTCATTTTTCATCTCAAAATAAGTTCAAGACTCAATTCAACTTGTAAGACATGGCGAGAATCATAAGCGGATCACTAGAGCAAAACTAGTCACAAGATCCAACAAGACATGATTTGATTCAGATTTCTCAAGGATATAAAGCTAGCAAGGGAAAAGCTAAGCCAAAACACGAAGAGCCATAAAAGAAGTCTAACAGACTATCACTTGATATGACAAGGTATAGAGTATGAAATCAAGCCATACAAGGATAATACTCAAAGCTCCACAATTTTTATTATGCAATGCACAACATTTGAAATAAAAATGCATTATGATACAATGAAAACACAAAGAGCAAAATTCCCTCAAAACATCCATGCCTCGATCTTTGGGATTTGAGATAGAAAATCTAGGTGTCGATCTTGAGATGAGCGATGCCCGAATAGCAAAAGAAGCGAGAAAAATGATTAGGCACAAAATCATAAGAATGCCCATGAGCACCACTGGACCTCTCAAAAGCGATCTACCAAAAGACCGATACTCCCCTGCCTAGGTGCTACCCGTGGTCTATCCTCACGATATCCTAAACCACCTTCTTTGCTGGACCCATCAAAAGAGTCAACAAGATTCTCTGCACGCCTAGACCTATATGTGGTACGCTGAATAGGCTCCCCGGCTCTAGAGACTATCGCTGAAGAAAAGACTCCTCTAATGGATCTCAAAGAGCTCATCCTCTCTTTCCTCTCAATCTTTGCTCTCCTAAGCAAAACTCAGCGGTGTGGCCCTCTTTCTTGCGAAGGTGCAATTGTACTTGACCTTTTGAGGGTCCGTCTTGGTGAGACAGAAGCACCTTTCTTGCTAGAAAGAGATTGAGCAGAACCTACAGCTTTAGGAACAGCCTTTGGAGTCAAAGAAGGTTCTTGCTCAACCAAACCACTTTTCACAACTCTAGCAATCTTTGGTGAGACATTCTTGGAGAGCTCTAGGGACTTAGAACCTAGGCCACTGTTTTTCACACTCACTTTGGATTGGTCTAGAATCAAGTTGAGTTTCTTTTTCCCACTGGAAAACTTCTCAAGAGTCATTTTGAGGTAATCGTTCTCTTTGCCAAAACTCCACAATTGGAGCACCTTTTAGAATCGATTGCCTCAACATGTTTGCTCTTAAGAAGATCCACTTCCACTTTAAGAGCCTCACAAGACACACAATAGGACTCTCCAATCCTATTCAAGCTGCTCCTTAAATTTGACTCTAAAAGCCTCTTGTATCTTACCAATAGCAATATCAATTTCAAAGATGCAACATACAAGAGGAAGAATCTATGACTTTCTTGGAAGCGAAGAGACAAGGATCTTTCAATTTTAGCTTTCTCTTCAAGAGTCTTGTTTAAAGCTTCAACCTCAATTGTAAGCTTAGGGCAATTTTCACAAGAGGCAATTCTAGAATAAGCAACCATTTCACCATCTCTTGCATTTTAATTCGATTATTCTTACAATGAGAACAAGTGTGACCAGCATCAAATTTTTGCAATTCTTTTAAAGAGCTATCCAGCTTTCAATTCTAGCAAAGCACGTTTGAGCAATTTAATGGAATAGCTTCTAAAGCAATACATCAAGCGGAATGGCATTCATGCAAATGTAACTAGACTTGAGAGATTCTAGTTCGTAAAGAGCATTTTTCAATTGTTCTTCAACAGAGGAATGAGCATTATTCAAGCTTGACAATTCATTAAGCAAGCTAGAGCATGAATCACAGAAATCATCAGGATTAATGGATTTGAGCCTAACCACTTCTAGGTTCAAATTATCAATCATTGTATCCTGTTTCTTAATCACTTTAGCTTGCTTATGCAATTTTTGTTCAGCAAGCACTAAAGCCCTTTTCATGTCAGGAAGTGAAGGGCATACCTCATCGGGATCACTAAAAGGATCCTCGCTGTTGGACAAGTCGCTGTCGTGGCTGTTCTTAGCCATAAAGCACATGCCAGTGAAATCACGTGCCTTCTTCTTGCCACGGGAGTCACTCTTGTCGCCCTCCGACTCGAGTCCATATCTTCCATGCTCACATCCTCTAGAGCTTCAAGGACTCTACCGACAAACTTGCGATAGTTTGTCTTCTTGGACTTAGCATCCTCGCTTGAGGATGCCTTTGTGACTCCTTCTCCTCCTTGCCCTTCAGCTTGGGGCATCTAGAGCGAATGTGGTTGAGCTCACCACACTCGAAGCATGTGATAGGTCCTCCTCTCCTCCTACTCCTCACATTATTGTAGGCTCTCGTGAATTTTGTGGATAGGAGGGCTAAGTCATCCTCGGGTAGTCTCTCAAGTTCCTCATCGCTCAAAGAATGCAAAGCAGACAAAGAAAATCCAGATGAGCTAACATTAAAAGAATCAAAGATATCTACCCTTAGATTGATCGACCACTAAAGCCATCGAATGCATCAAGAGAGGCGTGAGATAAAATCAATCTCATGCGTCTTCAACCTCGAGTAAAGCTTATCCATGGTAAGCTCGCTCATGACATGTTGTCATTGATGGCGTGATCTTCATCCCACGCACCTTCACATCCAAAGCACCCAAAAGTTGGCGTGCATTTTCTGACTCAAAAACAAGATCAACAAATATGAGATCATGAAGAATTTTAGAAAATCTCCCCACACTCATCTAAAGATTCACCGTGTCTTTGCTCGATTTTGGAGTATGCTTTCTTAAGTTCTCGTTCTCTCACTTCCTTGATCGCAGTGGACCCTCGTGATAATCACAAAGAGTCCGCGGATCTCATGAGCAGACAAAGAAATGAGCAACACGCTCAAACTCCGATCGACTAAGGCCTTGAATCAAGAAATTCCGAGCCTACGTTTGTTCTCCACATCCGAGTGATCAAATTGTCATCGGTACCGCACGACATAAGGATTTTTCACCTTAAGCCAAATCGCGTGCCCTTGAGCCTCGATGTAGGCCTCCATTCGGCCTTCCAATATGCAAAATCAACTCCATCAAAAACATGTGGCCCGATTGAATATCGCTCGATCGCCATGGCTCCAAAGACCGTTAAGATCTATAGAAGAGAGCTAACTGCTCGATACCACTTGTAGGACCGAAAGGCGACTAGTGGGGGGGGGGGTGAATAGGCGCTTTCACAATTTTCTCGCCTAAGTCGAATTCAACACGAACTTTACTCCTATAGCTATGAGAGCTAAGAAGATCGATGAAGCACACAATGAAGCCTTGTGCTGAACTCGACAAACCCCGACAACCGCACGACACAAATGTGGAGACTTAAGCTCAAAGGGTTGATCTGGACACTGGCGGTCGGACCGGTTACCAAGGGCGGTCTGACCGACGTTCAACAAGCGATCGGCCCGACAAGAACTAGTGGCGGCATCGGACCGGTGGACAATGGTTCGACCCGCGATCAATGTCGAAACACGGGCGGTCGGACCGCCGTTACAAGACCGGTCAGACCGGTTCGGCCCAGTACTGAAAAATCCACCCCAAATCCAAAACGAAATTTGATCCAACTTTTGATTCAACCAATGAAACTTGACCAAATTTCGAGCACACCTCCCTAATGATATTGGAGACCTATTTCTAGCGACGATCCTTCGATCCACTTCAGAAACAATCTCTCAAGGATTAAACAAAGAAGTGCACAAACCCTAGAAATATGAAAATCTTTGATTCAAGACTTGCTTGTGGGGATTGATAGTCTAGATGATTCTAGGAGTATTCCCACACACCAAAGCAAGACAAAATGGGTCAAGAAACCAAGTATAAGCCCTTGAATCAAGGAAGCACCAAATTCATCCAAATGAGAGAAGAACACAAAGAGAAGACAAATGATCTCTCAAGCAAGCATCACAAGATTGATTGATCTCACAAGATGCTTACAAAGCCACTCCAACTAGGAGGACAAGAGCTCACCCAAGGAGCATACAATCTCTCCCTCTCTTCCTCTCCAAACCCTAACCCTAGAAAAGCAAGGGAAGAAACCAAATGAATGCCTCTTAACGTTTTCCTTCTCCCCCTTTCCTATTTATACTAGAGAGGACTAGAGTTTCACATTTGGGGCCCACTCACATGGGACCCACATACTAATCTGTTGAAGCAATCGCACCTTCACCACGTGTAGGTTGATCGGCGGTTCTCATCGACGCCAAGCCTCTCTTGTCCGAATCCCATCGAAACTCCCGAGACTCGCATCGATATCCGCACCACCGATCCAACCAAACCTGCTTCAACCACCCGCTCGATCCATCTTGTCCATTCTCACCATGCTTGTGTCACACGACCACCCGTGATCCCCGATCGCTCGACCTCGGCTCTCCAAGCGTAGTCCCGATCCACTCACCGCTGACGCCGTTGACACGCAAGCCACCGCATGACAATAGACAAACAAACCGCTTCCGGAACAAGTTCTTCACAACTTGACCCACGTTAGTTCCACAATGCAATATGCAATAATAAAGCATTGATAACTAAACATTAAACACAATACACATGCATCAATGCGAACTTGGCAAACCTCCAAGTCATCGCGGCCGATCACGACCGCCCCGGGCCGGTCCGACCGATATCAGAGCAGTCGGACCGCCCCCAACGGCGGTCGGACGGTCCAAAAAACTTAGCTAAAAATCTAGCTTGAAAATCAAACCTTCGAATTTTCAACTCAATAGAACTTTTGACTGGGAGCTCCAAAATGATGGGACCACATCAAGGAGACTCCCCTCACTTGCCTACACAACCTATTTTTGGCTTAGCCCCAAAATCCAACTTTAGGTCGACCGTCCAACAGCCACCACCGCCGGTCCGATCATCCCACCAAGCGATCCGACCGCCCCATTCCACCGGCCGGACCACCGTGGTCCGACAAAGAAGAAGCAAACCCAGCGAGATTTTGCAAACCAACAAAGCCATTGCCAATTGACTCATCATCCTGGGATCGTGCACATATCCTCACGATATCCACATTCGTTATCGAGCTTGCACCCGTTACTGCGCTTATTTCAAAGCGGCCATACCGGATGCCTCCAAATGAGTTGGTAGAATTGAAAGAGCAACTCAAGCAGCTCCAAGATAAGGGATTCATCAGACCGAGCTCCTCACCTTGGGGATGCCTGGTTATTTTTGTCAAGAAGAAAGATAAGAGTCTACGGATGTGTGTGGACTACCGTCTGTTAAATGAAGTTACCATCAAGAACAAGTATCCGCTTCCGCGGATTGACGATCTGTTTGACCAGTTGAATGGAGCCCAAGTATTTTCCAAAATTGATTTGAGGTTGGGTTACCATCAAATCAAGGTCAGAGCCAGAGACATACCGTAGACGGCTTTCTCCACTCGTTACGGTTTGTACGAGTACACCGTTATGTCCTTTGGCCTAACCAATGCTCCCTCCTACTTTATGTGAGTACCCCGGATTATTAGGCTTGTAATGCTTAGTCACCAATTGACCCTAGCATCACAAACAAAATAACCCGTGTCTTCGAGACATGTATACTTCCCAGAAATGCAGTATACACACCCCTTTACAAAATTCGTGCATCAATTCCATTCATTCACGTAGAAACGAAGCACAGCAACAAACCAGAAGTTAATCTAAATAAAGGATAGTTATTACAAAAGAGAGGCCGACCGGCCAAATACATATAAATACGAAAATAAACAGTAGAAGCAAAAATGACATAAGATGGCCATAAACAAAAGAGTCAATCAGTTGGCCTTTAACCCACAAGGCAACCGACCGGACCGCCAAGCTAGTCGTCAAACCCGCAGCACATCTCACAAAAGTGAGGCCCTTGGGGCTCACCTTCCTCCTCTGCAACAAATAGTTAAGCAAAGCAAATGAGTACAAAATTGTACTCCATAAGACTTACGTAGAGTAATGTGAGACCTATACATATGCTACATGCAAGCTTATTTGAGTGGAGGCTGTATGTTTCATTTTCGGCATAAAGCAATCTTTATTTGCAATAGTGTAGTACATTTAAAAGCATGTTGGCAAATCTGTTTTTATTTTCAAATAGCCGAACAAGACAACAGTATAATAGTAATTAGATGACAACAACAATCCTGGAAGTGACTAAGCCCATAGTCACCCCAACAATAGCATGAATTACCCATTCATACCAACCATGTCAAATTTTAATTTAAAAGCTTGTAGTCTAACTCTTGCAAATCCTAACTAAGCGTGTCCATAACCTAGGACGAGGCTATTCGAATAGTTTTATCCCTGCAGGGGCGTACCAATGTACCCACACGCCAGACCGCCTTTTTGCCAAGCTATTAAGCACACTTCCTTAGGTATGCCGACACGGCTAAGTCCTACGAGACATTTCTAATATTATGCATTAACTACGAGTCGCTCAGTATGGATAGAAACCCTACGTTGTGTCGAGTCACCGTAAAGCCTCGGTCAACTACCCATCGTGGGTAAAGCCTTGACAACTACGATGCCCCTCGAGGTGGAGAGCCTACCCTAATCTCCACCACTTTTTACACCCAACACAAGAACACAAATCCTTTTCACACAACACACACCACCCCCTCCTGCGACTCGGAGATAACACACGCCAAAGTACTAAGTCAAGAGAGGTCCCATATCCCTCTCGCGTGGTTAGCACGGAAAATTTCTTGGAGAGTATGACACAAGATGTTCGGTCCTTGTTGACTTAGGCAAGACATCCACAAACCCAATAACCCACCATCCAACCACTTGCCCAAGTCCAAATCAAATTTTCATTTTCAGATTTTGACTTTACAAAATAACAAAGCACAAGTGCTGGACATAAAGGAGTAATAATTAGATGTGTGATCAAGATCATCGACTAAATCGATGATCGCCCATTACTACCGAAACTAAGCATTTCTAAGCAATTTCAATTTTGCAATCTACTAAGTGATAAGAGCTCATCCATCGAACTCAAATCATAGCAAATAACCTAGGCTCAGGTAGTAGAGGATAATCAATTCCTATAGATTATGCAACTATAGGATACTAACCATAATTTAACAACCAAATAGCAATGCATACATACAAGTTGAAATCAATATATTAGACCTGAAAATCTGGGATTAACATGATCAAACGCTTGCACAGTTCTTGCTGCTCAAGATGTTACGAAGGATCACTTAGGTTATCAATGTGCTTTTCGGAACCTAACGAGAAAGCGAAAAAGAACCGATAAGAACGAAGAAAACACAAAGACTCGACATCAAACTTTCTCCGTATGCTTTGAAAATTTTACAGCAGCAAGAGCATGATTTATAAGGAATTCAGCAATAAGAACCAATTGATTTGGATTCTTAATGCAAAAGATATGAGCAAAACAAATCTGCTCAGCCTTATAAATCACAAATGCTACTATTCATTGCAACTAAAATCTTCGTAAAAATTTCTGGAGCTATAATGAGGTTAGAAATATTTTTAGATTAAAGTTCAGTTAAAAACATAACTAACAAAATTTGAATCAACCGAAAAGGAATTAAAATGAAAAAGTTATGCATTTTACAAGCTAATTTCATTTCTCAGTTAACAAATAATCCTTTCGGAAAAATCTAAAATTAAAACGACGTGGACGGACTTGGATCGTTGATCTTGGATCCAATGGTCCAAGTCCACGGGACAACGCGCACGCACGCAGCTCACACGGCTCATACGTTCACTGTTGGATTTGGATCCAACGGTTCCTGTGGATCGAAGCGTTCGGGCGGTCCTAACGTTCACACACACATGAGCCGTTGATCTTGGATCCAACGATCCACGCGGATCGAACCATTCGGACGGTCCGAACGTTTACTCGAAAATGAGCCGTTGATCTAAAATCATACGGTACACATGGATCGCTGCGTTCGGATGGTCCGAACGTTCACGCGATTGTGGACCGTTGATCCAAGGATCGACGGTCCACAGCGAACCACGTTCAAAATGTTCGCGCTCAGTTCAACCGACAAAACTCAACAGCGAAAGGAGGCTCACCGCCGGTGACTCTGGTCACGGCGGTGCAAGCAAAAGCGCAAAATAGGTCCGCAATAGCTTTGCGCATACAATGGGACCAAAAATCACGGCTGCGGCGGTCTAGAACGCCGGCAAGCTGGAGTTTACAGAGGTGACAATAATGGCCGAAAAATGAAAAATACAAAGAAGCTCTGCTGCGGTCTAATTAAGCGTGTGCCAAGCAACTAGGGACTAATGTGAGTTACCTGAGCACGGGAAGGACACAGAGGAGGTTGGAGCTGCTCCGGTGACGAAAAGAGGTGCTTTCGGCCGAAAATGGGAAATCTCCAATTCAGCCAAGCCCTGAGGATGAAAAGTGAAATTGAGCAAGGGTTAAGCTCAAGAAAAACAAGAGGGAGCAGAGGCAGCATGAAGTGGAGAGAGAGAGCCACTGTTGTACCGCCTTCACTGAAAGCTTGAAGCTCGACAATGGCGGCCGAAATGGTTTCGGATGAATGCAGCTCAAACAAACACTGAAGTGCTAGCTAGAGTTGCGAAGATGCTAAAGGAAGACAAAGGGGAAGCAACGGAGCTTAAATAGAGTAAATGGCAGAGAGCAATGGCAATAAACCCTCTCGGGTCAAACCTGCCATGAGAGCACTTGAGAGCGACGGGAGTAGTTGAGCAATGGAATTTTGAGGGCGGTGCACGACGGGCAATCAATGCGAGCAGAGAGAGCCGTTTAAAGAGGGTCACCGAGGTGACACTACGCTGCTCCAGGTCCTGCACACGCCATGGCTTTTGACTCAATCGCATGCTTGCTCAGACGCGAGGAAGGAGACGACGCGGTCACCGTTGGATTGAAATCGGACGGTTCAAATGAACGGGACGATTGGAACGGTCCGAACGTTCACTTCAATCCAGGCCGTTATCTCCAAATCGGACGGTTCAAATGAACGGGACGATCGGCCGGTCCGAACGTTCACTTCAATCCAGCCCGTTGATCTAAGATCCAACGACTATCGTTGATCGAAACGTTCGGATGGTCCGAACGTTCACACGCATATGAGTCGTTGATCTCAGATCCAACGATCCGCGATACTCGCGCCCGAGCGACTGCGCCGGGTGCAGTTAGTTGACTGGGCCGAGTCAAATGGCTCGAGCCCGAGTCTGACTCGCACCCAAGGAATAGCGAAAACCAACTAGGGTTCGAATTAAGCATCTGATTTTTGGAGGATTTTCTTGAGGTAGCAAACAAGCTCCAAAAATTATGAAATTTTAGCTGGAGGTTGCTGACTTAAGGATTAACCTTATATAAAATTTCCAAAGATTTGTATGCACCGCATTCTTCTCCAGAAATTCCAGAAGGTTGGAGTTAGGGTTTGACCAAGCTTTGACTTGGTTTGACTTGCCTCCAAAATTATCAAATAATTTCTAAAAATCATGAAATAATTCAGAGGTGTTACCAAGCCTCCCTAGAACTCGGAAAAAATAATCACAGAGGTTTGACACAAGATTTTTGCAAAGGAGGTTTTTGATTGGAGTCAATTGAGTATTTTGATTTTGATTTTTCCACAATCCTTGTACAAGAATCATGGACCTGATCAAAAACATCCAGGTGTGAGAAAAGTTTAAATTTCTCCTCATTTTTATACATTTGAAACACAAATCCACATTTGGGATGTTACACTTTATGAACCTAATGAATTCGGTTTTTATGGAGTATTTGGATCAGTTTGTTGTCGTATTCATTGATGACATCCTTATCTACTCCAAGACCGATGGAGAGCATGAGAAGCACCTACGGCTTGTGTTGGAAAAACTTCACAACATCAATCAGATGCCAAATTCAAAGAAATGCGAGTTCTGGCTTCGCGAAGTCAGCTTCTTGGGCCATGTTCTGTCCAAGGGTGGTGTCGCTGTCGATCCTAGCAAAGTCCAGGATGTACTAAATTGGGAGCAACCCAATAGCGTCACCGACATCCGCAGTTTTCTTGGGCTTGCAGGGTATTACAGCAGGTTCATCAATAACTTCTCCCGTATTGCCAGGCCCATGACCCAACTATTGAAAAAGGAAAAGAAGTTTGTCTGGTCACCTGAATGTGCAGTTAGCTTTCAGACTCTAAAAGACCTCTTGACCTGTGCCCCGGTGCTTATCTTGCCCGATATTCACAAGAGCTTCGACATTTACTGCGATGCTTCTCACCATGGGATCGGATGTGTGCTTATGCAAGAAGGTCATGTGGTGGCATATGCATCCAGACAATTAAGACCTCATGAAGCCAATTATCCCACCCATGACTTGGAGCTTCTGCGAGAGTCCATGCATCAAGATTTGGCGGCATTACCTCATCGATGTCGTTGCGAGATCTACACTGATCCTAAGAGTCTCAAGTACATTTTCACTCAGGCCGACCTGAACCTGAGATAAAGAAGGTGGCTTGAGTTGATCAAGGACTATGATATGGGACTGCATTATCACCCAGGGAAGGCCAACGTGGTGGCCGACGCATTGAGTAGGAAAACCCAATGCAACTGTTTGACGGTAACTCCCAATTCGGCAGGGTTGTGTGCTGCCATGCAACGTCTGCACCTGGGGATTATTGAGGAGGGTACCCTTGCTGCCCTCAAGGTGGATTTCACCTTAGAGGACCAGATAAAGGAAGCCCAAAAGACCGACATGGAGGTCGCCCAAATCCGGGAAGAAATGAAGAAGGGCAAGGCCAAATGTTTCAACCATGATGCTGAGGGCACCCTACGATTCGGGAGTCGTTTAGTAGTACCATTCAATGGCAACTTGAGGGAGTTAATTCTCAAGGAAGCTCATGATTCACAATTCTCTATACATCTCGGAAGTACTAAGATGTATCAGGACCTAAAGAAACGGGTGTGGTGCAGTCAGATGAAACGACAGATCGCGCGATGTTCTTGTGAATGTGGCGTATGCCAACGAGTCAAAGCTGATCATTTGAAACCAGCGGGTACGCTCCAACCCTTACCAATTCCCCAGTGGAAATGGGAGGAGGTTGGGATGGATTTCATTACCGGGCTTCCAAGGACCCAAACTGGCTCCGATTCTATATGGGTGATTATTGATCAGCTGACAAAAGTGGCTCACTTCATTCCTGTCAAGACCACCTACACTACGGCTAAATTAGCAGAGCTCTACATCACCAGGATTGTGTGTCTCCACGGCAAACCGAAGGTGATTGTTTCGGATCGCGGTGCGCAGCTCACATCCCATTTTTGGGGATACCTCCATCAAGCCATGGGGACCCATCTGTCTTTCAGCTCTGCTTACTACCCTCAAACAGATGGATAGACTGAGACGGTAAACCAGGTGTTGGAAGACCTTCTACGAGCGTGTGTGCTATCCTATAGCAAAAATTGGAAAAAATGCTTACCGTTCGCATAGTTCTCCTATAACAATAGCTATCAATCCAGCATTCAGATGTCACCATTTGAAGCATTGTATGGGAGGGATTGTAGGATGCCATTGAACTGGTCTGAAGTCGGGGAAAGGTCATTCTATGGCACAACCTTGGTGGAGGACACTGAAGAACAAGTTCGCATCATCTGTGAACGACTTCGTACGGCACAATCTCGTCAGAAGTCCTACGCTGACCGCCGTCGTCGTGAGTTGAGCTTCGAGATAGGCGATTATGTTTACCTCAAGGTCTCACCAATGAAAAGAACCCGTCGTTTCCAAGTGAAGGGTAAATTGGCACCCCGCTATATCGGACCTTTCCAAGTTTTAGACAAACGAGGCTCTGTAGCTTATCAATTAAAGCTTCCACCCTCCCTATCAGAAGTGCACGATGTCTTCCATGTATCCCAACTAAAGAAATGCATCCGTGTTCCAGCTAAGGTCACCGAGTCGAGTAACATCGACTTGCAACCCGATCTTTCTTATCGGGAACACCCGATTCGCATCCTTGAGGAAGCCGAGCGCAGAACGAGAAATCATAACATCAGGTTTGTCAAAGTCCAGTGGAGCAACCATTCCGAGGAGGAAGCCACCTGGGAGCGGGAAGATCGGATGCAGGTCGAATATCCCGATCTTTTTCCCTCGGCGTGAAGTGCTTTCGTATTAAGAAGGAAAGGTTAAACAGAATAATAGAAAGAAAAGTTTAAATAGCCTTTCTAGGTGACCTTGATAGGATTTCGTAACACTATATTTAAAGGAAATCAAGATAACAGATGTTGTATCTTCTTTAGAATCTTACGTGTCTAATTTCTGTTATACCCAGATCTCGGGATCGAGATCTTTTGTAGGGGGGGGGGAAGGTTTGTCACATCCCCAATTTAAGAAATAGGATTACTATGCATCTCATTAGCATGCATCATATTTTTAAACAATTGAATTATACTTTGTACTAGGAAAATCTTATCCAAATGTTTCAACACACACTTACAAAAATAAATCCTAAAGAAAACAATATCAAAAACTTATGATCATCCTCTGGAAATAATTTATTCTACTACTATATTAATTATCATGTATTAATATAATTTTTCCCAAATTTTTGGAACCCAATATGAACCTCATAAAATTCAAACTCGATTGTGAATATATGCTTTTGGGAATTTGAAATATACCAAATAAATGATGAACAATGAATTTTAAAAATTTATATGGGCCCTAGGTTGCCCTAGGAACCCCTCTGATTAATTTCATATTTTTATAAATTTAATCTCTATTTTTGAAGGACAGTCAAACTAGGAGGTTTAAAATTCAAATCTGGTCAATTGGGAGCACTATTCCCCAGGCTCAAACCCAATACACAGTAGTCCGACCGAGTCACTTGGCGAGCCATCCGAACCAAACCCTCTCGGATGCTGACCCTCCGATCCAGATCCAACGGCCGATCTCCCCCGCGCGCGCCCACTCGTTCCTTCGCTCTCTCTCTCTCTCTCTCTCTCTCTATACCAGTGGGTCCCACCTGTCGGACATGTCTTCTCCCTTGTGCTGGCACTCGCGCAGAAGCTGTGTGCCACGCGCCGCGCGTCCTCTGCGGAGCTCCATCACCGCCGTGACCGCACCGCCCAACCTGACCAGTCCCCGAGCTTCCCTAGCTAACGCCGCCTCTCCTCCGTCCAGTTGCCGGCTTTAACCTGCCTCCCTGCTCTCGCTTTTCCCGCACTTCTCCTCCAGCCGTCGAGGAGAGGGAAGCTAGCGTGAGCTCTGTTCTTCGATAAACCTCTCGCCTCCGGGTCTCCGAGCCTTCTCTTCCGATGCTGGATCCATTTTGACTAAGCCCCAGCTTTGGTTTCGCTTGTAGCTTCCGGAATGCGACCGTGTCTTCCTCGACTCCGGTTCACGCCTAGAGCTTGCACCCGGGGACAACTCTGTGCTATCTTCGCCTCTGGTGAGATACTTGCTAACTCCCACGAGTCACATCATGTCTTTGAGCTAGAGCATGAGTTCCCCTCACCCAATTTTGGCAATGCACGAGTGGAGCTTGTGAATTCGAAGGTTGGTCCATTTTTGGTCGAAACCCAAACTCTTCGTCCCCCACTTTGATCCGGTAAGACACTCTTCAATTCTCTGCTGCTATAGCATACTCTAGGGATCTTTGGGCCATCCCGAAGCTTCATTGTCTTTCTTGTTGCTCAGGGTGTTTTCTCCTCGTTGAACCGCACCACCGTCGTGGACCTCACCATCGCCAAGCTAGCTCCGGCCATCCACTCTTCTCTCCAACACTCAGGTAGCTCCCCAGTAGTCCCTATATGCTCAGGCACCCGCATTTGAACCGCTGCTGAGCGTTAACTAGCTGCTACACTTTTGCCGTGTTGTTGCCGCCGCTCCTCTCTAATGAGCCGCCGGCACAAGCCACCTCAAGGGTCGCCACCACCACCCATAGAAGCGCACTGCTATTAGGAACCCATCCCTACCCTTGGTCGACTCCGCCGTGGCGCGTAGCGCTGGCGAGCCGCCGGGCAATCTCATGGCCACGTTGTCGGACGCGTCCGACAACTGCAGCAAGATCATTAAGGTGTTGATCCGGTCATTTAATGGCTAATGATTGCTTGCTGTAGTAAATGATGTCTTAAGTAAGTGATGAGTCTATTACATATGGGCCGTGCACAGAAAACGTAATGGTTAAGCTGCGGCTGACGGGTGGGCCTGGCCACTTAAACGCACGTTCACTGTGCTATAAGCCGGCCGTGGACTTGTGGTCTACACACTATGCGGTAGACCGTGTCACTTACAAGTAGGCCCGATCTGTCAGCCGAGAAAAATTAAAACCCTGGGTAAATGAGAAACAACACTGTATACTGGTCCCACCGGTCAGGGCAGTGGCTAGGCAAGATTCGGTGAGAAAAGTATAAATCCATTTAAGAAAATCAGAATGTATTTATTGGTAAACTGAAAAATATGATTAACTTCAAAAATGCATAACAAATTCATTTTTACCCCCAAATGGGATGAAACCAGTGCTGGTAATTTTGAATTTTGATAAAATTTGTTTTAAATAAGGTTGCACATTTATCTCAGCATCAGAAAAGATAGTTTTGGAAAATGAACATTTAATTGTTTATATGTACAATAGAAAAATGGGTATAACTTTGAAAATTCATAACTTTTACATGGAAACTCCTAATGAGTTGAACCAAGTTGAAGTGGACTCACAATAATATTCCCAATTTATCTATGAAATTAATTACCTCCCCACTATTCTACAAATTTTGGTCAAAACTTTAAATTTGATAAAAGGCATTTTCGGGGCACACAAACTTTAAATGAACATAACTTTCACCTACTAAATCGAAATGGAATAATTCTTGTACCTAAATTCATCTTAAAACATAAAATATCTACTGTAGAAAAACCATGCATTTTGGAGTACTTTGATTTTTATGTTATTTCTTGATGTTTATCGATATTTCCGTTCTTTAGATACCGACGAAATCAACGTAGATTCTTACGCCACCGAGAGTGAACAACTACTCTTCCAGTAAGGCAAGCATCATTTGAACTTTCTTGTGCATCATAGTGATCCCAGTTTTATTACACTAGTGTTTGAAATGCAATGATATTGCTTGCATGCTATTTTCGATATACTGTTATGTTGTGAGTAGATTAGTTATATCCTATACTTGCTGGTTGTCCCTGATATTTCCCATACACATATTCTTAAGATAGATGTTGTGATGATAAGATTGTTGTGAGTTGAATGCTTAGCCGTTGCGGGTCTAGATAACGCAGTAGATCAATTGACGGGACTAGCTCGTCAATTGTGGGAGACACATAACTATTTTTATTCTTTTATTAATTTTTGTCAAGATTGTTACTTTTGGCTATTGAGTTAAATTTTGGTTATGTTTAAAAAGGCTTTTGGGTCCGGACAAGTGGTTGTAGTGTGGGTGCTGTTATGCACGAGACTCGGGTTTGTGGTTGCCTTGTCTGGACCATTAAGGACTGAGCCATGGACGTTACACTCCATGTACCGAGCGTACTATCACATGCGGGATATGGGTACCGTACGGTTAAGTAAGGGGAGAATTTTATTGGTTTGGACCGCAGGTGGTGTGAGGACATAGAGACCGTGAAATCCTATGTTCCTTTGGAACCCAGTGTGATATATGTTGTGCTTAATGAGCACGATTACTTATGTTGAGGAAAAACAACATACTAAGTACCTCACACTGACCCCTCCGGCATAACGTGTGTGCCCGCTTAGCGTTTGCTATGTGCTTATGTCTAAGTTGGGATTTGTCTCACATGGGTGGTCTATCCCAATAGGATTTTCTTGCTAAAAATGACTGTATCTCGATTCTCCCCGGCCGGCATACCTAAGGAAGTGTGCTGTTTTCTGGAGGCATCCGGAGGCTTACAGGCTAGTCGGGTCATGTGGGTAAAGCAGTACACCTCTGCAGAGATAATCTATTCGAATAGCTGTGTCCACGGTTATGGACAACACTTGGTATAAGTATGCTTCGTCGTTAGACTTGAAAATTAAAAGTTGATATGGTTATAATTGGTTTCGGCATGAATGGGATGTTCGTGCACTTTAGTTTATCAAAGTGCACAATTTAACAGTTTACTCGTATATGTGAATGCACTAATATGCTCATGCTCATATGCATCTCATCAGTTGATACCGGTATAGCGGAGTGTTTACCCGTCGATGACACACTCTATCCTTCACTTCCGTGAAGTCCCCACCGAAGTAGGATTTTATGTAGAGCACTCTGGAATAATCATATATCTTTTTCGCTGACCTCACTGGAATAGTTACATGAGTTACTCACCGACCTGGCTCGTGCAACTCCTGTCATGATGAATGTAAATGATGCAACATCTTTAATTATTCATCAACATAATTCATCTCATTAACTCAATATCTCCTTGTCGTTAACTCAGTATCATAATCTCATTCACTCAAGGTCAGCAATATCATGTATAAGAATAGGCTTAATTTAAGTATAATAAATAGCATGATAAGTAATATCAATGATCATGGCGAACAACCCATTGTTTACGACTCTTCCATGTACTTGCCTTAACTGAGAGACGGATGATGACGGAAAGGCTCTAACCCCAGTGCTCACCACCACCTGGTAACCGTAAAGTATACCAAATATATCATTCAAAAGTATACAACATAGCAGTAGAAAAAAATGAAATCAATAGCTCTTATTCGCAACCCGAGACTTAGCCGACAAACTCCCAAATCTCAGTTTGTCCAAACAGACAGCTATCAAAGGAAAATCCATAACTTTTGAGTAAAAACTCCAAAAGTCATGAATCTAATTTTCTTAGAATCTACACTATCATATCTATAACTTCTCAGGTGGCCGAAAGAGCATATAATCCCATCTAAGCCTTTGTTTTTAATTTCGAAGACCGTGCTGTCATCTTCGGTACTACTGACTTGGGAATTTCGTAAATTTTATTTGGTACATCCAAATTCAATAGTCTAGGACTTTCTGGAAAGACAACGAAATTATATAAAATAAATTAGTTTTCGAGATTCTCTAATAATTCCATTAACATGATCTAATCCATAGTTAAAAACTTGAAGTCAGAATCTGACAATCCGAAGGAACAACAGTACAAGAAAAAAATTCATATCTTTCAAATAACTGAACCAAAATTCATGATCTTTATCAATATGAAAAGCTAATAAAATTTTGTATGAAAGTTGTGTTGGGAGACCCCCCCTGAGTCGGCCATTACCGAAACCTAATCTATTAAACAAGATGACTCATGTAATCTTGTTAGGGTTTCTGGAGAGCAGTAAAGAAACTAACGTATCTCCCAATGTACAACTCCAAATTGGGTGATCTCAGTCTCTATGGAAATACGAGAACAAACCCCACAAATCTCTTGGAGACCATAACCTCGAATTCGGAATTTAACTATGCAAAAACGGACGAGCAAGCAGAGTACAGATTTCTGATTCCAATCGCAACAACTCAACAATCCTCTAATCGATAGCAATTAAGAATCAAACTAGCTCCAAACAGCGGGGCGATGATCGTTACCTCTTGAAGACACGTGAGTCTAGTGAAATTCCCGCGAGGTGCTCCTCCCCGCTTCTTCTTCTCTCCCTCTCGTTCTTTTTCTTTCGTTCTTCCTTCCTTGGCAGCACAACAGCACCGTCCTTTCCCTCTCTCTCTATCCAATGTTTGCAATCGACAGAGGCATGTAGCAAGGAGCTAGGGGACATGGTAGCATAGGAGTGCAGGGACTAGGGGAATCATGCAGCTGTGCAGCACAGCAAGCGGATGCATGCAGCTAGTAGGAATCGGCAGAAGGTAGCATGCAGCTGTGCAACAGGCCATGCAGGCACAGGGGCTACGCAAGGGAGGGTAGAGGGCTGGTGGCTGCGAGAGAATTGGGAGAGCAAAGGGGTTGGCAGCTAGGGTTTTAGGAAGCAATCGACTCCTGTATTGGGCCATGGGCCGAAGGCCCATCTCTACTTCCCCTCTAATTTATGAACTTATTCTTTAATTACTTCCTCTAATTTGTTGAGTACTTACATAATTAAATGGGATATTACATTGGCGGTGCTGGGAATGCCCAAAATGGGATCCTAGCACGCATGCACACCTACTGGCATTGATGGCGAGGCCTAGGGTGACCTGACGTAGTGGCGTGACGGAGTTAGGTAGCAGAGTTGCTACGGCAACAAGCCAATGCTCAAATAAGCAATGCCCTCAAGTAACAAATAAGCACATAAGCATCTACAGGCTACTAGGGTCATACCAGAAGTGAGAGAAATCTCAGAAGTGGTCGGAAGTGCCTTATCGACGTAAGCCAAGGCGGTGAGGTGAGCTTCACGTGGAGAACGAACCGAATGTGATGAGGGAGCTTGGGGATGCTTGGTGAAGCTCATAGACATCTTGGCGATGCTTCTGGTATGAGGAATCGATTCGAAGCTCAGGGAATCTCTGGCGGTGACCGTGGTGTTGGAATTGGCCAAAGAAGGGGAAGAAGCAATGATTCAGCCGTTCCTGTGGATCAAATGTGAAATCAAGTGAGGGGAAGGGATCATGGATCTCTGGAACATGAAGTGACGCAAGAAAGTGAAGAGGAACCCTTCAAGGCGTCGGGAATGGCGGTGGTAGCGCATGGCCAAAATGGAGCTCGCGCCCTCCGAACATTTGAGCACGATTGAGAAGGATAGAATGGGAGGGAAGGTGCACACTGGTGAGGGAAGGAAGGAATGGAGCTCTGGGAGGCTTTAAATAGACTAAGGGGTGGAGTAGAGCAAGGGAGATATGATTGACAGCGGGCAAGGCAACGGAGCTCTCGGCGACGTATAGGCAGGTATGGGTCGCGACCGGGTCAGTGATGGGTGCTGAGGCGATTGGGGATTTAACGAAGGACGGTGGAAACCGAGGCTGAGGTGGCAAAACCGTGGGTGAGGTGGTGACATGCTCACGGGTGGTGCGCTAGCGCTGCGGGTGCAAGGTGGAAGAGAGACCCTGCCGGTGGGGTCCACCGGTCAACGGGGGAGAGAGAGGAGGGAATTAGGTTTAGGTTTTCTATTTTTGGCTGAATTGTTTGCTGATTTTAATTACTAAGCAAATGACTTTGGAATTTTATGAAGCATTTTGTGAAGGTTTCTGGCTAAATGTATTTCCTTTGGAAATTTTCTCAGTAGTTTATCTTGTTGTGAATTTATCTAAAATTCATACAAGTTTCTATTCATATGCTTTTGTATTTGTTTTTCTTAACAAGATTTATCATAAATATTTTGGTGAATTATTCCTGGGATATTATGCCCAAAATAATTGTCTCATTTAATATTTTTACTTTGTTTCACCCAACTTCTTTTGAGTGCATGTTTGTTTGTACTTCAAAATTTTCTTTTTATACAAAAGTCAAACTTCAAACATGTGTATATTTTCATATGAAAAATGATCAAAGTATTTTTCCTAATGCATTTGCCATACATATTCCCAAAATTCAGATTCTGTGATGTTACAATAGTCTTCATCATCGAGATCGTCATGAATTGCCACAACATTGGCATCGTGGTTACTTGTCTCTTTAATTCAGATACAAGTTGGAACTTTGCCACTCTCAGAGTTGCTTGAGAGAGGATTTGATGTTCCCACGACCTTACTCCCAATGGATTGGTTTGAGGGTGGGGAAGTGTCGACGATAAAAATCACCGACTTACAGATATATAAGAAAAAAGAGGAAAATGGCACGTGTCTCCTGGAAAGTAATGAGGTTGCTCTTTATTGCTATAAACTGGCTATTACAACGGATGTCTGTAACCTATACTAAAGACTAATTCTGTAATACAACGCTTGTTGTTGCTTGTGTTGCTCTTCTGAGAGTGTTTCCCAATCGATCTTCACTATTCCGAACTCTCCCCCTTCCGTCCGCGGTCCTCTTTATGTAGTTGATGAAGCGTTGGCAGTTGTCCCTGGGAGAGACGCCTGTTGAGATGTGGCGTGTCTGGTCGGAGAGAGGCGTCAGTTGACAATGTATCACTGTCGTGCGGTTTTATGTTAGTGAGCCATTTAACCATATTCCAGTGTCTTAGAGTTACGCATCGTCGCGTGGTATGGAATATACAACATATGTTCCATTCATCACACGGTAGAGGATATACCTGGCCTTAGATCCAGATACCAGTCCAAAGCTTTGTGAGTATTTGACTGGTCGAAGATAAGGTGAGGAACCTTCTCCGACCAGGTTAGATATTATGTAACCTCTGGAATCCTCACGACTAGTGAGGTCGTTAGACTTAGGGGTTACGACCACGAAGACGTATGGTCCTTATGTATTAAAAAATAAATAGAGGTTTTAATCATCGTCAGCTAGCCCCCGAACTTTAAATGAATTGGTCGTATAGACGCTTTCTCCCGATGAAATCATATCGGGCAGACCCCTCATTAAATGTCGTGGTATTTGAGGTGGTCCGTATTCATCTTTAAAGTTGAGGAATTACCTTGGAAGTGGAAAGAACTCTTTGTCCGCTAGTTTAAAAATATTTTTGTCCATTAGAATTCTCCCAGAAGCGGTTATAGTGTTGCGGCTATAAAAAACCCCTTAGCACTGGGTATTAGGGTTTCTACACCTTTTACTTTTCTCTTCATCTTCCAAGAAACCATCTCCGATCACTTTTGAATTCTTCACCCGAAAAAAATCACCTTGTCGGATCTTATCTCCAGCTGGTCGATCTCCGATCTGAGTGAGAAGAAATTTGAAGGTTTGGAAAAGGTTGGGCTACTACCCGATAGGAGTTTGATCCCATGGAGATCAGCATTTGGGGAACATTCTCCAAGTGGTGAGGATGGAGAAATTCTGGTATTCCTCGCATATATTGAATGCAGCTTCAGACTTCCAGTTCACTCCTTTCTTTCAAAAGTTTTGGAGTATTATGGAGTGGAACTGATCAATGTGGCCCCCAACTCCATAGCCAACCTCAGCATCTTCGTCTATCTCTGTGAAGCGTACCTGGGAATTCTAGCAACTCTGGATCTCTTCAAGTACTACTACAGATTGGCGAATGCGAAGAATACGACCGGTACACCTAGAGAGTGTACTTTGCATCTTCATGACGGGAAGGCTAATGAGTACATTCTCATGTACTCCAAATCTTCGTGGTCGTCATGGAAGAAGAGTTGGTTTTATATGAAGATTACGCAGGGTGATGGCCTTTATTACAGAGGTAAGAAAGGTATCGAGAACCTGCAATGGCGTTCCTCCTCGAAGAAGGAGGGGAAAATTGGGAGATGGGTTAAAGCCATCCATCTCCTGAGTGTCAGGGGCTTAACCTCCTAGCACGTGGTGAGGGACTTCTCCATGCGGAGAATTAGTCCTTTGAAGGCTAGAGCTCATTCGATGCTCTGGTACAATGGTCGTGATGATGTGACCAGGGACTCTAGGGAAGGTAAATCCCAGTAAGAATCCGACTAGCATACCTTTGTGGTTAATTGCTTTCATAACCCTGAGACCTCTCCTTTTTATTATATCCTTATCTTCTGATGAGATCAGAAGTCGGATCGAGATAATCTATATTGGAGAGCCTAACGAAAATGCTAGTTTCCTATGATCTTAGCGATTACTCTTCAAGAGAGGGCTGAGAGACTCTGGGTATGCATGATAATTATTTTTCACCTTTACAATCTCTTCCGATCGGTGTTTACCTAAAAATCCTCTTTGATATGTAGTCGGTTGGTCTAAGAATTGATGAGGCCACGGAGACCTGTGAGCCAATTGACGAACCGACCAACCTTACGATCACTAGTGATCGTGTAGAGGCACGTAATCAAGGAAGTACTCTTTGTTTAGATGAAAAGATATGTTCATCACTGACTAACTTTGTTTGTTAAATCAAAGTGTAGTCATTGAGTCTCATACAGTTGCTCAAGATTTGCCAAGGGCCGTTGAAGCAACTGCTTTGGTGACCAATGAACCTACACCTTTCGATCCAACGATCAGGGATTCTACTCTCGGTGAGTTGGTTGAAAGTATTACATCTGATCTTCCATTGGAGGATGTAGAGGGTGCAACCAACCCTAACAGTTCAAAACTGGTTGAAAAGAAAAGAAAAGCAAGCGCTATATATTTTAAGCCAGCGCGTTACAGAGTCGAGATAAAGAAGATGACCGGGTATGCTTTAAATGAAAATATCATATGAATGTATACCTTTTATATCCTTTGATAAATCTTGAACTCTGAACTATTTTCTTTTGTGTAGACCTGCTGGAGTTCCAGTCGTTCCCGACCAGGTCATTCCAACAGCTCAGGTGATCGAGGGCACCTCCGACCAAGGCTTTCCTCAGGCAAGAACTCCTGAGAAGGAAGTGGTTAGGGAAGCCCCCGAGCCTGCTTTAGTGCCAGAATCTGGTTTAGACCTGTGGTGATTGCTACTCCATGAGCGGAGGTAGGCATATCTACAGATCCACAACAGATTCCAACTTCTGAAAGCAACTCCTCCTAGACTAACAAGTTCCCTTTATCTCCTCGATTTATCGAGGATAAGGAGCTTGATGAAACTTGGAGGAGAGTATCAGATCGCCTTGCAAAGACGAATCCTGATAATTTTTTGCCGATTATAATGATGTAGTGGTTCAAGTAAGTGTCTTCAACCACTATTATGTTTCTCTTTGAAGTTTATTAAAAACTTGAGGAAGAAATGCTATTTATGTAGCATATGGTTGAAAACTTCATTGCAATCGGAGGCCTGACCAAGCGAATAAAAATCCTGGAGGAGAAACACTCCGAATTAGAAAGTAAACACTTTTTCGCTTAATTCTTTCTTCCTTATGTCTACATTTTTCTCTCTTAATTATTCTCCCTTATCATATTTGATAGATTTGGAAAAAATAAAAGAAGTTATGGCTGAAAGAGCCAGAAGACTGAAGCTTGAAGAAGAGAATCAAGCTAAAAACCGATCGATCAAAAATAAAGAAATCTTAAAAAATTATAAGAAGAAGGCCGAAGGTAATTAGTCGTAAACTTGACTTAATATCTCTTCTGATCCTTTTGGGCCTAATACTTATTTTGCTTGTACAGAACAAAATCAAGCATTAGCCAAAGCAAAGAAAGCTTTGGAATTTGAGTAGGACAAGGGGGCAGCACTTATGCTTAACCTTGACTTAAAGATCACTGCACTAAATAAGATGATCATTGATATGGGATCAGGATCAAAGCTGCCCTCCTTGAGTGATCCAATGGAAAAGGTAAATTACATTGGCCATCTTTTAGAGGACCTTAAGGGCTTGCTCAAAACTACAAGAGAGAATTACGCCCAGTCCATAAATGAATCTATTGCTAGTGGAGTTAGTCTCGCTTTAGCAAAACTGAAGGCATCCGACCTCTCTACTAACCTTCAAGCTATGGAAGAAGATTTCAACTGCTTGCCTGAGGAGGCGACCAAGTTTCTCAAGAAAGTAAAACCTCTTGAAGACAAGGTTGCAGAAGAAATGGAGGTCGAATCTCCATCAAGCAGTTATTAGATGGCCAATCTCTAGTAGTAAAAACCTGCAAAAAAAGATAGAGTATGCAAAAATGTGTAAAAAACTTACCTTTCTCTTATCAATGAAAGATTTTGTTTATCCGGTTGACTTATGGAAATTCATATATTACCTAGCCCCGATTGTTTTATAGTAGAAAAACTTTACTATATAAGCAGTAGGCCAAGAATATGAACTTAAGCCTCAACCATTGTTTGAAAGTTTGTACCAATTGTTGAAAAACTGATCGTGATAATACTATGAAACTTTTTTGGTCGTAACCGTGTGAGATTTCGACTAGTTGTAAATCTGTTTTTAAATGTCAAGTACTTTCTAAGACAATATATGGTCGGAAGGAAAAAGGATTTTTCTTGATAAGAGAGAAAATGATATGCAAAATAAGACGAAAGATAAGTGGTTTTATTTCTATGTAGTACTCAACGCTGGTCGGAACGAACCGCTAAGATATGAAGATATAATGTATATCTCGCAATACATGTTCATGCTCTAGTTCGACTAGCAGCGAAGATCGTAAGAAAAGGACCATCGCTAGGAAGCTCCTTCCAGTGGGCGGAACCACGTGCGAAAAAGGAGAGACTTCGGCTATGAGGTTTTCTGTGTCCCGACCAGTAGCCAAATAAGAGTAGAACAGAACTTTGAAAATAAAAATATGATCTTCATAATCTTGAGCACTTGAACCGCGTCGACCAGATTTGGGTACCAACATATAAATAACATCACTCACTTCTTTAAATTTAATTAACATTTATTAAATTTAAAGGAAAAGAAATGAACTTTAAACGAAAAACTTACGCAATTGATCAATATTCCAAGAGTTTGACAAAACTCTACCGTCAGGCATGGCTAAATTATTGAGCCTGGCTAGGTGACTTCGACCACAGTGTAAGGACCTTCCCACTTTGGGGAAAGTTTATTGCGATTTACTTGGCTCTGAATTTTTCTGAGAACCAGATCACCTGCAGCTAGGCTGCGAGGTTGCACCTTACGGTTGTGGTACCTTCGCATGGCTTGTTGATAGATTGCCGAACGCATCAAGGCTTGATTTCATCGTTCCTCAAGGAAATTGATATCGTCGAGCTGTCGTTTATCCTGATTGTTTATATTAAAATAATGAGTACGAGCAGAGCCAATTTTTAATTCTGGAGGAAGCATGCCTTCGGCTCTGTAAACTAAAAAGAATGGTGTATCGCCGATCGCTCTACTGGTCGTGGTTCGAACAGCCCATAGGATAGAAGGAAGTTCTTGAACCCAAGCTCCTGACCGCTTTATTAGCTGGTCGAATACTCGGCGTTTGACCCCTGCATTATGATTCCATTGGCACGCTCAACTGCTCCATTACTCTGTGGATGAGCAACAGAGGCGAAATGGACTTTTATTCCAAGCTCATCACAGAATTCTTGGAAACTACCGGTCGAAAATTGAGTACCATTGTCTGTGATTATACGACTGGGTACACCAAATCGCGTAATCATATTTTTTGTCAAGAATCTCTTAGCAGCCTCAGTTGTAGTTTTAACAACTAGCTCAGCTCCAATCCATTTTGTAAATGTGTCAATCATGATGAAAAGAAATTCGAAGCCCCCGGGTGCTCTTGGGAATGGTCCCAGAAAGTCTAGTCCCCAGGTTGCAAAAGGCCAGGAAAGAGGAATTATTTGCAAAGCTTGTACCGACTGATGTACTTGTCTGCTATGAAACTGACATTGTACGCACTTCGTCACGAGGTCTTTTGCATCATGAATGGCAGTTGGCCAATAGTATCTTTGCCTGAAGGCTTTACCAACCAATGTTCTTTAGGAATGATGTGCTCCACAGACTCCTCCATGAATTTTGGTTAGCAAATTAATGTCATCCGAGCGAGATATGCATCTCATCAACACTCCATGAGATCCTCGTTTGTACAATGTACGTTCGATTAGAGTGTATGATTTGGCTTTTCGTGCTATACGATCAGCCTCTACATCATCTTCCGGAATTAGGTCATGCTGAAGATAATTGTAGATCGATGTCATCCAATCTCTACCCTGATCGTCACCGATCTGTGGAGCATCTATGTTATCAGAATCAATCGGCATGACCTGATGTTTATCATTGATGTTCTAGGAATGCTCCACCACCGAGGGTGAATCGAGTTGCTCGTGAAAAATTTCGGGCGGGACGGTTGACCTCGTTGAGGCCATCCATGCCAACTGGTCTCTTAGAAAGTTTTCTTTTCTAGGAATGTGTTGGATCTGGAAACCAAATAAATATTTTTCGAGTTTTCGTACTTCCGCCAGATAAGACGACATCTTGGTACTCGAGCATTGATACTCTTTCCCTACTTGATTCGCTACTAGTTGAGAATCGCCTTTCACTAGCAATCTGCGAATCCCGAGCGAATGAGCTGCTCGAAGTCCTACTAGTAAACCTTCGTATTCCGCCACAATGTTTGTAACGGGAAAGTTAAACTGGATGGCGTACTTAATGTGTTCGCTAGTAGGAGATATCAAGACGACCCCAACCCCCGATCCCTTAAGCATTAAAGAACTGTCAAAGTACATTATCCACTCATCGTGATGCTCGTTTTCTAGTTCCTGCTCAGATTCAAGGTTTATCTATTCGGCAATGAATTCTGCTATTGCCTGAGACTTTATTGTTGTTCATGAGATGAAATGGAGATCGAACGTCCCTAGTTCAACTGCCCATTTTGCTATTCGTCCTGATGAATCCCTATTACCAAGGACTTGACCAAGGGGGTACCCGGTAGGTACGACCACTTTTGTGGGCTTGAAAGTAATACCTTAGTTTCCTCGAAGTCATAAGGAGCCCATAGAGCAGCTTTTGTACCTGTGGGTATCTTTCCTTTGGTCCATGTAAGACTTCGCTTACGTAATATACTGGTCGTTGAATATTTTCACGCCAACGACGATTACCACCGACAGCTTCTTTGCGTTGCGATACGTAAATCGACAATATTTCTTCCGTCTCGTAGAAACTAAGGCCGGGGCACTCGTAAGGTACTCTTTGAGCTTTTCAAAGGCATCATTGGCTTCCTTTGTCCATTCGAAACTTCTGCTTTTCCAAAGAAGCTTAAAGAAAGTTAGCCCTTTCTCACCTAACCTGGCTATGAAACGACTTAGCGCTGCTATACAACCGATTAGTTTTTGGACTTCTTTCTTCGTGGTCGGAGGGCGCATCTAGCTAATAGCCGATATCTTCGCAGGATTTGCTTCGATACCTCTAGCCGAAACTAGGAAACCGATAAGTTTTCCAGCGGAAACTCCGAACACACATTTCTCCGGGTTCAATTTGAGGTTATGTCTTCTCAAGTTGTTGAAAGTTTCTTGCAAGTCAAGAATGTGAGTGCCTGCGTTGATACTCTTTACCACCAAATCATCAACGTAAGCTTCTCGATTCCGACCTATCTGTGGGCTAAAGGTTTTTTGCATCAATCTTTGAAAAGTCGCACCAGCATTTTTGAGACCAAAAGGCATCTTAACATAACAATAAGTGCCATATGGAGTGATGAACGAAGTTTTCTCTTCATCTTCTCTACTCATGTTAATCTGGTGGTACCCTGAATACGCATCTAAAAAACGTAATAATTCGCACCCGGAGGTGGAATCTACAAGATGATCAATGCAGGGAAGAGGAAAGTCGTCCTTCAGGACAAGCTTTATTCAAATCTATGAAGTCTAAACACATTCGCCATCTTCCATTGTTCTTTCTAACCATTACAGGGTTGGCGAGCCATTTAGGGTGATGGACTTCATGAATAAATCCAGCCTTGAGGAGCTTTTCAATCTCCGACTGGATCGCTTTTTCCGTCGGCGCCGCGCCAATTTTGTTTGACCGGTTTTTATCGGTGGAGAGCTAGTCTGTGCTCAATCACCTCCCTGGGGACTCCGGGCATGTTAGACGTATGCCAAGCGAATACGTACTGATTTGCTCGGAGGAAGGAGATGAGCGACTCTTCCTATTTTGGGTTGAGTCCTTCTCCGACCAGCACCTTCGAGATGGACCCGTCAGTGTCTCCTGATCTGACGCTTCCCGTGGGACCACCTTTGTCGAGGAGTACTTCTTTAGTCTGGTCGAACAGCTTGGGTGTCACCCTGGGTCTAGAGCATTTGACCTGCATTGCAGTTGTGTTAGTGTTTCTGGTCGGAAGTTCATCGACCAGTTCTAAAGACCTTCGATCGCATGCGTAAGCCATTTTCTGATCTCCTCTAACCATGATGACACCTCTTGGTCCTAGCATCTTTAAGATCTGATAACCGTAATGCGTGGCTATCAGAAATTTTGCTAGAGTCAGACGACCAAGAATGGCGTTATATGCGGTTTCAAAATCAACCACGTCAAACGAAACTTTTTCTGTTCGGAAGTTGTCGGGGCTTCCGAACGTAACCGGTAAGGACACTTGTCCTATCGGTTTGGCGGTAGAACCGGGGACTATGCCATGGAAGGCATATTTTGCCGGTTTCACCTTGGATCTAGGTACCTTCATTTCTTCCAATGCCACTGAAAATAAAATGTTTAAAGAGCTACCCCATCTATCGAAAGCCGATTGACTTTGTAATTATTTATAGTAGGTTCAAGTATAATAGGAAACCTATCCGGTTGAGTTGACGGAACAGGGCAGTCTTCTTTGGCGAAGTAGATTACCGTGTCTGACCACCTTGATGGTTTGATGGCGATCGAAGACTCCGCAAGGTTGACCTCCCGCTCCACAGCCTTCAGATGACGTCGTGAGTCGTACGACAAAGATCCCCCAAAGATCATGCTGACCGTATGTTGAGGTTCTTGGTACTCCATCTTTTTGTCGCCATCCTTGTCTTTCTTGGAGCTTGTTCCCCTAATTCTTGTATTGAGGGAAGAGGGCCTTTACCTGCATAGTAATCCTCCAACTTCTTTTGCCAAGCACGGCAGGTGCGTAAATAATGCCCTGCCTGCTTATGAAGTGGTCACCACTTCTTATTCTTCCTGAACCCATCGGTCGGACTTTTCGTCTTGCCCCGACCGGTATAGTCTTTCTTACCTTTGGTAAACTTTTCTGGGACCCCCAGGACTTCATTATTGTCCGTTTTGCGGTGCTTCTTCTTCTTGAGAACCTTTTTAAGCTTCTTTTCTGGCTTCTCCGAACCAGGTCGAGGGATTTTTATATTTTTGATATAGGCTTCACTCCATTCAACCGCTTCACTAGCGGCTACGTACCTATCAGCCATGTCAAAAAGCTCGACGGTTGTCCGTGGAGGGTTCATGGCAATATCCTCCATAAATCGCCGATTCCTCAAACCCGCCTTGAAAGCTTGAATTGCCAAAGACTCTACAATCTCTGGTATCGAGTTATGAACCTGACTAAACCTCTTGATATATTGACGAAGAGTCTCTTTTGAGTTTTGTCGGATCCGATGGAGGTCATCCTCCTTTCCAGGGCCATCGTACGTACCTTGGAAATTTACGATCAAGAGATCGCAGAGTTGTTCCCAAGTGTAGATTGATCTGACCGGCTGGTTGAGCAACCAGGACCGGGCAGATCCCTCAGTACAGTAGGTAAGTAGTTGGCCATTACATTTTCATCACCACCAGCAGCTTTGATGGCGGTGGTATAAATCTGGAGGAATTCCAACGGGTTCTGGGACCCATTGAACCCATCCATGTTGGCCGGTCAGAACCTATTAGGCCAACGCACGTCCTGGAGCTCCACTGAGAAATCCCGACAGCCCGTGACTGACTCATGGTGCCTTCTTTGAAAAGGTGTCGTATTGTGATAGGTTGGAGACCGGTTTCTTAGATTAGAAAGCCGAGCTCCAGTGTTCCGATCTGATCGTGAGTGTTACGACGACGCCCTTGATCACCTGCTTGGCTTAGACGATGTCATAGATCATCAGGGCCAAGCAAATAATCCTCTCGACGAGGGGAAGGCGTCGTAGTATGGAATAACCTCCTTCCTTCATGACTCGTTGGTCGAAATCGTCGAGGAGGTCTTGGTACCGATCGATTCCCAACATACCTGTGCTGCCCTCTGCCGAGGGAGGAACGTGGGACGAAGTCATAGTTTGACTTTGCTCCGTCCTGTGTTCCCGGTACGGTTCTGTGCGTTGCACGATTTGTTGAAGAATTTTCAATACCTGTCCCATTAGTTGGCAAAGCCTGGAGCTCCTGCCATGGCAGGGTCACTATTATTTAGAATATTTTGAATACGCTGCAGGTTTTATACCGTAACTGAAGGTCTCGGAGGGTTCATCGAGGTTGTTGCCGTTCGTAGATCCAAACCTTCTCTTGACCTCGCTCCTGGTCCCCTCCGATCCGTCATCCTTGGTGGGGCAGAAACATGTGTGTTAACTAATGGTCGTCCATCAGTTCTGTTGCCTCTGGTAAATGGTGCTTGATTGCCCGTGCCATCTCCATTAGTACATGGTGGCGAGGCAGTGTGTGTTGGATCGTACACGGTATTGCGATCAATATTTCCTATCGCATTAACTTCGTGTTTCAAGCAGCGATCCTCCGAGAACTTGCACTGTAACCAGTGGAGAGCTGCTCAATGTTTCTACCAGAGACTTCCACGACGGAGACCAGTCGGAGATGTGCACCTCCTGAGGTCTTCGTGGTGAACTCAGCCTGATCCTGCGGGTTGCTGATCGTATGCTGAGCCTTATCGTTCCCACTCGGCCTATAACCAGGGAGAGTCTCATCGACACTGTTACCAGATGTCGGTTGGCTCCTGGAATTTCCAAAAGCCGTCGGTGAGTACTTGTCAGCCATGATTGTGTCGAGAATGTATGGATTCTCGGATTGTAGGGATGCGATTCATCACCTTTTTCACTGGTCGAAAGAACCGGGTTTGGGAGATTTTTGGACGCTCTGAGCTGGTCAGAGAGTCCTGTCCCTTGGGAAGCACCACCTGTCGCAATGGTGCATCCTCATCCATCCACTCGACCTCGCTATTTTCAGCAACCTGTGAGCCGGCAGATGAGGAAGATGATGACACCACGTTCTCTTGCATGGCCTGAATGCAGGCTTTCATGTCGAGATTGGAGTAGTCATCCAAATCGAACCAGTTTTCCTCGTCCCAAGTTCCTGCCATAGTCGCATGAACGAATATGAAGGGTGGGCGAGGATTCAACGAGCGAAGAACTTCTTCAGAAAAATTGTGCCTTCTTTCCCACGGACGGCGCCAGCTGTCGACGATCAAAATCACCAAACTTATAGATATATAAGAAAAAAAGAGGAAAATGGCACGTGTCTCCTGGAAAGTAATGAGGCTGCTCTTTATTGCTATGAACTGGCTATTACAACAGATGTCTGTAACCTAGACTAAAGACTGATTCTGGAATACAACGCTTATTGTTGCTTGTGTTGCTCTTGTGAGAGTGTTTCCCAATCGATCTTCACTGTTCCGCCTCTCCCCCTTCCGTCCGCAGTCCTCCTTATATGGTTGATGAAGCATTGGTAGTTGTCCCTGGGAGACGCCTGGTGAGAAGTGGCGCGTCTGGTCGGAGAGAGGCGTTTGACAATGTATCAACTGCCATGCGGTTATATGTCAGTGAGCCATTTAACCGTATTCCAGTGTCTTAGAGTTACGCATCGTCGCATGGTATGGAATATACATCACCTGTTCCATTCGTCACACGGTAGAGGATATACCTGGCCCTAGATCCAGATACCAGTCCAAAGCTTTGTGAATATTTGACTGGTCGGAGATAAGGTCAGGAACCTTCTCCGACCAGGTTAGATATTATGTAACCTCTGGAATCCTCACGACTAGTGAGGTCATTAGACCTAGGGGTTACGACCACGAAGACTTATGGTCCTTATCTATTACATAATAAATAGAGGTTTCAATCCTCGTCAGGAAGGCTTCTTCTCTGGAATGTACTTATTGAAGAAGTCGCACTTGCATAAGTCATTAGGGGTGTATCCCTCCATCGTGAGGTGGGCGTAGTCAACAAGATTGAAGGAGTTCTCCCTGTAGTCCGTTGGTGAGGACATGAGAACATCACAATGATGATCTTCCAATTAATGGCGGCCTCCTTCTAGTGCCAACCGCCGATGATTGGAACATAGGATTCCCTATCAAACCTACTCAGGAAATGATGTGAGAACACTATAAAAAAGAAGACCTTGTATTGCAGTGGACACACTGAGTGTTTGTATTTGAATACAGAAGATATTATAGAATGATCATGATGATCATAGATAATGAATGAATGAACTTATTCTATGATGTCAATCATCTATCACTTATCGTTGTATAGAGTATGTGGGTGACTCCCTTTATAGTATTTGAAGGGGTGGCGGTTAATGCCAGTAAAGGTGCCCCTAATCTCCACGCACGTTCACTAGGAGAGTCATGAACCATCACATCCGTTACTCACTGTTATAAGTTATCAAATACGCCAAAAGCTACCTTCCCGCTAGTCACGTGGATAACTATTATGTCTTTCGACCAGTTTGCTGGTCAGGAATTGTCCAAATCTATATAATAAAGATAAAATCTATATAATAAAGATAATTTAGACTTCCTTTACAAACTGGTTGCCGGTTCATAACCATTATAATGTGGGCTTCTAAGTGTGCCTCTTTTGACAGGAAATCTAACTTTGACCAAAAAAAGTTGACCTGATTAAGAATCCTCGTCAACTAGTACATAAACGAACATGGATTAAACCAGGCAACAAGCATTTGCATTGCCATGAAGGTACCAAATCAAGCAGAAGGATTGAGCATCACACTCGCACAACCAAAATGGCATTTCATTGAACACCACAGCACCACTCACATATACATGACCATGTAGGCATTCCATGAATTACCTCATATCCATGCATTAGAGGGGAATTTCATGCAACACTGTATTCGTAAGACCACATACACATCCAATCAAATACCACAAAGCGTGACTAGGTAGGCGCTTAATAGGGCAGGGCAGCACAATCACAATAGTCATGCAGGCATCAAGAAATTCCAGCAAACAATTGCTCTAATTGCTAAACAATACTAGTTGATTCAATATTTACATGAACAAGAACCAGATCAGATGAAGAAGAAAAATTTGTATACATCCAACAATTTGGGGAGACTTAGATCTGGCTATCCCCAGCACGGCGGCGCCACTTCCCCAGGGGGCACGGGGATTGGTGAGAGGGCCACCGGGACTAGTGCGGGGAGGAGGCCAACACAGGGGGCACAGGGAGGAGGCCGACATTGGGGGAGCGGGGAGGAGGCCGGTGCGGGGGTATGGGAAGGCGGAGACGGGGGAGGCCGCCGTGGATCGGGCTAACGGGTGGTGTGGTGGTGACGACTTGGACGGCAGGAGGCGTAATGGTGAGGGGGTCGAGAGCTAGGGGTGAGGAGAGTGAGGTGACGAGATTGGGAAATGATGGGAACAATAAGGAAAAACTAATGATGGGAACAATGAGGAAAAACTGGGTTTATATGCAGTGATAAAAGGTGGGTAAGTAACCCTCAACTTGGGGGGTATTTTGGTAATAGAGAGGTTGATTCTTGTGGGGAGCTGATCCAAGATCGCTCCGAATTTTCTACTACGATACAACTCCGATTTCTGAGGTAATCGTGATTCTCGGAAAGAGGAATTGGTTCTTTTGGCCTAGTTTCGGTTGAGAATCTGGGAGCCATGTGTTAAATTTTCGAAAATAACTGTGGAAAAACCTAATAAATAACCCACGCAACCTTCGAAGGTGAGAGTCAAAGTTTAGTCTTTAGCGTTGTACCACGCTGTTGGGTTACCAAACGGGTTGGCCAGCAGCCTGCTTTTCGATTGGGACTTGGGATACGTAGGGTTTCAAAAATCCTCCGCAGAAAACCATGGACATAGTATACGTTAGGCCACTACCACTTTACTCGTAACTTTGCAGACGTTGGTAGTGAACAACGTCATAATGTTTGTAAACTTCTGTGGTAGCTTCGTATCGGGAAAAACACTCATGTTTTAACTCCCTTCGAAGTTACGCTCTGCATGAATGCACGAATTCTGTAGAAAATATTGTAGAAAAGGAAACGTCTACTCTCACATTATGTCGGTTTCTACACACACAAAAAAAGAGGAGGATCCTGGTTCCAAATAAGGAATTGTGGACTCAATTAGCCCCATTGCGCAGTAAAAATTCCAAAAATAGCCTCATAAATCTAAAAATTCCAAAAATAGCCCCACAGTAATAGGTACGCCGTCGGACGGCCAATTGTTGTCTTGCCGTCGGACGGAACACTAAATCTTCCGCCGTCCCGAGGCGCACACCTTTGGTCTTTGCCCCGTGGGGCCCGGCGACACTCAGTCTTGCCGGCTGACACTGCTAAGACGCGATGAGGCGAGACTTGTCTTGCTTACGTCTTTGATATTTTATTTTTTGAATTTTTTTAAAAGTTATTAATAATATTTGTTTAAAGATTTTTAAAATATACAAAATGTGCTCAAACAATTATGAAATTTTTGTGAAGCCTCCCGCATAGTTTTTATACTTGTGTAATTTTTTGAAATTTTATGTATTCTTTTTTACGCAAAATTCTATAAAGTTTAATGTTTGTAGGAATTTTATAATATAGCAAATGAGGTCCAAACATTATGAATTTTTTTTCCATACTCCTACAGTGGACTTGATTGTGTAAAATTTTACAAAATTTTATATGCTCTGAAATTGTCTCGACAAATTGAGGGTTTTAGGTCTCGAAAATTAGGGCGAGGCGTTTGAAATTAGGTTTCATGAATTCATGTGACTTGAAATGTGCGAAGTATGGTTCTCCATCACATTTCTTACGTGATAGTAGAGTGCGGAAAAGCAGTCGTAAATTAATTTAGCGAAAGGGCTTAGAGCGTTGCGATTACGGAGAAACCCTAAAACATAGCGTAATCGAGACCGATGTGAATGGCTATACATTGATGGCTCGTGAGGCACATCACGAACTACATTGCGGCCCGTGCGGAAGTGAAGCCGCGTTACATTTGGTCACATCGCATGATGGTTCGGCTAATTACTTTACCATGGGCGCTACTACTACGGTAACTTCGCGACACGAGCTTAGAACCATGTAATCGCATGCCTTTGGGGATAGTTAAAACATGGCGAATAGGAGGTGGAGTACTACGGACTAGCCCGACCTCTGCGTGGGCCGGGCCATTTGCCCTTTCTTGCGAGCTCGGCATTGTAGTCCTCGCTGCCGCTCGGCCTCGGCCGCCATTTCCGCTTTTCTCGCTCCTCTCGCGTGCCTCGCGCTCCTGCGCTGCGCCTCGAGATGGGCCCGAGTCTCCCGCGGATCGCTCGTTGTGCTCTTGATCAAGCGATCCTCCTCCGGATCTCGCGTCCCTTTACGCATTCCACTCCTCGAAGTCGGTGCCGCGAGTCGTGTGGGTGGATCTCTAGGTCGATCCACTTGCGGAAGCCACATAGCGGCTCGGGGGCTGCGGGTGAGCGGGAGAGATTGTTAGTGCATACTCAAAATAGAATTGGTGCGATATATTCTTGTTAGTACTCCTTACCGCCGCCGATGTTGCTCGTATCCCAACGGCGGTCGGGATAGTCGGAGGAGTAGTTAGGACATCCCGATGCGCATGCCGAGGCCGAGCCGGTGCTTGGATTTGAAGAACTTGCATGTGTCCTGCACCAGCAGGATGGGCGGCGTCTCCCCTCTGGCGGGTGTTGCGCGAAGGCTCGTTTGGAGCGTTCGACAAGGGTTCTTTGGTACGCTGGGTTTCATTGCGGAGAGCGCCATCTGGCAAGCTGCTCTTCTTGGACCCGGCCTCAAGACCCTAGCTTGTTCGGCTCGTGCGTTGAAGCCCTTGCTAGATCACGGATCTCGTCCATTGCTTCTTGAGGTTGTCCATCCCAAAGCGTGGTGAAGCAAGCTCGGTGTAGTGTTTGGTTTGGTTGTGTGGTTTTCTCGTAGATGACTTGCACCTCCTTTTATAAGCGGAGGTTGGCATGGCGTAGTTGGCGAGTGTTGTCTAATCTTTCTGCGAGAGTAGTCATGGCCCTTTTTAAGTGCTTTGTATTTTTGGTAGGAAAAGCTCTGGAGGCAGAGTGCTGTCATTTCGGTCTGAAAAGCTGGCGAGGCATTGAGTTGTCACGTCTTACTCTGCAGAGTGTTGTCATTTCGGTCCGAAAAGCTGGCGAGGCAGTGAGTTGTCACGTCTTACTCTGCAGTCTTTGTCATTTCGGTCCAAAAGTCGGCGAGGCGATGAGTTGTCACGTCTTACTCTGCAGAGTGCTGTCATTTCGGTCCGAAAAGCTGGCGAGGCAGTGAGTTATCATGTCTTACTCTGCGAGTCTTGTCATTTGGTCCGAAAAATTTGGCGGCGATGAGTTATCACGTCTTCCTCTGCAGAGTCTTTGTCATTTCGGTCGGAAAAATTTGGCGAGGCGGTGAGTTATCACGTCTTACTCTCCGAGTCTTTGTCATTTCGTCCGAAAAATCGGGCGAGGCGATGAGTTATCAAGTCTTACTCTGCAGAGTCTTGTCATTTGGTCCAAAAGTCGGCTTACAATTGAAGTTGTTTTGAAAGCCATCTGTTGCTTTGTTAGGATGATCGGTAGTTCGGCGATATAAGTCGGAACTACCTCTCGTGAACTTCCAAAATCTGCGAAACATTTTTTTTGCAAAGAGCACTCTTTTGGGACTTAGCCGATTTTCTACAAGCGTGGTTCTTACCGCCTTGTTGGGAGCGATACTCTGCATCGCGATAATCGGAAGTTTCGCAAATTAGATAGCGGTACTTCGGCGATTTAGAAATTCTTGTTTGATTAATTCACCGCAAAAGTGTTCTAGCGGAATTAGATAGACGCATACATGATACAAAATACTACCACAACGCCGCAAAGGCATACATCACGTAGTGCGGGGATGCATAGATAAAGACCGGATATTACAATCTTATTAAAACCGAACTTCTACTTAGCAAGAACAAGAAATAATAGAAGAAAAATTACCAAAGTGGCCATGTTAACTAATTTACATGCGATTTCTCAACCCTTCCCATCCTTTCATCCAAATTTTAAGAACACTATCTTTATTTTCCGTCGGTTCATCCGATGGTCGAGGCACTTGATTTAAATGCGACCACACGACGTGTGTCCTCTTGCAAGGCTGCAATTTGCATTGCAATGCCTCGAACCTCGGCAACATGACTTCATCATTACAAACCGAACCGACATGTTGTGTTCTATAAAAATAATTGGGAATACAAGTGAAAAATATTATGTTTGGAAAGAAGTTCAATGGGGATGATCGGACATAAGTTCCGTAAGATTCGAACACTTCATGAACACTCGGGATGGATTCGTTGGCGTATGGGAGGTGAACACATTCAGGATCCACCAACGAGGGCAATCCAAGTCTTTGTCTTAGTGCTTCTAATTGCTGTTCACTCGAAAGTTTGATGAGTAGTAGACATCCGTTTAAGGCCGGAAGGAAGGAGAAGAGGAATCGAAGAGTGGGTGGAATGGAAGCCAAATGATGCATATATATAGCTTTGTTGGTAAATTGTAATTTGGTTGAAGAAAATTCGCGTCATGCGAGTAGCAGGGAGGAGGTATCGTGGGGCGACATTGAGTTATGTCTTTAAGGTTTAGTAAGTTTAAATCGGGAATTCTGATTGTTGTTAGTACTAAATATTTGAGATAACATGTTGTGTACATAAATCGAAAAGGCGTAACGCACATGGACATTACATAAATCGAAAGGCGAGATGCATGATGGCATTATGTAACAAGTTTTACACGTCCATGAAATTAGTTAGGCGCATGGTGCGTCGCTTGCAGGACGGCGTAGATGATCCTCGGGAATGTGAACTGTCAGGGAGTGGCGTGCGTCTCGAAGGCCGTAGTAGGGGCCCATGCGGGAGGCGAATGCGGGGTGATCTCATCGTGGCGGTCGGTGAGGCCCGAGCATGTCGTCCACCCATCGTGCTCGCCTGCGGGAAGCGTCTGAGGTGAGTTAGTCATTGCTTTTGTCACGGCGGAAAATTGGTGTTAAATGCGTTCCGTGTACCGAGTAAGGCTGTTGTGTTGGCGAGGACCCTCTGGCGGTCGAGCCGTAGTCTTGCCGCGGTGTACCCTCCGTGCGTGTCGCCAACCAGCGGTCGCGCTCCGGAGGTGTGATTGAGCGCCGTCGCGAAGAAGTCGATCCTGCGCCTCCTCCGTGATGGCGATGGTTGCGGCGATCTTGTCCCCTCGCATCGCTTCTTTGCAAGAACAAAGGGTAATGTCGAATCGTCCGAAATGAGTGTATGGAAAGGTACTCACGATAAGAACCGATTGACGGATGACATACACGTGGCTCGGCGGGTCGGGGCGGCGGCCGTAGCTCAAGACGACTCCGGTCGCGACGGGCGTCGCGGGGCGGTCTTGTGGAGTGCGGAGGCGGAGGTGGTGGAAGGTACCCGCCACGTGCGCGAAGATGTGCGTGAGCGTCGGCGTGGCGACCACAAGTTATGGATCTAATCGCGAAATTACATCCTCGCGCATCGTGCGCATCAGCGCTATGATCGATCCATTGTGTTGTTGTTTCCACGGTCTATAGCTTGGTGGTGGTTGCGGACACGCTCCAAGCGGTAGTCTTTGCCGAAACCGATAGTAAGTGCGAAAAGTGTTCTTTGAGCGAGAATTATCACGAAGAATGTTTTACCGTCTCGTCGGGCGGGCGCCCGATGACGGTCGGACCGGCTAATCGACGTCGTCTGCATGGCGTCCATTGGAATGCCGCGCGCCGCCCGATAAGCTGCACCTAGTGCGCGGAACGTACCACCGCAAGTACGTCGCGTACGTCTGGATGGCGTAGCCGCGAAACTCCAGCACCACGTCCGTCGTAACCCTGTCAATCCACAGCGTCGTCCAGGGCTGCTGTATCTGCCTCCAGTCGTCGCTCCTCCGCCCTCTCCTCGTCTGCCTGCAATTGAATTTACATGTCAGAAAATCTTACTCAAAAATGCCCTCAAAATAACACCAAATAATGACATCCGGTGAGCCTTTCTTTGTGAGAGGTCGTCCGTGGCGGTGGAACCTCTGGTAAAGGCGAATTGCCTCATGACCAGCTGCGGGTTGTCTTTGCTTTCGACCATGTGCGAAGACCAAGTGGCGGTCGTCATCGAGTGCCTCGTCCGAATGCCTTTGGGGCGATAATCGAGCAGGGCCGTGTCGTGAAGGAACCGTCTTGTCCATGGCCACGGATGACCTCGTCCTCGTGGAGAGTCTCGAAAGGTTATGGAACTCGGGTATCGGCGCCTCGGTCTCTCCCTAGCCCACCCTAGGGTATACGTGTCCAACGTGTTCCCATCGTAGGCCCGTCGGCGGGTCGTCCCTATGGCGTCCGTAAAGCTCGGTGGTCACTGGTAAGGGTGCACGCCGGTCGCGAATGCGGTCGGCCGACCGAAAGTGCTCCCGACCATAGCGTAGGAGGCGTAGCACACCGCGAGGCCCGCTCCTCGCCCGTGCTCTGACGACAAGCGTCACACAACCCTCGGTAGGTGGCGCAAAGCAACTGCGAGCCCCAAGCATCTTGTGGAACCTCGTCGGGCGGCGTCGCGGAGGCTGTGCGGATGGATGTAGCTCGGGTACGCGGTCTCCTGCGTGGTAGGAAGCGAGATCCATCCGAACAAGAACAACAGTGCAGCGACTAAATGTGTCCTCACTTCCTCTGAGTCGCATGCTCGGGCGGATCATGTCTGCGCGGCCGAGAATGTGGCACACTGGCACGTTCGCGACAGCGGGTCACCAAATCAACCAAGCGGACCTTCGGTCTCGCCTCGGAGGGCACTACAGGAAGACCACGCGGTAGACACATGGCGAGACCGTCCTCGAGTAATGGTCATCTCCCCCGCGGAAGTGGAAGGTGTGAGTCTCGGTCTCCAACGGTCCTGGCCTTGAGCGAGTGCGCGTCAAAGCTGCGGCGCGTGCGGGAGGTCCAACATCCGGGCGGCGAGCCGGTCTCCGGCTTTGAGGGCGTACCGCTCGTCAAGGGCCATCTCTCTGGGGCGCTCGGGACCCGGCTCGGGCGGCGGCGCCGTGACCACGCCCGACAGCGGTGTCCCACATCCCAAGTGGGTCGGCGGCTCGTCTGCGTCGTCAAGCTGGAGCTGCGCCATCTCCGCCAGCGAAAACAACATGTCGATTGCGCATGTAAAACATATTATGTGACACGGAAAATAAGGCAAGACATACGATAAAAATTTCAACAATGCAATATGATCATAATGAGTTAACAACAAACCGGATAACTTAACAAGTACTACATAAAGGCATGGATAAACAACAACGAGTCCATCAAAGACATTGAAATAAGCAAGCGACATCACGGCGTAGTAATTATATCTTCCTCACTACGATTGCCTTTGCTTGTGCAAGATGCATTTAGGCGTGGTGATGGAGTGCCCAACAGTCTTACCACGATGCAAGCGGGTTCGGCGAACTTCGTTGCCGCATGGCCGTCGTCCATGTCGTTCGGATCGTCGGGACCGTCGTCTTCCACGACCGGGTGCTTTAGTGCGTCGTTGGGCACCCACTTCACTGTCGACCAAAGGTCCACGTAGTGCGTGTCGGCCCGTATGAATGGAACTCGGCCTCCAAGTTGCATCTGGTGGTGGATGTCATAGTACTCGGAGATGTAGCGCTCAGAGGCTTGCCGCCACGCCGCGCATGCAGCGTACACATGGGAGCATGGTTTGTGCAGAGGCTGCGGCTTGTTGCGGTGCGGCGCTTCTTCACCAATCGTGCGGACACGCTACGATCCCCTCTAACATGGCCCATCACGTACTTCTCCACGAGCACGATCTCGAACTTACGCTGGCGCCATCCATGATACGGCGGTGTGCGATCGAGCCTTCTTGATCTTATTCTCCATGTAGGCATGCATTACCGGAGAATTGCTTCCGTCCTCAAATGCTTCTTGGCCATCATGGCTCTGTTGACAAAGTATCCGATGGTGCGGTTCGGCTCTCCTCCACGATCGCGGTGATCGGCGGAGATCGGACACCCTTGAGCACACCGTTGTACACCTCAGACATGTTGGTCGTCATGATCCGTACCTTGCCCGTCCGGTATCGTGCGGCGAGGACCATTCTCCATGTCAGTGCGTGCGAGTTAACCCATTGTGTAAACTCCCCAACTCTCGCGGACCCTCTAGCCGCTGCCCCTGCCTCGGCATCTGTTGAGTCCCTTACATGCTTCGGTCTCCTCATCGTTTGTCTCCACACGCTTGAACTTCCTCCTTTGGTTACGCATGCGAGCTTCTTGAACATCTTCATGAGGTCCTTGCTCAAACCTTGTGTGGAAGTTGGCGCGAGATGCCTCATGCACCAACGGCTCCTAACATCGTTCCAGCTGATGCGGTAATTGCGTCCCATTTTGCATCATACTGCAACGCGGACAACAAGCCAAACATTGCGATCGAGATGACACATACATCGGCCGATCTTGCACGACCGCTGCTTCACATTGCCACGGGAACCACAACCCGACTCTCCGTGTTCTCGCTCTCAACAATTGCGAGCGCCACGGGGACTAGCGGTCATTCGCATCGGCGCTTAGCGGCGGTGAGGATGGTACCCTGTACTTCCACATAGGAAGGTACCATCCATCGTGAGCACGGGGCGACAATGTTTGAACCCTTGATCGCTGACGGAAGGCCGGAAGACCCTTTCAAGAACAAAACAATTGGGCCCCTCCGTCGGATGCACCGCTCAAGCTTGTTTACGTCGTCCGGGATTAGATTCGCGATTTGATGCGATAATCTTGGTACTAGGTTGTAAGCCTCTTGAATGTGCGAACATTCGCTCCGAAACCTGCGTTTACGCGCCATGCCGTCTTATGGTGACGGGAATCCCACCATATTGGCAACATCCGCGGCGGGAGCTTGGCGAAATGGACACATCTGCGGCGGCGAGGTGGCTTATCAAGCCGGCAACATACGAGGGCGTCATGTTGCGGTGCACGTAGCGGCTCGGCTAACTTCGCATGTGTGGTCCTTCACCGTTATCAGGAAGCCCATGGCGTGATGCGTGAACCTCTGCGCCGCGGACCTTGCGGCCGACAGATTCATCAACACACTGACGATGTGCGTGTCGGGTTGGACCTCTGCACCCGTCGTCCGTCCGATGTTAACGGCGTATCTTGCAATAGCTTGTTGTGCGGCGATCTTGTCGAAAAGCGGTTTACGAGCGGGGTGTCCTCATGGAACCCCGCTCGGCACCCTCCGGACGTGGCGAGAACCGGCGATGTCGCCGCAACATCGTCCAATCGTGAGGGGCGTAAGCAATGTCGATGGTTACAAAACCACCAGCGCACCTCCCGCGATAGCTTCTCCGTCTTCGTCGTCTTAGAACTAGTTGTTTCGACGTCCTCCTCGCTTTCCACCTCATCCACAGTCGGTCGGTACTCGTGACAATCAATCTGGTGACCACCATCTCTCGCCCGCCGTTGGGCTCAAAATTGACCGCCGCCCCTCGGTCTCCATCGCCCACGTGTCCTCGAGCTGCGGACCAGCGCAAACTCCTCCTCACGGCGACTTCACCTTCACCGGAACCACCGCGCGGATGTCCCGTGCTCTCCAAGAGCTGAGCGTAGACCATCGGCGCGCATATATCGCAGCGGCGGGGTTGCAAACAACCCCATGTAGTTGGCCCATGAAGCGTCACATGTGACCTTCATAAGTTGCCAAGCGGTCTCGCTGCACCACCCACCACCGAGGCATAAACCGCCTCGATCGCGGCTTCTTCCTTCGATGGCGCGATCGAGCGCGATCGCACGCACCGCCTTAGCTCCGAGAGGCTCATGTCCTTGAGCCGGCGCCGGATCACGGTGCGGTGACAATTTGACAGTCCGCCGTGCGGTCCGTCGCGTCTGAGACCGTCCCGTGGAACACGAGCAGATCTTGAATTTACGCCATAAAGTACCTAACACATGTGCATATGAAACCATCGAATTATTTGCGGATTTTTTGTCGTAATGAGCGCTTCTACAAATTTAGTTATGCCCATCTGTAGGCGAGCGTTTTGTCGTACATGTTTTCAAGCCGATTGGAGTTATTATGATTTTTCTATCAATGAAATGTCAAGCTAATATTATTTGTAGTATAAATAATTCATAGCCTATTCTATGTTACACTTGAAACTTCTTGTGGTACTACATAATTCTGAATTTTTAACTAGTTCGATATTACGATTGCAAAAATAATTCACTTGAAATTCTTATTGCATTTCTCGTTTCCATACAGAGTTAGACCTAACTTACACCAAAGACATGTGTGGTCCACGATAAGGTATTCTTTTTCATTAAAATCGTAGTGCATGCAACGAACGCGATATGCCCGATCAAGAGTACATATACAAAGCGTTCAAAGGGGCTATTTCTATTTTGCTTATGAGCTCCAAAAATTTTACTATTTTATGACCAAGTTCATGAAACTATAAAAATACCCGAAAGGAAATTTACAACACTACTAGCAACATGTCTGTTAAGTCAACTAATTACGACATAATGACATTATTAACTACTAGGTCTTCAAAATAAACTAACTACACAACTAAAACTACTCTGTTGCTACAATTTATCTAATTGCATCCTAATCACATTGCTAAAAATACCGATAATACTAATCGAATCTGAATGACACTTACCTTTTGTAGGTGCTCGCATGGCGAGCTTGAGCTTATTTTCTACGTGCTCGTGATTTTTTCGGACTCGTAAATTTTTTTTTCACAAATTTTTTTTTTCACTATAGTCGTGTCGCACGAGCCAGTGAGGGAGACTCCCTCACTGGCTCGCTCCCTTTTATAGGCGCGCAGCGCCAGAGTCTAAGCTCAGGCGCTTGCTTGCGAGCTGCCTAGCGCGAACTGGCCGGCCTCGCCGCTAGCAGGCAGCCTTCCATGGCCGCGTGGCCGCGCGCTAGCGCCCGGGCTGGCCGGGCGCCTGTGGCAGCCATGCCGGCCATGTGGCCGCAGGGCCGGCCGCTGGGCGCCCGCCCAGCGACCTCATACACGCCGCCGGCGGCGACCGCCCGCCCCATCGGGCCCAGGCGAGTCTTCGCCGTGCGGAACAGGCGACTTCTGTTGCCGGGCCCCACGGGGGCACACGCCCACGGGACAGCGGCACCTTGGTGCTTCTGCCCCGACAACAACAACAGTTCTTCTTGTCGGGACAGCGACACCTAGGTCTTTGCCGTCCGCGACAACGATACCTATTACCAGGGGGCCATTTTTGGAATTTTTAGATTTATAGGGCTATTTTTGGAATTTTTACTGCGCAATGGGGCTAATTGAGTCCACAATTCCCAAATAAGGTCTTCAAGAAATGCTACGTGTTGTCTTACATGTGATAATGTATTCATTGGGTATCTAGTGGAAATTAGTGCTCTGCCACGTGTTATGACTCATGCGATGGAAAAGGCATACATCCAACTAGATTCTAATAAATGTTAGATAATATTTGTTGTGTCCGTTTCTGTTTAAAAGTTCGAGTTCAAACCACTGTTGCAAACGGAGTCGGACTACTATTGTAGTATTAGTTCGAATACTGTAGTAATAGTTGTGGCTATAAAAAATGATCATATGTAATCAGATTTTGTGAGAAGGTAGAGAGTCAAAGCAATAGAAAAGAATAAACGCATCACAAAAAAAAATCTTCTGTCGCTTCTTACCGGGTATTGCTTCTAGCGCGTGATCCTTCTAGCGACATCCAGAGCCATAGCGTACGTGTCTTCCGACTTCCAGCGTGAGCGTTCTACCAATACGTTTTTCGTGGAATTCTGCCGAGCGAGTATTTCATCTTCAATTTGGGCCGACAATAAAGGTCTGGTGAGATTTTCATTCTATTATTTAGGACACATAAGAGATCTGTTTGTATATGTTTCCATTAGAGATGATGAAAATGGCCCGATTCATAGAATGAAGTGGCGAAGTTTGATACCAAATCAACTCAGCTCTGTACATATTTTCCAAATTTATTTTTACAGGAATCACGTAGAAAATATAATGTTTCGTGCAAAATCCTGTGAAGTTCGTGTGCTCCAAATATGTCCTTGAATTTGTCTCGGAGTGTGCACATGAAGCTGTGTAGCATCAACGCGTTAGGGGGATATGCAGAAGAGCCCGCGGTAGTGGCCACACGAGTTTTCGTCGGTGAGCGGCTGAGCAGGGTGATGCGACGAAACAACTGTTTGGAGTATGGACGTATGCATGAGCTGTTCGTCCCATCCCGTTTGCATACTCGCATGACCAACCCGGTGGTTTTTCTTTTTCCTGCGTGCATTCATGTTTGGACGATCGACGCACGGCAGATATGCATCCATGCATTATGTCGACGTACAGTCCACTCACATGTCGAGTTGCAGATAATTGCACGGCTGTCTCTACACGTACGTCGCCGTCCAAAGCTTAAATGCAGGATCGATCGTCGCTTTGCATTACACATAAATAGTATAATGTAAGCTAGCGCATAATCGATCCCAACTACGTACGTGACATACGTATTGTAAGTTTGTAACTGTAAGTAGCTCTCTTCGACGGTTAAATTAGCTACTCTTCTTCTACAAAATTAAATGTTTAAGGCAGGGAGAGGAGTCTGCAGCTAAAGAGTATATGCAAATTAAGTTGCCGCATTTCCATCCATCTACATGGCCAGTGTGGATGTAATTTGCTCCAATGTTACTCCGGCGACGAATCTCCCGTCCATAATCACAATAATGTGGTGCATTTAGACATCAAGGAGTAGGTGCTCATGATGAGAAAGAGTTTAACCCGTCAGATACATAGAGTACGTCCGAGACATGATAACGAGCTTGGATCTGCCAAAACAAAATATGCAGAAGCAGAATACATAGAAGTCGAAAGCTACTTAGTTTTGCCCCAACCTCTTGGCCGGGTTAAGATCGATACTGATGGTGCACTGAGATCGGAAGGAGCTATTTCATGCACGGGTGGTGTTGCCCGTAATGAGAAAGGAGCGCTCTTTGGTGCTTTTGGATGCAAATACTCTGGGAGCACTGACCCTCTGACAGTGGAAACACTGGCGTCCCGGGATGTAGTTTTGTTTGCCCGACGTCAAGGATATTCTAAGGTGGCCTTCGAGAGCTTGTTTCTATTTTGGATTATTTCTCCTTTCTGTTTGTAAAGAGGGAGGCTAATACTGCTGCCCATTGCTATAAAAGCTTTGCCTGCACACAGGAGGGCTCGGTGGAGTGGCTTGCTAGGATGTAATTTGGTTGTTGATATTGGATATAAGTTCTTGATTTCCTCTCTCACAAAAAAAATTTGCTATTAGCCTAGCTAGCAGGTATATCTTTTTAGTTTTCCTCCTTGGGAATGTAGGAATAGTAAAAACATATGAATTGTATAGGAATGGTAGTGTAATCCTATTGAAATACAAAACAGAGGAATGGTTCAAAATTGGTGTTTGGACACTTCACGAGAATTTTGCATGAGGTTTAACATCATGTTGGAATTCTTCCAGAATTCCTATGGAATGAGCCATTCCATAGGAATCCTATGAGCTTAATCATTTGCTCCAACAGGCTACATAGGAAACTTTCCTATAAAATTACAATTTAGCGAAAGAGCTAGGCACTGTGGTGTGGACTTGCTATGGGTGGCCCGATCTTCACGGTGTAGGTTGAAGAACAAGACGAATCTTGCTGTGGACAGTGGGAATAATTAGTTGTGAGCAGTGAAAAAGAGTAACTAGCTTTAACCTGCCAAGGTTGGATGCGATCCAGTGTTGGGGAGAGACGATCTAAAGCCTTATAGACTCCGACCCACTATCCGAACAATCACCGAACCACAATCTAGAACTAATCCACACAAAACGCTCGAAAGCGTAGAGCACGAATTAGGGGATCCTAGAGGAATCTTCTTGGCAATCCAAGAGAACTCACAAGAGCAAAGGACCAAAGCACTCGGTAGTCTTGCTGTAATTTCATATATTGGTTTGTCGAAATCTCAAAGTGCCTTAACAGATGGGGCAGATGGGTATATATACTAGGAACAACCCTCCTAGCTGGGTATGAACACAGATCACCACGTTGGAAGGTGGAAGACCAACTAAGGTGGAAGACCAACTAGTTGTAGCATTCAAGGAGTCTTTCTTGAGTTCTCGCGCGTCTGTTCAATTTCTGCGCAGTCTTTAGTAAAGCAGCAATAATTCTCTCCTTGGAAGTCCAAAAGACGCGCTGTTTGTTGGAGGTGAAAGTCGACTTGTGTTGAGGATTAAAATATTCATATATTATCTTAATATATGATAAAGACCATACGTCTTCGTGGTCGTAACTTCTAAGACCACCGACCTAACTGGTCGTAGGTATTACAGAAGTTATCTAATGAATACCCTGGTCGGACAAAGTTCCAAGCCTAGTCCACGACCAGGTAAGTGCTCGTGAAGCTATGAACAGGCGTCTGGGTCGAGTCTCCGACCACGCCACTCACTATGTGATGAATGAATCACGTGTTTCATATTCCACATAATTACAACACTATCACGGTTGATGAATTAACGTCTCCTAAATCATTAACCGCCAAACAGTTGACATCTTCACCAACCGCCTCTGCGGCTTAGTAGAACCGCTAAGCGCCATCTCTTCCCGACCTGACGCGTCGCTCCTCAACGGATGTCTCTTCGTGGGATAACTGCCACCGCTTCATCAAGTATTTAAGGGGGACCATAGAAGGCTGGAGGAGAGGGACAACGAGACAGACAACAGCGGGAGATGTACAGAACAACAACACAAGCAGAAGACATCAAGCAAGACTTAGCAAAGTGTTGTGTTTTTAGATACTCTCTGTGTTTGTAATCATGAGTTCATAGCAATAAAGAGCAAGTCAGATCCACTCCCTGAAGTCACGCACATTTTTCCTCTTTTCATTTATATGTTCATAAGATCGGCGATTTGATCGTCGACAGCTGGCGCCGTCCGTGGGGAAGATAGTGCAAAACTTCGGAAGAAGGTTCTTTGTTCAACTCATCCGCTTTCTCCATTTTCGTAACTACAAGTATGGCGGGAACTTGGGATGAGGAAAGCGGTTCGACTTGGATGACTACTCCAACCTTGACATGGAAGCTCGCATCCAAGCCATGCAACATGGGGAATCTTCGTCCTCCTCCGATGGTTCGCAGACGTCGACGACAAATAACTTGAGCGGATGGATGAAGATACACCGTTGCGCCAAGAGGCACTTTCTGAGGAACGGGTTGTTCCGATCAGTTCGGGACGTCCGAATATTTTTTCAAGACCGGTTTCCCCGACCGGCGAAAAAGGTGACAATACCTCAGCCCCACAACCCGAGGGTCAATATACCCTTAACACAATCATGGTCGATGTATTCACCAACGCCTCGAAATTCGAGGACCAACCGCATCCGTAACGGTGTCGATGAGACCCTCACTGGTAATGGGCCGAGTGAGGACGATAAGACTCGGTATCCGGTCGGCAATCCGCCGAATCAGGCTGAGCCCGCCGCGAAGACCTCCGGAGGTTCTCATCTCCGACCGGTCTCCGTCGTGGAAGTCTCTGGTAGAAGCACTGAGAAGTTCTCCATTAGTCACAGTGGAAGCTCCTCAGAAGATCGTTGCTGGAAGCATGAGGTCAACACGATCGGAAATGCTGATCGTGATGCCACTCGCAGTCCTGCACACCCTGCCTCGCCACCACCTGCTAATGGAGATGGCGCGGGCAATCAAGCACCACCTACCGGAGGCAACGGAGCTGATGGACGTCCATCAGCTAATACGCGCAGCAAATTTCACCAAGGATGACAGCATGACGGGTTAGGCCAAAGGTCCAGAGGAACTTGGTCTCCGAACACCAACATCTTCAATGAATCCTCCGAGACCTTGATATGATTCGTAACTTGTGTCGATCCAAAATATTCTTAATAATATCGACCACGCTCGCCAAGCTCGGCTTTACCCAATTGGTGGAGCAGGTATCGGAAATTCTTCAACGAACCGTGCAGCGCACGGAAGCGTGCAGGGGGCAAGGGATGTCGCAAAGTCTAACGGTGACTTCATCTCAACGCCCTCCTCGAGAGAGGCAGCATGGTCATCCACGGTACCTAGACCTCCTCGGCGATTCCGACCAAGAGGTCATGAAGGAAGAAGGTTGTTTCGAACAACGGCCTCTTCCCCTAGCCAAGGAGAGCACCTGATTGGCCCAGATGATCTCCGTCATCATCTGAACCATGCTAATGGTCAAAGGCGTCATGATAACGTCCACGACCGGATCGGGACGACGGAGCCTCGGCGTTCAAATAGAAGAAACCGATCTCCTACTGATCCTAATCCAGCACCTTTTCCAAGAAGGCGCTATGAATCAGTTACAGGTTGTCGAGCCTTTTCTGCAGGGCTCCAAGTCATGCGCTGGCCTAATGGGTTCCGACCTGCCAACTTGGATAAATTCGATGGATCTCAAAATCCATTAGAGTTTCTCCAGATATACACCACTGCCATCAGAGCAGCTGGTGGTGATCAAAACGTGATGGCTAATTATTTACCCACGGTTCTGGAAGGATCGGCTCGGTCTTGGTTGCTTAACCAACCGGTCGGATCTATTTATACTTGGGAACAGCTCTGCGATCTGTTGATTGTGAATTTCCAGGGTACGTACGATCGCCCTGGAAAGGAGGATGATCTCCATCGAACTCGGCAAGAACCAAAGGAAACTCTCCACAAGACATCAAGAGGTTCAACCAGTTCAAATTTATTCCGTAAATTGCGAATCTTACGTGATTCGCATTCAAGGCATGTTTAAGGAATCGGCGGTTTACGGAGGACATCGCTATGAATCCTCCACGAACAACCGCCGAACTCTTTGACATGGCTGATAAGTATGCGACCGCTAGTGAGGCGGTTGAATGGACTGAAGCCATTGATCGAAAAGAGAAAATCCATCAACCTGGCCTTGAGAAGTCAGAAAAGAATCCCAAGAAGGTTTCCAAGAAGAAGAAGCACCGTAAAACGGGCACCAAAGAAGTCCTAGCGGTTCCAGATAAACCGTTCAAGGGTAAGAAGGACTATACCGGTCGGGGCAAAGTCAAAGTTCCGACCGATGGCCATAATAAAGGCAAGAAGTGGTGTCCACTTCACCAACAGGCAGGGCATGACTTGCGCACATGTCGTGTTTGGCAAAAGAAGCTAGAGGATTTCTATTCAGGTAAAGGCCCACTTCCCGCAATCCAGGAGTTGGGGGAAACAAGTTCCAAAAAGGACAAGGATGACGACGAAGAGATGGAGTACCAGGAGCCTCAGCGCACGGTCAATATGATCTTCGGAGGTTCTTCTTCATACGACTCACGCCATCATCTGAAAGCCATGGAGCGAGAGGTCAACCTATCGGAACCTTCGATCATCACCAAACCATCAAGGTGGTCGGATACCGTGATCTCCTTCAGTAAAGAAGATTGCCTCGTCTCATCAACTCGACCGGGTAGGTTCCCTATTATCGTAGAACCTACTATTAATAATTGCAAAGTCAATCGAGTTTTGATAGACGGTGGTAGCTCTTTAAATATCTTATTTTCGGGAGCTTTAGAAGATATGCAGGTTCCCAGATCAAAAGTAAAACCGGTGAAATACGCCTTTCATGGCATAGTTCCTGGTTCTACTGCTAAACCGATAGGACAAGTATCCTTACCGGTTACGTTTGGAAGTCCTGATAACTTCCGAACGGAAAAGAATTCATTTGACGTGGTTGATTTCGAAACCGCATATAATGGAATTCTTGGTCGTCCGGCGTTAGCAAAATTCTTGATAGCCACGCACTACGGGTACCAAAGTTTGAAAATGCCAGGACCGAAAGGTGTGATCATGGTTCGTGGAGATCGCAAAATGGCATACGCATGTGATCGAAGGTCTTTAGAACTGGTCGATGAGCTACCACCGTAAATTTCGACTCATCATCCGTGCGGAGTCAAGCACCTGCACTCCAAGATAACGCCCAAACCATCCAACCAGACCAAAGAGGTTCTACTCGACAAAGGCGCTTCTTCAGGGAACGCCATGTCAAGCAATGATGGTGGATCCTCACCAAAGGTGTTGATCGGAGCAGGACTCAATCCTAAATAGGAAGAGTCGCTCGTCTCCTTCCTCCGAGCAAACAAGGATGTATTCGCATGGCAACCATCCGACATGCCCGAGTCCCTGTGGAGGTGATCGAGCACAAAGCTAGCGCCCACCGACAAACATCCGGTCAAGCGTAAGCTCGACGTTTCGCACCGACCGAAGGACGCCATCCACCGAGATTGACAAGCTCTTAAAGGTCGGATTTATTCGTGAAGTACATCACCCTCGGTGGCTCGCTAATCCTGTAATGGTTAGGAAGAGTAATGGGAAATGGAGGATGTGTATAGACTTCACGATCTTAATAAAGCTTGTCCGAAGGACGATTTTCCCTTCCTCGCATTGATCAACTTGTAGACTCTACCTCCGGTGTGAGTTATTAAGTTTTTAGATGCCTACTCGTGGTACCACCAGATTAGTATGAGTAAAGAAGATGAAGAGAAAACTTCCTTCATCACTCCATTTGGCACTTCTTCGTTATGTAAAGATGCCCTTTGGTCTCAAAAATGTTTGTGCCACTTTTCAAAGATTAATGCAAAACCTTCACCACAAATAGGTCGAAATTTGGAAGGCTACGTTGATGACTTGGTAGTAAAAGTGTCAACTCCGCGATCATATGCTTGACCTTAAAGAGACTTTCAATAACTTGAGAAGACATAACCTCAAGTTGAATCCGAGAAGTGTGTGTTCGGGTTTCACTGAATGTCGCTCGGTTTCCTAGTTTCGCTAGAGGTATCGAGGCAAACCCAAAGAAAGATATCGCCATCCATCGATCGCCCCGACCACGAAGAAGGAAGTCCGTGGTTAATCGGTTGTATGGCGCTAAGTCGTTTATAGCCGTGTTAGGGAAAAGGGACTACCTTTCTTTAAACTTCTTCTAAACATGGAAGTTTCAATGGACGACGGCGAACAATGCCTTTGAAAACTCAAAGAGTACCTTACGATCGCCGGTCCTAGTCTCTCCAAGACCAGGGGAAACACTATTGATTTACGTGTCGCAACGCCACAAGCTATCACGGTAATCGGTCGTAGACCGTGAAAACGCCCAATGACCAAAGATATTACGTGTTTAAGTCTTACATGGGCCAAAGGAAAAATATCCACAGGTACAAAAGTTGCTTTATAGTCTCCTTATGGCTTCAAGGAAACTAAGGCATTACTTTTAGGCCCACAAAGTGGTCGTACCTACTGGATATCCCTTAGGTCAAGTCCTTGGAAATAGGGAATCATCAGGACGAATAGCAAAATGGGCGGTGGAACTAGGGACGTTCGACCTCCATTTCATCTCACGAACAGCTATAAAGTCTCAGGCAATAGCAGAATTCATTGCCGAGTGGACAAACCCGGAATCTAAGCAGGGACATGAGTACGAGCGCCACGACGAGTGGACAATGTACTTTGACGGTTCTTTAATGCTTAAAGGATCGGGGGCTGGAGTCGTCTTGATATCCCCTACCGGCGAACACATCAAGTATGCCGTCGGTTTAACTTTCCCGCTACAAACAATGTGGCGGAGTACGAAGGTTTGCTGGCAGGACTTCGAGCAGCTCGTTCGCTCGGGATTCGCAAATTGCCAGTGAAGGGCGATTCTCAACTAGTAGCGAATCAAGTAGGGAAAGAGTACCAATGCTCGAGTACCAAGATGTCTTCCTATCTGGCGGAAGTACGAAAATTCAAAAGCACTTCTTCGGTTTCGGATTCAACATATTCCTAGAAAGGAGAACTTTCTAGCGGTCGGTCGCTGGCACGGATGGCCTCTACTAGGTCAACCGTCCGTAGGAGTTTTTCTCGAGCAACTCGATTCACCCTCGGTGGTCGAGCATTCCGAGAACATCGATAGTTTACATCAGTCAATCCTATTGACTCGATAACTTAGATGCTCCACGATCGGTGACGATCAAGGTATAGATCGGATGACGCCGATCTACAATTATCTTCAAGATGACCTAATTCACAAGATGATGCAGAGGCCGATCGTATAGCACGAAAGGCCAAATCATACACTCTAATCGAACGTATCTTGTATAAACGAGGATCTCATGGAGTGTTGATGAGATGCATATCTCAATCGGTGGCATTAAGTTGCTAATCAAATTCATGAAGGAGTCATGGAGCACATCATTCCTACGTAACCACAGTCGGTAAGGCCTTCAGCAAGGATACTCTTCGCCAATCGCCTTCATGATGCAAAAGAGCTCGTGACGGCGCGCAATGTCGCTTTCATAGCCGATAAGTACATCAACCGCACAAGCTTTGCAAACAATCCTCTTTCTTGGCCTTTTGCAACCTGTGGATCGGACATTCGGGACCATTCCTAAGAGCACCCGGGCTTCAATTCCTATTCGTCATGATTGACACGCTTACAAAATGGATCGAAGCCGAGCCGCTTGTAAAGTTACAAGCCAAGCCGCTAAGAGGTTCATAACAAAAATATGATTACACGATTTGGTGTACCCAATCGTATCATCGATAATCTGCACCCGGTTCTCAAGCGGTAATTTTCGAGTTCGCGAAGAACTAGGAATCAAAATCCATTTCGCTCGTGGCTCATCCACGAGCAATGGAGCAATGAGCGTGCCAATGGTATCCTAATACGAGGATAAAACGCCGAGTATTCGACCGCTTAATAAAACGGTCGTGGGCTTGGGTTCAAGAACTTCCTTCATTTTATGGGTCGTCCGGACCACGACCACCGTACGGCCGTGTAACACCTTTCTTTTGGTTTATGGGGCGAAGCTATGCTTCCTCCGAATTGAAAATTGGCTCGCTTTCGCCGGTTGTTTTAACTTAAGCAATCGGAAGAACATCGACTGACGATATCAATTTCCTTGAAGAACGACGGAACCAAGCCTTGATTCGTTCGGCAATCTACCAACAAGCCATGCGAAGGTACTACAATCGTAAGGTGCAACCTCACAACCTATCTGTAGGTGATCTGGTTCTCAGAAAAATTCAGAGCCAAGCAGGGCACAATAAGCTTTCCCCTAAATGGGAAGGTCCTTACACTGTGGTCGAAGTTACCCGACCAGGCTCAGTACGATTAGCCATGTCAGACGGCAGGGTTTTGTCAAATTCATGGAACATTGACCAATTGCGTAAGTTCTTTGTTTAATCTTTTCTTTATTTCTTTCATTTCATTTCGTTTCATTTCGTTTAAATTCTTTTAAACATGATAATTGAATTTGGAGTAGCGAGTGATGTTATTTATATGACGTTGCCTAATCCTAGTCGACTGCGGTTCGTATGCTCTGGATTATAAAGTGTATAGTTTATGTTTCAAAATTCTGTTCTACTCTTGTTTGGCTACTGGTCGGGACACGGAAAACCTCCTTTTTCGCACGTGGTTCCGCCCACTGGAAGGAGCTTCCTAGCGATGGTCTTTTCCTACGATCCTCGCTGCCAGTCGAACTAAGAGCATGAGCACGTCTTGCGAAATATATTTTATACCTTTATTTCCTAGCTAGGTTCATTCCGACCAGTATTGAGCATCGCATAGAAGTAAAACCACTTGTCTGCTTTTAACATATGTTTTTCATGTTTTTTCCTCTTATCAAGGAGAATTCTTTATTTTTCCGACCATATGTTGTCCTAGTAAAGTACTTCGATCATTAAAAACAGATTTACAACTAGCCGAAACCTACACGGTTCCGACCATAAAGGTTTCCTAGTATTACCACGATCAGTTTTTTACCGATCAGTACATGCTTACAAGTAATGGTTGAGATTTGGATTTATATTCCTGGCCTCAGGTAGTACTATTATATAGTAAAGATCTTCTACTATATAACAGTCGGGGGCTAGGTAATACATAAATTCACAAGTCGACCGGATAAATAAAAGAATTTTTTGCCATTTTGATGAGAGAAAGGTAAGTCTTTACACTGTATGCATTGTTTTTCCTGTAGCTAAACTACTAAGAGAATGCCTAAGCTAACTACTGCTAGATGGAGATCCGACTTCCATCTCTTCTGCGACCTTTTCGCCTAGAGGTTTCATCTCTGCGAGGATCTGATTTGCCTCTGCGGGTAAGCAGCTGAAATCCTCTTCGTTGGCTTGAAGGTTAGTTGATGGGTCGGAAGCTTTCAGCTTTGCCAAAGCAAGACTGACTCCACAAGCAATAGACTCCTTAACGGAGTGGGCATAGTTTTTCCTAGTGGTCTTGAGCAAAACCTTGAGCTCTTCCAACAAAGAGCCAAGAAAGTTGACCTTCTCTATTGGGTCATTCAAGGAGGGCAAGCTTGATCCCGCGCCCATATCAAAGAGCATTTTGTTTAGCGAGGTGATTTTCTCGTCCAAGCTAAGCACGAGCCGCCCCCTTGTCTTGCTCAAATTCGAGCCTTCTTCACTCTAGTCAATGCTTGTTTTTGTTCTGCATAGACAAAGCAAGTATTAAGTAAAAAGATTGGAAGATGTACCGAGTCATGGCTACGACCAGTTACCTTCCTCTCTCTTCCTGGAATCATTCAGAAGCTTTTTATTACTGGTCGTCAAGACTTCGATCGACCGGTTTTTAGCCTGAAGTTCTTCTTCAAGCTTTATTCTTCTGGCCTTTTCAGCCAAAGCATCTTCTTTTATTTTCTCTAAATCTATCAAAAGAATCTCTGATAAGGGAGAATGAATAAAAGGAAAGTCTTAATAAGGAAAAAAGAAGAAGAACTCTTACTTTCTATCTCAGAGTGTTTTTCTTCTAATATCCTAACTCGCTCGGTTAGTCCTCCGACCGTAACGAGGTTTTCGATCATATGCTGCATAAGGAGCATTTCTTCCATAAACCTTATTGAAAACCTCAAGAAAGGTTATGGAGAAGATTGAAGACACTTACCCGAATTACGACATCATTGTAATCGGTAAATATTTTATCGGGCTCCGCCTGCGTTAGGCGATCCGATATTCTCTCCCAGTAATTTTCAAGCTCCTTGCTCACGGTAAATCGAGGAAAGAAAGGGAACTTGTTATACTGGGAGGAGGTACCTTCAGGAACCTGTGGAAGTTCTGCGGAAGTTTCTACCTCTGCTGATGGCATATCTACCATCAAAGGATCTAGCTCAGGTTCCGGTACCGAGGTTGGCTCGGGGGCTTTCCCGACCATTTCCTCCTCTGGGTTATTTCCCTGAGGAAAGCCTTGGTCGGAACTACCCTCGACCACTTTGTCTGCTGGGTTCGACTGGTCGGAAGCAACCGAAACTCCAGCAGATCTGGACAAAAGAAAGCAAAAAGGGGTTCAAATTCATCAGGGATTACGAGGTATGTTTTCATATGATTATTTATTTAAACATAACTAGTTGTCTTTTTTGTTTTAACCTTGTAGCGCGCCGGCTTGAAGTCCGTTGCGCTCGCTTTTCTTTTCTTTTCAACCGGTTTCACCAGTTCAGAACTGGTAGGTGCGGTTGCAACCTCTACACTTCCCAGCAAGAATTCGGAAGCAATGTTCTCGGCTATCTGGTCGAGAGCAAGGTCCCTGATTCCTGGATCAGAAAGTGTAGTCTCACTAGTCTCTGGAATAGCTGTCTCATGAACAACTATACGAGACTCAGTGATTGCCGCCTGGATTAACAAACAAAGTTAATCAGGTGAAGAATATACTTCATCTTGCAGAAGTTATTTCTTTCAGTTGCTTACCTCAGCGTGACCGCTGCCCTCAGCGATCACAAGGCTGGTTGGATAATCAATAGGCTCACACGTCTCCGTAGCCTCATTGATTTTAAGTCCGACCAACTACACATAAAGAGGATTAAAACTGATCGAAAATAACTGCAAAGGTGAAAAGAAGTTAATACACTTACCCTAAGTCTTTCGGTCCTCTCCTCGGCACTAACAAGTGCTAGGATTAAAGGAAAGCTAGCCTTGTCATCAGGTTCGCCAGCACAGATCGTTTTGATCCTATTTCTGACGTCCTCAGAAGACAAGACTTTAAATGCAAATGAAAGATCTTAGTATTGCGGAAATAATCAACTCGCAAAATAAACTGGTCGGTATTTTCTAAAAATTACCCGATCGTAATCCCCGTAGCGCTATCGCCACCAATGAACCAGAGCATCGAGCGTGCCCTGGTCTTTAAAGGACTAATCCTCCTAATGGAAAAGTCCCTCACAACGTGCCAGGAGGTTAAACCCCTGACATTCAGGAGATAGATAGCCTCGATCCATCTCCCAACATTTCCCTCCTTCTTCGAGGAGGAACGCCAACGCGAGTTTTCGACCGCCTTCTTACCGCTGTAATACAGGCCCTCTTCTCGCGTAACCTTCATATAAAACCAGCTTTTCTTCCATGACGACCAGGAGGACTTCGAGTACATACGAATATACTCGTCGGCCTTACCATCATGAAGCCTTAAGGTACATTCCCCAGGGGTGCTGGTCGTTTTCTTCGTATTCGCCATCCGATAGTAGTACTTGAAGAGTTCCATCGACGGTGGAACCCCCAAGTACGCTTCGCAGAGGTAGACGAAGATGCTTAGGTTTGCAATGGCGTTAGGAGCAAGGTTGATCAACTCAACCTCATAAAACTCCAGCACTTGAGAAAGAAAAGGATGTGCTGGAAGCTTGAGCCCGCACTCAACGTGACGCGAGGAACACCGGATTTCTCCTCCTCGCCGCTTAGGCGGTGCTCTCCAAAGCCGATCTCCAAAAGATCAAACTCCTGTCGGGTAACAACCCAGCCTTCTCCAAACTCTTCAATCTTTTTTCGCTCAGATCGGAGATCGACCAGTTTGCGATGAGGTCCGACATGATTCTTTCCTTTTTTGGGTGAAGAACTCAAGGAAGATTTTCTTGGAGATAGAGGCGTAAAGGTTTAAAGCACTCACGGGAGTCGCTTTATAGGCATTTCATCAGAATCGACTCTGCGAGAAGTCCAACGGCAAATACCTTTTGCTGGCGGACGAGAAAGGCTTTTTCCTTTTTCCAAAGCAGTTTCTCAACTTTAAAAATGAATACAGACCGCCTCGAATCCCACAGAATTTAATGAGAGGTCTGTTCGATATGATTGCATCGAAGAACGTGTCCGCACGACCAACATTCATTTAAAAGTTCAGGGCTAGCTGTTGAGGATTAAAATATTCATATATTATCTTAATATATGATAAAGACCATACGTCTTCGTGGTCGTAACTTCTAAGACCACCGACCTAATCGGTCGTAGGTATTACGTGAAGTTATCTAATGAATACCTCAGTGGGACAAAGTTCCAAGCCTAGTCCACGACCAGGTAAGTGCTCGTGAAGCTATGAACAGGCGTCTGGGTCGAGTCTCCGACCACGCCACTCACTATGTGATGAATGAATCACGTGTTTCATATTCCACATAATTACAACACTATCACGGTTGATGAATTAACGTCTCCTAAATCATTAACCGCCAAGCGATTGACATCTTCACCAACCGCCTCTGCAGCTAGTAGAACCGCTCAAGCGCCATCTCTTCCCGACCTGACGCGTCGCTCCTAAACGGATGTCTCTTCGTGGGATAACTGCCACCGCTTCATCAAGTATTTAAGGGGGACCATAGAAGGCTGGAGGAGAGGGACAACGAGACAGACAACAGTGGGAGATGTACAGAACAACAACACAAGCAGAAGACATCAAGCAAGACTTAGCAAAGTGTTGTGTTTTTAGATACTCTCTGTGTTTGTAATCGTGAGTTCATAGCAATAAAGAGAAAGTCAGATCCACTCCCTGAAGTCACGCACATTTTTCCTCTTTTCATTTATATGTTCATAAGATCGGCGATTTGATCGTCGACAACTTGATTATCGTTCCATCCATATATACTATGCATAGTGAAACATGATAGGTTGATGTATCTTGCCCTTGGAAAGTGATGCATCTGTCACATGGCTGTGAACTCCTTCTTTATCTTCACATAATCCATACTGGCAGCACATAGTCCTTCTTTTAGTTCCACATCAATGCGCCTAAGTACAATCAAAGAAGAAGAGGTAGGGGGCACGACCAAATCACAAGAATTCGAAATGTAGCTTAGGTTAGCATTCACCTGATCATGTATTTGCTCAGCACATCCTTAATATTGTTGGTCCTTGAGAATATCTTGGTCACGGAGATGATCATCTTCAGCTTGGTCATTGAAGGTTGAGATGTCCTCATCATCCTCGCCCTCTTGAAAAGGAGTTGTCTTCGACTCGTTTGGTCTAAAGAATGGAGAGAGGTCGGAGACATTGAAGGTCTCACTAATGCCATGCTTACTGGGAAGATCAATATTGTAGGCATTGTCATTGATCTTTTGAACCACTTTGAAAGGATCATCTGCTCGTGGCTGTAGCTTGCTCCTGCGCTGGTTAGGGAAACGATCTTTTCTGAGATGCACCCATACCAAGTCACCTAGTTCAAACAACATCTTTTTTCTTCCCTTGTTTGCACGCCTCTCATACAGCTGGGTCATCTTTGCAATATTCTCTCTCGCCTTTTGGTGAATCTTCTTGACAAGTTCAGCACGTTTTCTTGCATCCAAATTGACGTGCTCCTGCAAAGGCAGAGGCAAAAGATCTATGGGGGCAGTGGGTTTGAAACCATATGCAAGTTCAAATGAATAAACTTTAGTAGTCGAATGTACCACCCTGTTGTATGCAAATTCCACATGAGGTAGACACTCTTCCCACATCTTCAAATTTTTCTTCAAAACAGTCTGAAGCAACATGGACAATGTTCGGTTCACGACTTCAGTTTGTCCGTCAGTTTGAGGATGGCACGTTGTAGAGAACAATAGCTTGATCCCAAGCTTTCCCCACAAGGTCTTCCAAAAATAGCTTAAAAACTTGGTGTCTCGATATGATACAATGGTGCGTGGCACGCCATGTAATTGCACAATCTCCTTGAAAAATAATTCAGCAATATGTGAAGTATCATCGCTCTTATGATAGGGAATAAAGTGAGCCATCCTGCTAAACCTATCAACCACAATAAAAATTGAGTCTCTCTCCCTCTTTGTCCGATGTAAACCAAGAACAAAATCCATTGAAATATCCTCCCATAGAACATTAAGAACAGGTAAAGGAATGTACAAGCCATGCGAGTTCAAATGAGACTTAGCTTTATGATATGTCTCACATCGCAATATATATCTCTCAACGTCATGCCTAACTTTGGCCAAAAGAAATGGTCAGCCAATACACTCTCAGGTTTTTTGGCGCCAAAATGGCCTATAAGTCCTCCAGAATGAGCTTCCTGCCAAAGCCAAAGGTGAACAGAGCAATCTGGTATGCATAGCTTATTAGCATGGAGTAAAAAGCCATCATGCAAATGAAACTTGTCCCAGCCCTTTCTATTACCACATTTGGAAAATGGTTTAGAAAAATATGAGTCATGAACATACAATTCTTTGATACTTTCTAACCCAAGAACTTTAGCATCAAATTGAGAAAGTAAAGCATGACGTCTAGACAAGGCATCAGCTACAACATTATCCTTCCCTTTCTTGTACTTGACAATGTAAGGAAAAGATTCAATGAATTCACTCCATTTTTCATGTCATCGATTCAGTTTTAATTGACCCTTAAGATGTGTCAAAGATTCATGGTCTGAGTGTATCACAAATTCCTTATGCCACAAGTAGTGTTGCTAAGTTTCTAAAGCTCTCAGGAGGGCATACAATTCTTTATCATAAATAGAGTAATTGAGAGTTGGATCACTTAACTTTTCACTAAAATAAGCAATTGGCCTACCTTCCTACATGAGTACTCCTCCAATCCCTATACCACTTGCATCACATTCAATTTCAAAAGTCTTACTAAAATCTAGGAGTGCAAGGAGTGGTGCTGATGTCAACTTAGTTTTTAGCTCTTCAAATGCCTTCTCTTATATCTCACCCCATTGAAAAGGTATTACTTTATTTGTCAATTCTTTAATTGGGGCTGCAATGGTGCTGAAATCCTTCACAAACCGACAATAAAAACCAGCAAGGCCAATAAAGCTTCTCACTTGGCTTACATTTTGGGGAGGTAACCACTCACCAACAGCCTTTATCTTCTTCTCATCCACCTCCACTCCTTGACCTGAAACAACAAAACCAAGAAAAACTACTTTGTCGGTGCAAAAGGTGCACTTAGCAAGGTTAGCGTACAACTTTTCCTTTCTCAAGACACATAACACACATTCTAGATGTTCAATATGTTCTTCAAGAGACTTGCTATAAATTAAGATATTATCAAAGTAAACAACAATAAATTTGCCAATAAAAGCTCTAAGCACATGATTCATCAATCTCATGAAAGTATTTAGTACATTTGTCAATCCAAACGGTATGATCAACCATTCATACAACCCAAATTTTGTTTTGAATGCAGTTTTCCACTCATCACCTTCTCTCATTCGAATTTGGTGGTAGCCGCTTCGCAAATCAATCTTAGAAAAGATAGTTGAACCATTAAGCTCATCAAGCATGTCATCAAGTCTAGGTATTGGATGCCTATACCTCACTGTTATGTTATTAATGGCTCGACAATCTATACAAATTCTCCATGATTCATCTTTCTTTGGGACTAAAATAACTGGTACAACACAGGGTGAGAGACTTTCCTTTACATACCCTTTGTCGAGTAGGTCTTGAACTTGGCGTTGAATTTCCTTGGTCTTCTTCGGATTTGTGCGGTATGCTGGTCGGTTAGGAAGTGGGGCGTCAGAGACAAGGTCAATTTGATTATCAATGCCTCTTTTTTGTGGCAACCCCGGTGATACTTCATCAAGAAACACTTCATCGTAACCCTGTAAGAGATCCATCACAACACTCGGTAAAGTAGAGGGTAAGTCGCTTGTTGATAAAAGGCTTTCCTTGTTCAGGAGTACAAAGAACATGGTATTAGGTTCTCTCAATTCTTTTATATCCCCTTTCCTAGCCATCATCACTAATCCCTCTTTTCCTCGTGTCTTGGTATTTTGCGGCTGTGGAGTTTTATTTGGTTTTAGTTTCACTTTCTCACTATATTTGTGGTTCTCACTCAAGTGTTTCTCACTTTCTCGCTGTTTCTTTTTCAATTCATCCGTCATTATCTCCTCTGGTGTTAAAGAAAGTAAAGTGATATGCTCCCCTTTATACATAAAAACAAGAGTATTGGCTCGGCAACTAATCTGAACATCACGATCATATAACCAAGGTCGCCCCAAAAGTAACTGACATGCTTGCATTGGAACCACATCACACTCCATATGATCTTGGTATTTTCCAATTGAGAATTGGACGGTCATAATGTTGTTCACTCGCAGTGCTCCACAATCATTGAGCCATTGTATCTTATATGGAGTAGGATGACGTCGTTGCTTTCGTCCCAATCGTTCTACTAATTCTTGACTTGCAATGTTATTGCAGCTGCCATTGTCAACAATAAGGTGCATACCTTTCTCTTGATGGTGCCTCGAGTGTGAAACAGGTTATGTCGCTGACCATTCTCTCCTTTCACAATATTAACACTAAGCACATGTCGAGAGATAAAATAATTATTGTCTCCATCATCAGCTGGAATACCATCATCATCCGATGCTTCGTCAAGTAGCCCATCCTCCTCTGGCTCACGCTCAGATTCTCATTCTCCTTATTCATTAACAAGCATGTTTCTTCTGCTAGGGCACTTAGAGGCAATGTGCTCACGCCCTCGGCACTTATGGCAATTAATTTCGGTTGCGATATGTGGATGCTGTTGTTGATGTGGCAGATGATGCTCCTATTTTTTAGTAAAGCATCTATTATCTCGGTGTCCTGCAGGTGAAGAAGCCGACGAGGGTGTAGGCTTGGCAGTAGGTGTAGATGGAGACGTCCCAGCGGGGGCCCCTTGAGAATGATGACCAGCAGAGGTTGTACTCGACTGTTGACGATGCCATGGAGTTGAAAAGGAACGGTTCCTAAATGACTGACCACGTCCTTCTTGCCTAATCTTTCTCTCCATGCGCATAGCCTGGGCAACAAGATCTTGCATATTGTTATAAGGAAACATCTCAACATAACCTGAAATTTCATCATTTAGACCATGCAAAAATCGTGCCATCTTGGATTCAGCATCTTATCTAATTCTAGTATGGATCAGTAGTAATTCCATTTCCTTATAGTACTCATCCATCATTTTAGACCCTTATCTTAATGCCTGCAACCTATTGCAAAGGTCACACTAGTAGCTTGAAGGCACAAAGTGTCTTCTTATCACTTGCTTCATTTCAGCCCATGTATTGATATGATTACACCCCAATTGTAGCTGATTTTGTTGCATTTGATTCCACCAAGTGAGAGCATAACCTGAGAATTCAACTGAGGCAAGATTTACTCGCCTTTGATCAGAGAGATTATGGATACGAAATATCTGATCACATTGCTCTTCCCAATCAAGATAAGCAATAGGGTCTTCTATTCCCTTGAATTTAGGGACACTCAACTTTATCCGAGCAATATTATCCGGATCATCCCTTTCACAGCGACCTCAAGGCTGTCCTCCCTCACCATAGGCAGCACCACGATGTGGGGGTGGATGCTGTTTGTAGCTATCTTGATCTGCAAAATCTTCGTTGTTGTCATCATATTCTTCTCCATACCTCGGACCGCCATGTACATATTGGTAGTTGAAGCGCACACTGTGGCCAAAACCACGACTGTGAGCACCTCCCCCATGCTGCAGAATATGTGCAGGTGCGCCTCGGCCATGACGGGCACCGCCCCCTCATCCACCACCCCGACCAAGATCTTATTAGTCGTGGAAGATGTCATTAGTAGCAGCTCCCACTAAGTTCTCATCAGCGGCTTCACCATGATCAACAGCAGGGTTAGGTTGTTGTAGACCCTCACCACCTGCGGCGAGAAGGCATTCATTAAGCATCTGTCCCATGGCTTGAACCAGATCACGTGATTGTTGCATCTCGGCTCGTGTGACTAGTTGTTCGTCTCCATCATGATTTCCCCCATGTACACTTGAGTTCGAACCTGCCATGTTAGCGAAGAGAAAGTGGAATATGTAATATTTGTGGAATTACACAACCTCACCTCTTACTCAACAATGTTCTTATGCGTTCTGAACAGACAGCAAGAGTGCAAGAGTGGTAGTACCTTGGATGTGGTCAAGCGATTGAAAAGGACATGGATTGAAACAACCAGCTTCGTATTTTAGTGGGGCTTGGTGGGCTAAACAAGGAGAATTGTAGTACTGGAAACAAGTGTCGTAAACCACGCAATGGATACGTGAATGTCACCAGTCCAAAACAAAAAAATTCAGAACATGAATATGAAAATTGCAATTTTGACAACCGCAACACAACCCTTCGCTTTCTTCTCTTTTTTTGTTGTTCTCTTTTCTTTCTCTTCTCTTTTTTTTTGACACTAGACAACAAACTCAACAGCTAAAATAAACACGGTGCAAGATATTGATGGTGACTAGAAACAAGATGAGCACGAACGACACAAGTTTAACAGTACTAAACAAAGGCTTGGTAATTTTTTTTGATCTGGACTTCTTAGGACAAAAAGTTCTGATACCAATTGGTGTGGACTTGCTATGGGTGGCCCGATCTTCACGGCGTAGGTTGAAGAAAAAAGCGAATCTTGCTGTGGACAGCGGGGATAATTAGTTGTGAGCAGTGGAAAAGGTGACTAGCTTTAACCTGCCAAGGTTGGATGCGACCCAGTGTTGGGGAGAGATGATCTCAAGCTTTATGGACTCCGACCCACTATCCGAACAATCACAGAACGACAATCTGGAACTAATCTACACAAAATGCTCAGAAGCGTAGGGCACAAATTAGGGGATCCCAGAAGAATATTATTGCGAATCCAAGAGAACTCACAAGAGCAAAGGAGCAAGACACTCAGCGGTCTTGCTGCAATTTCATATTTTGGTTTGTCGAAATCTCAAAAGTGTCCTAACAGATGGGGGTAGAAGGGTATATATACTAGGAACAAACCTCCTAACTGGGTATGAACACAGGTCACCACGTTAGAAGGTGGAAGACCAACTGGTTGAAGCATTCAAGGAGTTTTTCTCGAGTTCTCGCGCGTCTGCTCAACTTCTGCGCAGTTTTTAGTAAAACAGCAATAACTCTCTCCTCAGAAGTCCAAAAGATGCGCCGTTTGTTGGAGGTGAAAGTAGACTTGTTTATCTTTCCATCCATATATATTATGTATAGTGAAACATGATAGGTTGGTGCGCCTTGCCCTTGGAAAGTGATACATGTGTCACAAAGCAATGGATCTAAGTAACCATTTTTTGCGTGGTGATTTATCTTTACCATCCGAGAAATATTTGGATTACAATTACAATAACCATTTGACCATTCATAAGTAACCATCAGAAAAATTGCAATTCTTGTAGTGAGAGAAGACTGGACATTTCGGCTAGCTTATCGATACAAAAAATTCTGGTTTGTTTGGATGAGGAGATTACGGTACAATTTAGTGCAAAGTTAAACTAAATCCCACCGGAAAGGAATAGTTCGCGAATATCGAAATTTCACCACTGTTATATACCGGTGCATTTAATCAGGGAAGGGAATGTACCATCCATCACATAGAGGCAAAAAAAAAAAAAAAAATCGATTGCTGCGTTTCGTCAGCGGCATAAATTTTGCATGCATGATGATGATGAAGCCTCCACGTACATCAGCTGGACAAATAAGTTTGTGTACAGGATTTAATTAGCTTATAGGTCGTTACACTGTCAGCTTCTGTGTGGAGCCACCTGACGTGCGTGCAACCATGGTCGGGTCTCGATCGATGGAGGTGCGGGTGCATGCGGCTGGCCACTGGCATCTCGGCTGCCGGATTCAGCTGCATGCTTCGCTCGGCGTGTGGTCCAGGGAAAAACGAAATTAAGCTGCGTTTGTCCCGTGGCGCTGCGGTAGCCCAAGTGTGGCTGTCTTCCCCGGCGTCGTCATCCAGCGGCAATTCACATTCAGATCTACTCGGCCGCGGGGTAACGGGTAATATGTACGGACGGCTACGAGACTAGATAGACCACTCACAGGTCCTGCAGGGATCAATGTTAAGTAGCTTACCTTATACCAAATTGTGGTCGTGCTTCCTCTCCAATTTTTTTTTTTTAATTTATGGTTTTGGTCCGATATTTTCACAGTTTGTTGGTCACGACCGAATATTGGTTATGTAATGGGTATGCATCAAGCGCTCACCTTACTGACGAAATTGCATTATTTTATTGTCAATGTTAGCATTATATAATCTCAGAGCTGGTTGTAATGGTTCTACTATATATCTGCTCATATAAGACATGCTGCAATATGTAATGTACATACTCGTTTTTTTTTTTTTTTGCGGGGAAATATATGCCATTTGTTGGTTAAAAAAAGGTGAACATATGCAGGGGTGCAGCGACCAAGTGGGCTTGAATGGGCATAGGTATAGGCAAGCACTACCCGTACCCACCACGCCCGATTGCCATCCCTAACTTTAGCCCACCCTCCGGCACCGGTAACCCCCCACCTTAGCTAGTCCTTGTAGTTCTAATTTCAATCTAATATGTACGATGTTGACGAGGATTCTTAACCAGGTCAACCTTTTTCGATCAAAGTTAGAGTTCCTCTCAAAAGAGACCCACTTAATATAGCCCTACTATATTATGCTTATGAACCTGCAAACAGTTTATAAAGGAAGTTTAATTCCATTTATTACGGCCAAACTAGTCGATGACCATTTAAGTCATAGACGACCAGCTATGGATACTGTTCGACCAGCTATACGGCTTTGGACAATCCCCGACCAACAAAGTGATCAGGAGAAACCAAAAAAATACCCAAGTGATAGGCAGGAAAGCGACTTTTCGGGTATTTGGTAACTTACGAGAGTTGACCAACGGATGCGATGGTTCAATACTTTCCTAGCGAACGTACGTGAAGAGTAGAAGCACTTTTAGCGGTATTAACTGTCACCCCTTCAAATACTATAAAGGGGGTAGCCCACATTCTCTGTAACACAAGTTCTATTAGTTTTATCACAGATTGATAGTAGTACTCATTCATTAATCACAATCATTACGATCATTCTATAACATACCTTCTATATTTTCATACAAACACTCAATGTGTCCACATTAATATATGGTCTTCATTTGATAGCATTCTTATATGAATTTCCCGAGCAAGTTCGATAGGGTACCTTATGTTCCGATCGTCAACATTTGGCACTAGAAGGAGGGTGCCAGCAATCTGAAGATCATCACTGTGATGTCCTCATAGCCTCACAAATGGACTACAAGGAAAATTACTTCGATCTCGACGACTACGACAACCTCACGATGGAGGACTACACCCCTAAAGAGGTGTGCAAGTGGGACTTCTTCTATGAGTACATTCCAAAGAAGAAATCTTCACCGTCCTCAAACCAATCCATTGGGTGTAAGGCGGTCAGAACATCAAATCCACACTCAAGCAACTCTGAGAGTGGTTATATTCCAACTTATGTCTCAAATCAAGAGACAAGTGACCATGATGCCAGTACAATGGCAATTCATGATGATCTCGATGATGAAGACTATGCTCAGGCAATGGAAGAATCATCTCCAAAGCATCTACTCTGTCAATTTTGATGTCTCAATTACTACCCCTCCTCTGATGAGGATAGGATGTTCTCACACTCTATCTTCTCTAAATTTGGTCAATGCGCAGTCGCCAATGCCAACGAGACCGACGAATAATAGGAAGAATATGAGCAATGTGAGGCCCATGAACAAGACGAATGTTTGGCGCTAGAGCAACGCAATCAGATTCACGTAGCCAAGCAGAAGACAGTGGAGAAGGCCCGTCGCTAGTACCATGACAGCAAGCCTGGGACATCTAGAAGACCTACGTTCAACACTAGTGGAGACAATGTCCACCAATCATAACCCAGGTTGCTCAGAGGACGGCGGCAAGGGATCTAAATATTTTATCATCACCGTTACAGGTAGAGACTCCCGTTGATAGAGTATGAATAGTCTCAAGTGCAATTGTCAACCGCCCAACAAGAAATGAATGTGAACATGAACTTTTGGTCATTCATTCACTAGCTGCCGATTTGCAAGAGGCCGCTGCCAAAGCCTCTCACTATCATCATGAGCTCAGGCAATTCTAGAATAGGCTAGTCTGATTCTAGACGTCGTCATGATGTTGGCAATATTCGTCAAGAAGACGCCTCGTGATACGGATCAACGTGTATTAATACGTAATGTGGCCCAATCTTTCACGGTACTTGTATTTTAATCTTGATTGAAGCAAAGCCCCAGCTTTCCTCCTTCTTGATTTGTCAAAAATGAAGAACAAGTGTATTTTCAAAGCAAGTAATGATACTTGGTTGATGTTGAATCAATTCGAAGAGAGAAACAAAATCAAACCAGAAGAACAACACCAAACCGTAAGAAAATGAGGATGCTACGAATTGGTGAGATGATTCACAAGGAATCACAGATCTTGGAAGATAAACCATCCTATAATATTCACGCAATCACAAAACCCTAGATGATTATTTCTAAAATGTATGTATTCATTTTGCGCCACATAAACATGTAACTTTTATATATTTTCTTTAACTCTAACATGCTTACAACGGGGGTATACCCCTAAATATATAGTCCTAATGAACAGTACACGCGGTTGAATAGTAATATGAGTCGGCTACAGTAACCCGAGTTGGAATAGTCCTTGTGAACAGTGTCCAAACCCACTCCTATTGCAAACTCCTATTTTAATTCTAAATTTAAACTGCTTTAATTGCCGAAAATATATTAAACTATCCTATTACAAGTAATTTTAAAATTAATCTCTTTTAAAGAAAGATCCAAATTGGAATTGCTCCAATCGAAATCCATTTCGGATTCTTAGGCTGAAAATGCATTGATTTCAGAATTGAATTTGAATTTGGATCCTTTGTCTTTTCTTGGCCGGATTCTCTTGCAAACATTCCAGCATGCAAATCCCTTGGTCCTTGTGTCTTCCCATGTCCTCTCAAGCTGCCCCTTCGGCCTACCTCCCTCTTCTTGCTCTTGGCCGAACCTTGTTCTTGTTTCTTTCTCCATTGATCCATAATAGGCTCAACTTGAGGTTTAGCACACACTTGCTACTTAGGAATATTGACCACCGTAGTACATGTGCCTAGGGCTTCACCATCCTCCTCTTCTTGAAGTAAAACTATCCTCAGTTTTAGTATAGTCTTTACGGCCTTCTTTTTGCTAACCACAACCAAATCACTCTTTATTTCTTCATCGGTCTTTGACAGCAAAGCATAGAATTCTCCCTTGTCTATGAAAGTATATCGGTTGGGCCGTCCTTGATGTGTAGCATTCTGATCAAATTGCCATGGACATCCCAATAGAATATGACTAGCATTCATAGGTACCACATCACGCTACACCTTATCAGCATAGCCATCAATAGTAAGTGGCACTCTCACCTTGTGTGTGATCATGACTTTGCCGACGTTGTTGAGTCATTGGATATAATATGGTTTAGGATGCCTCCATGTGGACAATAAGAGTGATTCCACCACATCCTTGCCAATCATGTTACTCAAACTCCTGTTATCAATAATCAGCTTACATACCTTCTCTTTGATCTTGCAATCGGTTTGAAAGATGTGATGTCGATGTCCCATCCGCACAATAACGGTGTTATCATGTTGCACAGTTTGAGCCATCAAGCTAACACATTGTTCTGGATAACAAATTATTGGCTCTAGCTTCTCAAATTTATCGAAAGGTTCAGATTCATCGTTGTCGCTCTCCGTTGCATAGCCATCATGTGTAAACAACACAGTCTTCATGTTTGGACAATCCTTCTTCATATGACCTTGGCCCTTGCACTTGAAGCATTTAATATTGCTAGTTCTAGCCGTAGAGAATGCACTAGAATCAGCATGTGATGCTTCTTTGCCCACAACACTTATAGGCTTCGAGGCTTCCTTGAATGTACTCTGAACTGGTGTAGTGGATGCAACCGGTTTGGAAGTTGATCCCGCAGCTCCGTCATGCAAATTTGCACACCTACAAGTGCAATGAGTGGTTCGGCCACCCCTTGCTTGAGTGTCCTTCACCCATTGTTCAGCATGCTCCGCTTGATGTAGTAATTCTTGCACGGTGTTGTATTGCATCAAATCAATATGGTTCTGCACATCTTCATTCAGCCCCTCGAAGAAACATGTCATAGTCTCCTCTGCCGACTCACGCATAGTTGTATGGATTATGAGCACACGAATGGCGAGATGATCCATAAGGAATCACAGATCCTGGAAGATAATTTGCCCTCCAATATTCACGCCACATAAATATGTGACTTTTTTGTATTTTCTTCAACTCTAACTTGCTTACAATGGGGGTTTACCCCAAAATATATAGTCGTGGTGAACAGTACACACGGGTGAAGAGTAATCCGAGTCAGAATAGTCCACATGAAAAGTATTCGAACCCACTCCTATTTCAAACTCCTATTTTAATTCAAAGTTTAAACTACTCTAATTGCTGAAAATAGATTAAACTATCCTATTACAAGTAATTTAAAATTAATCTCTTTTAAAGAAAGATCCGAATTGGAATTACTTCAATCCAAATCCATTTCAGATTCTTAGGTTGAAAATGCATTGATTTCGGAATTGAGTTTGAATTTGAATCCTTTGTCTTTTCTTGGCCGGATTCTTTTGCAAACTTTCCAACATGTAAAGCCCTCGGTCCTTGCATTTTCACATGTCTGCTCAAGCTCCCCCATCGGCATACCTCCCTCTCCTTGCTCTTGGCCGAACCTCGTTCTTGTTTCTTTCTCCATTGATGCATAAGATACTTATCTCATATGGTTATTGAAAAGAACTGTCTATGATATGCACTATTAAATATCTGGTCATCCCAACAAATCTGTCTATAGTAAGTTCTGTCTTTGATATGTGGCTGCTTTGAAGAAGACGGCGAGTACGCCTAAGAAAGCAACCAAACCTACCACGAAGCATGGTTAATTTTTTCAGGGTGTTGTCGACCCAACATGAGGTGATGAGATAGTAGTCACGCCCTACTTCATCGAACCTGACACACAGCAGCCAAGTTCAAGAAACATGGCTGCTATGAGAGCGCTAGGTAATCAAACACTCCAGTATGTCAGGCTCGATGAAGTTAGTTGTGGCTGTTATCTCATCCTCCTCATGCTGCGTGGATGACCCCCTGAAAAAATCATGTTTCATTGTGGGTTTGGTTTCTTTCTTAGGCGTACACGTCGTCTTCTTCAAAGTAGCTGCATATCATAGAGGATTCTTATTAAAAACCGTCTGTGATAACTATCACAGACAGTTCCATTATATAACTGTCTATGATATGCGACCATATCATAGATGATTCTATTTTTAAACAATCTGTGATATGCGACCATATCACGGACGGCTGTATTTTTGAATTACCTGTGATAGTTCCTTTCATAGCTAAAAAATATTCAACATGTTATACATAGAAGACAGTAAGATCAAAACATGTTATTCAGTAAACATGTTAAACATTATATAATAGTAACTTCAACTCCAAACTAGATTTTTTTTCATTTTTGTATTTATATATGACCCAACAGCGTGACCAGTCGCTTCTTACAAAAGTAGAAATAAAAAAAGATCAACTTATTTCTAGCGGCCCAGGTAGATAGCTATCTTCGTCTTCAATTCTTCGTAGGCGACATCCTCGGTATCGGAGGGTTCGGGGACAACGTAGATTCCACGAAACACGGCCACCCATTGATGTGCTCATTCGAGAGTAGCCCAGAGATGCTCCGACTCAAGGACCAAGTTGAAATACACCCAGAGACTCTCTTCTCTCGTTTGAGGTGTCTCCGAATGGTCCACCCGATCGGCCGCCATGTCGATTTCGCATTCCATGCGATGGTAATCCTCCTGGAGACGTGCAATGTCTTCCTTGAGGACTACTTCGATGGCTTGATTTGCTCGCTAGAAGAGGGAGACCACCCGGAAGAGTGGTGGAGGAGGATGTCAAGACGGTGGAAGGTGGCCATCATATGCTCCGGCATAACCTCCGCGAGAGGAGGGAGGATACTGTCAGCACATTGTTCTTCAGCAGCATCGGCAAGCATATGACTAGCGAGGTGCTCGTACAAAATGGCTAAGTAGGCTATTAATGCCGGCGTCAGGAGAGAAAAGTCGGAAGCCATTTTTGTAATTGCTATTTTGTTTGTGCTTGAGAGTAGAGAAATGTGGGGAATCATCTTCGTAGCAGATGATCATTTTTATAAAACAAGGAATAAATTCGATGCATGAGAGGAAGAGACGACGCATCGGGGACAAGACGAAGAGACGCGTAGCGGGGAGCTGAAACGGCAAAAAAAGCATTTAACAGATACATACCATAGACACTTACAACCATAAATCGTCTATGATACAACATTATCACAAGTGGTTCTTGTTAAGAACAATCTGTGAATTAGCATAGACGGTTAGTGTTTAAAACCGTATGTGATTTATACGAATGTCACAGACCGTTTGTATTTAAAACCGTCTGTGAATCATCACAGACAGTTATTAACAAGAACCGTCCGTGATAATTATGTATCATAGACGGATTTAGTCATCGCTAGTAACATAGATGGTCACGTTTGTAAAACCTGGGCCACTATCTGTGATGATACGTCTAGTATAGCCCTTTTTGTAGTAGCTAGATTTCTTGAAAACTAGATGTCACTAAATTTACCCTGTTTCAAGATATACGAGAATGTAATAGTTGGTAATTATGAAGTAATTATATCTAACATCATGTAATCTTTTGGTGAAATGGCTGTGATCAGTAACAAGTATGACATCCAAATTCCGATTAGAGCATGGTTTGTGGGAGCGAAGGGCATGCAGCTTCTAGGATTAATCTTATGGCACGACTAGCGTCCGAACGTACGGTCCGAGCGTTAACGTCGTACATTGTTGTATGCAACATCTTGGTTGCAATATCTCAGTACAAAAAGGGTAAAAAAAAATATTGCCGCAACAACAACACGATCCGAACGCTACATGAAACAAAATTCATCCCGCAACTTTCAAAAAATCTATGGAAAAATCTCATTCTCAATCACCTGTTACTGCAACACTAAAAAATACGGTACCTAACATCTCAAATTACCTACTACAATAAAAAAAAAATCATATAACTGCAACATGCAACATTTTTGAGGGGACATGCAACACCTGCAAAAACAACCAGCGTCACCCTCAACGACGGCGCCGTGAGTGGCACGAGAGGCACCCGAGGGGCTCGTCGGTGCCACGAGGTGGAGCTCGTCGGTGCCACGAGGTGGAGCTCGGGCTCGGGAATGGCCGAGGGGGCCATGGTCGATGACGCGCGGGGTGGAGGGACAGGGCCACGAGGGTTGCTGAGACGGAGATCGGAGGTAGATGAGGGGGCTCGAGGGGGCAGGGTCGATGGCGTCGTGAACATTCAGAATCAAAACTAAGCATCTGAAAAAAAACACGTTGAAAAATATTGCAACATCGCCGTGAACAGTATGCAATTTTTTTTTCTACTGTTGCAATTTTTTTTCTACGGGCCGCAACATCTCAAAGAATAGAACCAGAAGCACATTTAGGATCTACAAAATTTCTAATCAAGCCAAAAAAAGTTCATCCAAATGCTACAAATCAGGAAGAGGTGGACATACTATTTGCATATGCCCTCGAAGCTTCCTCATAGAACTGGATCTATCCTCATTTAATGGAACTGGACCAAGATGCCAGGTGAACCAAACCAGAGAAGCGAATGCAGGCCTCTTGCTCGGCACCACACCGCATCGCTTCTTCTTTGCGATCGGACAAGGTGGTCTCGCGGTGCGGGAGCTGTAGCACGACTTGGCGACACTGCTTGGGAAGTTTGGTCTAGGTGAAGAGAGTGATTGGGGGAAGAAAGAGCAATGGAAAAAGGAAGAGGAGTATGATGGGTGTGATAAGGAGAGAGAGAGACACATACTTAGGTGTAGGAGAAAAAATGAGTGGTTGTGGTGGTGGACAGTGAGAGTTAATGATTTGAGTTGGGTGTGATGATGGACAACGACAGGAGGCGTCCGATTTGTTTTACTGTATCGGACGACCGAGCAGTATCATTTGCCTTAATCTTATTTTCAGATTTATTTACATGTCCGGCTTGGATTAATTCCTTTTGTACCCTATATATAACGTATATACTTGCACGTGATTAGCCGACACATCACTGTAACATCGCTTGCTTGTGACCAGGGATTTTTATACCGGTACAAAAAAAATACCAGTGGTGGCCGGTAAGGCCGGCAAGGCCGATAATCGGAAAATTTCGGCCGGTTTTCCAAAAAAAAATTTGAATTTTTTGGATTTTAAATTTAAAAAGGGCAAATTCGGACAAAATTTGATCAAAATTCAACAAAACCGGGCAAATCCGGAAATTTCGGCGCCGGCTTATGGTTCTAGGGGGACCGGTAGAACCGATTTTCGGCCGGTATACAAATCCCTGCTTGTGACTCACCTTGTAAAGTTGATTATCACCTTTGTGCTCCCGTGGATTTTTGTTTTCACAGAGGTTTTTCATGTAAATTTGAGTCTCTTGTGTTCTTGATTACATTCTCTATTTTTGTGGTGCGTTTTACAACAAGATCTAAATATCCGAGTCTTTAATCGAACGGTGAAAAGGAATGCTGTCTATGCATGCATGTGCAGTTTTTGACCTTACACTACCGAGTACCGAATACGCTTACGTTCAAGTCCAAGCCTGCACAGCATCCAGCTCACGCTGAACGCGTTAATTATCGCCCTACCCCCACATGCACGGATGCACCCCCTCTCCACCACTCCTACAAAACCCACACCACGCTGTCCCAAAACTTGAACTCCTTCACCACCTTCTCACCAATGTCAATGGTCTCAAGCGCCCTCCTCCTCCTCCTCCTCCCTTTCCTCGCCGCCGTTGCCGCGGATGTCGCCCCAGGACCGACCCCTCCCCAACTCAACCTCACCAGCATCCTGGACAAGGGCGGGCAGTACACGACGCTGCTCCGCCTCCTCAAGGCCACACAGGTCAGCGAGCAGCTCAGCAGCCAGCTAAAGAACTCGTACGACGGCCTGACCGTCTTTGCGCCGACCGACAACGCCTTCAGCAAGCTCAAGGCCGGCACGCTCAACGGCCTCACCGACCAGCAGCAGGTGCAGCTGGTGCTCTACCACGTCCTGCCGCGCTACTACAGCCTCACCACGTTCGAGACGGCCAGCAACCCGCTGCGCACGCAGGCGTCCGGCGGCGGCGGCGTGTACAGCGTCAACGTGACCAGCACGACCAGCCAGGTGAACGTGTCCACGGGCGTGGTCGCCGTGCCCATCAGCAACACTCTCTTTGCCGAGTTCCCGCTCGCCGTGTACTCCGTCGACGACGTTCTCCTGCCCGAGCAGCTGTTTGGCAAGCCCAAGGCACCGGCGCCGGCGCCTGCGCCGGCCAAAGCGGGGGCTGGGAAGACAAAGGCCCGGAAGAAGGCCGTGCCGAAGAGTGACGTGGCTGCCGAGCCGTCGGGCGCGGAGGCGGACGACAGGGACAGCACGAACGCGGCGGCGGGTAGAGGTGGCGTGGGGTGGGGTGCGGTTGTGGTTGTTGCTCTCATGGGCGTTGCCAATCTAGTCATCGCTTAAAAAGTGTGTGCTTGTCTTTTTATTCCTTCGTCCCTTTTTTTCCATCTTGTTTGATTTCTAAATCTTAGCTGTGTCCTAGTGCGTATGTACTCATGCATTTATCATGATGATGATTCTTTGATACTGTTCTTTCTTTTCCCTGTGTAACATTTTAGGCTTTGTCTCGAACACAGGGATTTCGTGTACAACGAAGCATCAACTGCTGTGGCGGAGCAAGAAGTTTACATTTGTGGGTCAATTTTAACTTAACATAATATTAATGGTGTCATTTACTGAAAATTACACATGATAGAGGCTAAATATCTAGGAATATAAGGGCCGTATTATGCAAAAACCTTCTTACTAAATCCACCACTGCCCACTGGATATAATGTTTTCTATAAAATTCCTATGGAAATCCCGAGTTTGGAAATAGGAATGCACTCTCTAAATTTGTATCTTAACATTTAGCACAATCCTTTTAATACATCCATCAGCAAGCTTTCCAGCACCTGAGTTGAGTTCAGTGCCTGGAAAGAAAAAACATATTTCGAAATAAATGTTTTGAATGCTTGATTACTGACGACTCACAATTGATTATTGGCATACTTAAATGAACTCATAAATTTTGTAACTAGTTTCCAGCATTTTAACGCATTTCAACCCCTCACAGCCATCACAGAGGAAAATTTTAATTGGAATTAAAACCATCATTAGAATATATATATAACAAATGGTAAATAAAATAAATTCAAAATAATTAAACTCGAAGTAACAAAAATTCGAATTTGGATGTGCAACTCTGGCTTCTAATTATAAATAAACAAGGAAAATAAATTAATAAAATTTATATTCATAACTTTGGAGCATAATACTTCCAACATTCTAAACTAAAATCCCAAAAAATACTGGTTTCAAAATTCCTATAAATTTGGAGGGAAACAAATATAAAAAATTAAAACATGTGTGTAGCTGTGTGTATGCATTCAAATTAAAGTAATATTAAAAAAACAAAGGTTGGAATAAAAAAAATAAACTATATCTTTGCTGCCAAAATATATGCAACCTGTAATAAAAATACAGAGTATAAACTTAATTTTTAAAAAGTGGGATGTTAAAAAATTTAAATTTTAAAGTTTGTGTATTGATTATAGTGTTGGAAGAACACCATACTAATTTTTAAAAATAAAGTTTGATCCGTTCAAACAAATAGAAGGTGATGGTACTCCTTAAAACACCGTGGTAGTTCTAAATTTTATACTAACCAACTAGAATTTGGACATGTCCATTTTTCAAACTTGAACATCGTGGAAGTTCTAATTTTTTTATCTTTTCTGTATTGCTTATAATGTCCTATTGGAAGTACATCATGCAAATTAATGAAATTAAGTTTTATCTGTGCAAATTATAATTATAGCCTTTGTGGATGCACGGGTTATTGACTAGTGCATTTTGAACTGGAGGGAGTAAAACTCTAGCTTAGAGAATATTAATTTCGAAAAGAAAGTCATTTTCACCATTGGTATATTTTTTTATTATCCTGCATACATAGTGCGTGAAAACTAAAACTTGTGGGCGATTTGAATTTTGTGTAGGGGAAAACATTTCTTATTAACAATTCGTACGTATCTATTCTGCTTCCTTATAATTTGAAAAAAAAAAAAGCATTACTAGGAAGCTTATGGTCTTACTATTCACTAACAAAATTGCATGCCAAATTCCCAATTACAATTCATAGGTTGGGTAAAAGTAGTACCTCATCCAGTCAAACAGGAAAAAAACTATTTTATCTTTTTATTACCCTAAGTTCTGTGAGAATATGTTATTAGAAGCAATTACAGAAGTTAAAAATAAAATACCTTTGACTACTAATCTATATATCCTTATTATTTCCATGCCCCAATAATATAGATATAAAATATTGGACGAACATGGAACTGTTGGAGTGCATGCATGTTATGTATATGTTCAGTGATCAAGCTGATGCGACAATGGGTGTCCCGATCTTTCGGTGAAAAGGATAACTCGATTTAGGTGGAGACAGCTCTCACGATTCAGCTACCAATCGTGCACGACCAATCTGCCTTGCAATCACTGAACCAACTCTGAAATCGTTATCGACCTTGCTAGAAGCACGACCGACCTGACCACAAAGGTGTATTCCTGCATGCAATCAAAGAACACGTACGCAAGAACAAAATAATAAGCAATATGAAATTGCAAATAGGATTAAAATATTTCATAAAGTTGGGATTTTGAAGAGGTATTATGGTTGGTCTAATCGACTTAAGCTAATACACGAAGTTGCAACGAAGCTAACTTTTAACTAAATAAAATCTAAGGAAATTAGAGAGATGCGGCCTCCTTATATAGAGAAGGGGAAGCCGCACACAGCTAACAAAATAGGGAGTGGTACTATTCATAGTACTTTTCATGTATGAATAGTGCTTTGTGAACAGTATGAGCCGCCTAAGGCGGCGCCTTCCCTTAGATGCAAGCATTAAAAGGCCCAATTTGGCCCAAACAGGTGATGCTACATCTTCTTTTGGTGATTGAAGGATCGAAATGGCAACAGAGGGGGGGGGTGAATGGTGCCTTAAAAATTAAGATCCTCCCCTCTCAAGTGTCCACACAGCAATCCAAAAACTTCTGATAAACAAGAGACGTGAAGTGAATAAAATCCAAAAAGGTTTAAACAAAACTGGGCTGTTCTGTCGGATATCGGAAGTTCCGATTCTACCCAGTGGTAGTTCCGCTTCGCGTTCCGTTCGGCCACGGAAGTTCCGTGGCGTAGTTCCGCTTGTAGAAATCGAAAGTTCCGATTGTCTGACGATCAAGAACGATGCGTCTCGAAATTTCCAAAAATCCGAAATACTCAAAGATTGTTGCTCTTCTCGGGTCAAGTCTTACAGGACATCATCCTAAACAACATCTTCACCTCATTGAGAAGGAATCGCAGACAAAGATCCATTAATCAAAGCAAAAACGGATTTCTTGAATATTTAACAAGAGAGACCAAAAACTCCAATTCGCAAGATACTTAGATTCTTGGCTCATGAAACTTTGAGAATAAGTTAGCAATATCAGTAAGACTTTAGATATCAAGTTTCATGCCATATCATAAGAGGAATCAAAAGTTTCACCAAAACCCTAGGTATTCAAGCCAAGAACAGAGAGAAGAAATGATGCATATTCAAAGAACCCAACAAAGATTTCATTGCTCGAAATAAGGGATTACAGAGGTAAACAAAGAGAAATGATTACAAGAAGTTCAGTTCATCCTCTCAATCTCAACAACCTCTCAAAAAGCAAAAAAACAGCTCCAAAGGCTAGTTCATCCTCTCAATCTCAACAACCTCTCAAAAAGCAAAACAACAGCTCCAAAGGCTCTTTAGCTAAAGCTAACCCTAATTTTCTCTCTCAAAAAGTCCAACCAAACAACCAGGGGTTCACCTCTATTTATAGCCCTTGGCTAACGGGTCTCCAACCCGTTATGCCGGCTAAACCCTAACGGAGCCCGCTTCCACTTGTGCCGCTTTGCGAAATTACCCTTCGCCTCACACACCTTCCGAAGCTCCGCATTCCTTGTTGTTCACGACTCGCAACCGCCTCGAGTGCACGCCGTCTTTGACACATCTTTACCGTTCTGACCTCAACGCCGCCTGCGTCTAGTCCGGTCTCCACGTGTCTCGCCACGACTCCACCTCGATGCCCTGCAACAAGCACAGACAAGAAACACATCACATAGCATTGCTCAAGATAATAGAATCATCATTTGCATTTGACTCAAAACAATTCACAACTCAAAATCAAAACTATGCCTTTCTGCACAGTTCAGCCCACAATCGGAAGTTCCGTATTTACCATGGCGGAAGTTCCGATTATCGGAACGTCCGCACTCCGAGGTTGGAAGTTTCGATTTTCGTCAAAGCAGAGCACACTTGTCAGTATTATCGGAAGTTCCGCGATCCCAGGTGCGGAAGTTCCGATTATCAACACACCAGAACACAATCGTCAGGATAATCGGAAGCTCCGTTTTACCAGGGCGGAAGTTCCGATTATCGGAACTTCCGCATTCCAAAACCGGAAGTTCCGCACAATATAGAAACAACTTGGCTGCAGCGCAAACGCGATGAATCCAATCACAAACTATTCAACATAGCTTCAAATACTCATCACTCCAAAAGGGGACCCTACTCACATGGTCTCTCAATCTCCCCCTTGATGAGTATATTGACAAACACAAAAAGCGTATAGAAGAGTTTGTGATAAAAACCAAACACGGTCTAATCTAGGAAACAAGAAGGCTTAAGACCATGTTTGTCAAAAGAGAAAGACTGAAGCTTGAAATTAAAGAGCAAATTTCTCTGCAACGCTCTAGAAGACTTTTTCTCTCCAAACTAACTTCTCCCCCTTTTGGCAATAAACACATCAAGAAGTATTACAGAGAGGAAATGACATGATATTCATTTTAAGCATTAGGAGCCATGAATATTATCCAAAATGACTATTTGAGTATTACACCAAGCCATAACACATAAGAATGCTATCAAGATCATGACAATTGATGTATAGAATAGCTAAGACAGAAAGTCCATAATCTGAGAATTGGTCCAATTCTTTAGCATGTCTAATAAACCAAGATTATAGTCTAGCTAAAGATATCCAAGGATGATACAAGCCATGTGAAATACTCTAAGTGGAACCAAGAAGCATAATATTGAACAGTTTAGAGTGCTACCAGTTGGAAGAAAAACTCATTTGATCAAGTACTTGGTCTGTTCGAAGATAAGCAATTTTAGCACAAGTTTCTTTTTCTGAAAACATAATTATGGCTTTATCTTAGTAAAGCAAGTCCTGGACTAGGTGCCATCCACAACTGCCTCCTAAGCTTCAACCATTTTTTAAATCTTAACTATGTGCTAGATCCCAAGCCTTATGCGACCACTCCAAGCAACAGACTTAAGGAAGTGATCTTAGGTCATCCAAGGCTCCCCCTGAGTTCATGCCTAGTGCAATGGCAAGCAGTCTCATGAGAAAGAGTTGGTGAGATCAGTTTTTTCGCACAAAAGAGATCATTTGTTTTTGAAGATTATAGACCAACGATTTAAAGATAAGCCATGTTTCTTAACGAACTGACATAGCTTAGTCTAAAGCCCAATAGAGATTCAGGACTCAACTCAGCCAACTTGACATGGCGAGAATCATAAAAGAATAACTTCAACAGACTAGTCTCAAGAGCTATCAAGACAAGATTTTAGTTCAAGTTGAGCAATTTTAGTCACCTTATCATGGCAAAGACTAAAATACACATAAAAAGACATGATAAATCTAGCAATTTAGCATAAATCATGGCAAGATGTAAAACAGTGAAAACAGATCATAAGGGATAATAAACAAGGCTCTATATGATTATATTACAATGCAGGATGAAATGCACGAAAAACCAGATCCCCTTCAGAATGAGATGCATCTTTTAATTCAGGTTGAGTTATGACAAATTTAAGAGCTAGAAAAACCAAGATGAACTCCCCCTGAACCAAAGGAACAAAAACGAGAATCAGATAAGAGAAACAGAAAAAGGCAGTCCTTAGAGTATAGATAAGATATAGAGAATACTATAGCTCAGATAGATTCTTATCTACCCCCAAGTGATTCCAGGACTAACAGCTGATCAACTAACACACTAAGGAGCAAACAATGTCCCTGTCTACCCAAGGGTGGCCCGACCCTTGCTAGAACCTATAAGAAGTGAGTAAGCTCTACTTAGAGAGAGGAGAAACAGCTAATAAGCAGCATCCTAGAAGCACAAGATAAGAATTAGCAGTCAAAGCAACTTGGCAAGAGAACCACTCTAACCTATGCCGGAAGGACTTAGACCCAAGGCACTTAAATGAAATGCAACCAGAAAGGAGAAATAGCATAATTAAAATATAATACAGTAGTAAAACCCAAGCTCCCCCTCACAACAGTCCATAAGGACAAACCACCCCAAGCTCTCCCCGCAGAGCTGAAAACCGAGAGCTGTCCAAAGGCTTGGTGAAGATATCAGCCAACTGGTGTTCACTCTCCACAAACTGGAGCACAATGTCACCCTTCTCTACATGGTCTCGAAGAAAGTGATATCTGATATCAATATGCTTGGTCCGAGAATGTTGCACTGGGTTCTTGGCAATGCAAATCGCAGACGTGTTATCACAAAAGAGTGGAACACGGTCGATTACTAACCCAAAGTCCTGCAAGGTCGAGACCATCCAAAGCACTTGGCTACAACAATCGGTCGCGACAGAACGCTCGGCCTCTGCGGATGGGTATGCAACGGACTGCTTCCTTGAAGACCAGGAGACAAGAGAAGTGTCAATTAATTGGCAAGTGCCAGAGGTGCTCTTCCTATCTATCCTACAGCCAGCGAAATCTGCATCGGAGAAGGCTCTAAAAGATAGACAAGAAGAGGAAGAGTACCTGTTGGACCGTAAAGGCGACTAGAGGGGGGGTGAATAGGAGCACGCTCACTTTTTCACAAATTATGAACTCAATACAATTTCACTCCAGTAGCTATTAGAAAGCTATGAAGATCAATATACCAAGATCTGTGGAAGACTAGTATTGAATCCAATTAAACCCCTAAGCGATGCTACAAAAATCAACTAAGATTGCAAAGACTCACAGCACGGGCGGTCTGACCGCTGGACCCAATCGGTCGGACCAATTGCCGGGCGGTCTGACCGGCGTTGTGCTGGCGGTCGGACCGCTCCAAAATCGGTCTGACCGGTGATGACGGGCGGTCCGACCGCCGACTCGAACCGATCTGCAATGAGAAAATCACCGATGACGAAGTTGCAATTAGGTGAAACTTTTGATTCTCAACTCTAATCTTTATGAAACTTTGCACACACCTTCTATATGCTATTGAGGACCTATTCCAATCGAATATTATGATAATTCTTGGAGCGATCTTGAGCAATTGCCAATTGATTAACGAAGGTCTAAAACCGCAAGAACGAAAACTTGATCCTAAAGCTTGTTCGTGAGGATTGATGATCAAGATAATGCTAGATAGATTCACACATATCACAGCAAGCTAATTCACGTGAAAGAATCAATCACAAACTCGCGGATCAAAGAAAGCCCTAAAAACACGAAATTGAAAGCAAGAACGAAAAGAGACTTATCTCAAGCAAACCTTGCATAGATTGATTTCGTGATTGATCTTTGGATTACATCCACACCATCATGGATCGCTGGACAATCAAAGATCACGAAATTCACCACAAACCATCAAGAGCCCTTGCCTCCACCTCAACTCCCTAAAGACAATTAGGGTTTTGAAACATAAAAGGCGAGCGAGAGAGAGGTGCAGCCACCATCTCCTCCTATTTATAGTGGAGGCCTAAAACTCTTAGGGTTTGACTTAATTGGGCTCCGTTAAGGCCCACTAACAAGCGGGTCACACACGCACGCTTCCATAAGCGCCGTCTTTAACATTTTGACCTAAACCGCTTCACCATGCGTCATGGATTTGCCAATAGGTCACCATTGTCCATCTTGTGTCACGCTTGAGTCGTTGACCCCACCCGGCATTGTCGATCGTTCTGGACCTCAACTCTTCAAGTCTAGTCCCGATTCTCCTCGCCGCTGACCGTCGTTGACCACCAAGCTACCGCACAACCACGCATAAGAAAACACGAATTCGGAACAAGTTCTTCACAACTTGACCCATGTTAGTCAAAACATGCATCATGCAAATCATATGCCATGAAACCAATGACTTTGACCTAACAAAACAACATCGCCACGGTTGGCCGACGTTCAAGTAGAAACCGGTCGACCGCTCCAGTGAGCGGTCGGACCGCCCATGGCGGTCGGCCGACTCCACAATGAGCCGGTCGGACCGCCTGGGACTTAGCGAAATTCATACTCCCAAATTCAAACCTTCGAAATTAAAACGAATAGAACTTCTTCTCGGAGACTCCAAAATTATGAGACCAAGTGCATTGGGATCCCCTCACTTGCCTACAACACCTATTTTTGGCCCACTGCGTTTTGAACACTTTTAGGTCACCGCCGGTCCGATCGCCCCACATGGCGGTCCGACCGATTTGGGACCGGCCGGACCATTGTGCAAGGACCGGTCGGACCGCCTCGCCCGAAAAACACGTAGCTTTGTCGAAAACACGTGAAACTACAAACCGTAAACGCCATTGCCAATTGTCGATCATCCTAAGATCTGGAACATATCCCCATGAAATCCACAGTACCAGATACCATAGTCAATGGTAGCTCGAAGGTACCGAAAGATGCGCTTCACCGCCTGACGATGAGATACGCGAGGAGAAGCCTGAAATCGAGCACAAAGACATACGGAGAAATGTATGTCTGGTCTCGAGGCTGTGAGGTACAAGAGAGAGCCTATCATGCTTCTGAACTCCTTTTGATCAACTGGCTCGCCGTCTTCATCAGGTCAAGTCGGTTTGTAGAAGCCATTGGAGTTGACACTGGCTTGCCATCACTCATGTCAAAGCGTCTCAGGAGATCACGAGTGTACTTGCCTTGGTGCAGAAAAGTACCTTCCCGAGTCTGTTTGATTTGGAAGCCAAGGAAGAAACTCAACTTGCCCATCATGCTCATCTCAAACTCTGAGCTCATGACATCCGAAAACTGAGAGACAAGAGCATGCGAGGAGCCGCCAAAGATAATATCATCCACATAAATCTGGACGAGCAGAAGATCGGTGCCAAGACGGCGAATGAACAAGGTCTTGTCAATTTTACCCATCTCAAAGTCATGACTCAAAAGATAAGAGTTAAGCCTTTCATACCAGGCTCGAGGAGCTTGCTTAAGTCCATAAAGAGCTTTTGAAAGCTTGAAGACAGAATTAGGGTACTTGGGGTTTTTGAAACCTGGGGGCTGCCTGACATAGACTTCTTCCTCAATAAGTCCATTAAGAAAGGCACTCTTGACGTCCATCTGGTAAAGCTTGAAGCTCTTAGAAGCTGCAAAGGCAAGCAAGATCCTAATAGCTTCAAGTCTGGCTACAGGGGCAAAAGTCTCCTCAAAATCGAGACCCTCAACACAGGAGTAACCACGAGCTACCGTCTAGCCTTGTTTCGAATGACTACCCCATCTTCGCTTTGCTTGTTCTTGAAAACCCACTTGGTCCCAATGATATTGTGACCTCGAGGGGGCTCAACAAGCGTCCAGACCTTGTTTCTTTCAAAGTTTTCCAATTCCTCATGCATGGCATTAATCCATGACTCATCAGAAAGAGCATGACAAACGTCTTTAGGCTCAAATGAGGCAACAAAGGCAGAATGGAGACAGAAGAGAGACATGCCGCTTTTGAGCAGTGACTCGCTCAAAAAGATCTCCAATGATCTGCTCTGAAGGATGGTCCTTTTGAATGTGTCTAGGAGGTCCAGGGTGAGATGAAGAAGTTGCCTCTATCTCATGAGCAGATGAGATAGGGACAGAGCCACTAGCTTCGGAAGCAGCAGAGGGCAAAGGCTGATCTCCTCGAGGTGCGGTGGAAGAAGGCACCTCAGGAGTAGGAGAAAGAACTGGATCGGGTAGACAACCCTCATCTCCGTCTTCCTTATCGTCCACAAAGATGGACTCAGACTGCTCTAGAGAACCTGAGATATCAGGCCTAGTCCCCGGACTGGCCTCATCGAAGGTCACCTCACAGGTTTCTAACATTTTGCTAGACTCGCAGTTCCAGACTCTATAGGCACGAGAAGAAGTCGAGTTACCTAGAAAGATCCCATCACAAGATCGTGACTCGAACTTATCTAGGTTCCCAGACTTCAGAATAAAATACATGCAACCAAACACACGAAAATGCGAGACACTGGGCTTTCGCCCATATCTCAACTCATAAGAAGTACGATGCAAGAGTGCCCTAAGAAAAACTCTATTTGAAACATGACATGCAGTGGCAATAGCATCAGCCCAAAACTTCCTCGGTGTAGAGTATTCATTTAGCATCGTCCTAGCCATCTCGACCAAGGTACGGTTCTTCCTCTCCACAACGCCATTCTGCTGAGGGACGTGCGGAGAGGAGAACTGGTGCTCTACACCTGTCTCACCACAGAAACTCTCAAAGTAGGAATTCTTGAACTCGGTGCCATTATCACTGCGAATTGCTCGTAATGCACCTGGGAGCTCAACAGAAAGCCTACTAAAAGACCACGAAAATGAGTAAGCGTCTCATCCTTGAGGCTAAGAAAAACACCAAGAGTACCTCGAGTAGTCATCGACCACGACAAGAACATACCACTTCCCTCTCCCGCTGATCAAGACTCAGCCGGACCAATCAGTATCCATATGGAGCGCTTGTCCCAGTGCATCGATCATTATTCTTAGAATCGAGAGTGAGAAGCAGCAACCATCTTGCCATGCCGGCATGGAGAACAAACTAGATCCTTGACCATCTTGAGTTTTGGCAAACCACGAATGAGATCGTGGCCGCTAACTCGGGTCAAATGATCAAATCCTATATGACCAAGTCTCCTATGCCAAAATGTCAAATCACGGGATTCAGAAGCAATTAAACACCGTAGAGGATCACCGAAGACTCGGAAAAATCAGCACGAAAGATCCTCCCATAGCGAAAAATCCATAAACCGGACTACCAAGAATCAAAAATTTGCAATTGTTTTCTTAAAACCCACCTCGAAATCGTCATCGGTGGTGAGAGATCGAAAGCAAATTATCTGCAGCTTACTTACTAAGGCAACATCTTTGAATAAATGAATCATTAATGCGCACAGCATACCTTTAGCAATGACGCGCCCAAGCGAAGCATCTCCAAAGGTGATCGTCTCATCACCGGAGCACGGGCTAGGAAGAAAACCAATGAGAATCTCGGTCATATGGCGAGAACAACCGAGTCTACAAGCCAAACCTTTCCCTTCCTCGCCGTGCGAACTGAGTCAAGCAGAGTAAAGTCTCGATCTCGGGGTGAATCAACGATGATTTTGGCACCCAATCTTGAGTAACACGTCGAGCAGATGAAGTAGTCAAGCAATCTCGACCTCTATCTACCCTACGCTCTCGTCACTCAACAAGCGGAAAGTCGTATGCGGACACAAAGCTATTCTTGAATCCGACTACTATGGAAGAGCGAGTCGGAATTCTGGCAACATGCTGATCATGCCGCGGGTAGCCATCTCGAAAGGGAAACCGAGATCTACCCTCAACACGACGGAATTCACGATCAGAGGGAGCATGAGGACGAAAATCAGAAAACTCAGAAAAACCAAGTCCTCGATGCTGTCCTAAATCATCAGCTGTAGCAAACCTAGACCTCACGTTAGTCTTAGGTGCACTCATGGTCTGGGGCTGACCCTGAATGCGCCTAAAAGACTCAACATGATCTCTACGCGCGATCTTGGTGCGCCTGAAGCAATGATCAAACAAGTGTCCATCCTTCCGATGAAGGTGCAATGATACCATACGAGAGGCGAAGTCTGCAGTGGAATCACCTTCTTGTCGAGATCCTTTGAACAAAACCTGCTGATTTAAAATTGACTTTCTCGATCCACGGGCTTAGTTTTGATCACACCGGTGCTATGGTTCTGAGCACGACAGGTGGATGCTTCCTCATATCCTCATGGAAATCATATCCTAGACCCTGATTAAATCTGCAAATCTTAGATTGGTCTAGAATGAGGTTGAGCTTCTTCTTGCCTCCTACAAACCTCTCGAGAGTGTTCATAAGATCCGACACTCCGAAAGAGAGAGTGCAAGAAGAGCGAGGGGAAGAAAGAACGTGAGAGGATAAGGGAGCGAAGAAGAACCAACAAAGAGAGGAAAGATTGGCTTGTGCATGCACAGCCGACTGGGGAAACAGTCCTACTACTAGCCGCTTGGTTTACGTCGCTAGGCGTCTCGCCAAACCCTCATGATTCTTCCCACACACATTACAAGCATATGGTTGCTTCTCTAGAAGGTCCTTAGTCGACTTCACACATTTTTCATTGAACAATCAATTCATATTTGAGTTTTCACGATTCTTGCATGGTGAGCTAACGAGGTCCTTAGAAGCAAATTTGGCCAATTTTTATTGTCATCAACTAGTTCTTGAAACTGTTTGGAGACAGATTCAAGTTCAAAGATAAGTTTGGGACAGTTCACACATGAAGCAATAGGCTCAAGAAGGAAAGCTTGTAGTTCAGTGATTTTGTGGTCTGCCCGTTTTAGATTCATCTTCAGATTATTACAACTTTCACAAATCTCGGGCAGATCAAGCAACATGGTATAAAGACCTTTAAAAGCATTGTCCTTATCCTCACATGAGGTGCAAGAAGTAGTTTCTACACTAGTCGATGAACTAGGCGCTACCCTACTCATTTCTAGTTCAGTAAGCATACTAGCATTCTGCACCTTAAGCTTATCAAGCTCAGAAGTCAGACTATCATGCGAGGTCCTTAGTTTCTCTATGTCACCAATCAAACCACAGCATGTATCACAATCATCACGGGAGGAAATCATCACGGGAGGAAGCAGATCTAAGTGAAGTAAGCTCTCGCGATTGTCTATCTACTTCCTTCTCAAGATCACCAACCCTAGCTCTAGATCTAGTATAAAACTTTCCTAGCTTAAGAAATGCATTATTGAGCTGGTCGTAGGAGGGATCTACCTCATCGGAGTCGCTGTAGAGCTCGCTGTCGCTGACGTCGGTCCCGTTGGCCATGAAGCACATGCCGATGAAGTCGTCACCGTCCTTGGGATCTTGATCATCCTTGCCCTCGTCGTCGCTCTATCCCTCCACGTCGCTGAAGTTGAGGTCGTCGAAGGCGGTGAGGACGCAATGAAAGAGCTTCTTGGCCTTCCCAAAGTTGCGGAACTTCTTCTTGTCTGAAGCAGGTGCTGAAGGCTTCATGTTGCGGTTCTTGTCGATGTAGTCGTTCTTGCTCAGACCGCCGTGGTCACCTTTGCCCTTCCCAGCTTAGGGCCGTTTGCTCGGATGTGGTTGGGGCCACCACACTCGAAACAAATCACGAGTCCTCTTCTTCCATCCCTCCTTCTCTTGAAAGTATGGGAAAACTTCCGAGCTAGGAGGGCTAGTTGTTCATCAGCAAGCTGCTCTAACTGATCATCAGTTATGTCACAGAGAGCAGCCAGGGAGAAACCGCAAAGAGAATCAGAAGAAGATCCAGAAGTGGGATCGGTGACTAAAGCCATCGACTGAGACTTCGACCTTCGAGAGACTATGTCAATCTCATGAGTCTTGAGGCGCGAGTAGAGCGCGTCAAGAGTCAAGGTCGAGAGGTCTGTGGTATCCTTGATGGTAGTCACCTTCATCTCCCAAACACGCAAATCAAGAGCTGCGAGCATCTGACGAGCATTGTCCGAGTCGGGGTATGTAAGACCGACCGCTCGGAGGTTACTCAAGATCTTGTGAAAACGCACAAAGCACTCATCAAGGGACTCGCCAGCGAGCATTTCAAACTTGTTGTACTCTCGCTTGAACTGCATCGTCGAATCGTCTTGATCTGGATGGTACCCTCATGGTAAGCGTCGAGGGTAACCCAGATGTCGAAAGCCGACGTAAGATGAGAGATGCGATCAAACTCGCTTCGGCTCAAACCTTGGATTATAATGTTCCTTGCCTTTGCATTGGCCTCAACATTGGGCATGTTTTCCATATTGATGTTTTCATCGGCAGGAACAACAAATCTGACCTTCACCTTCCGCCAGATGGCATACCTCTGAGCCTGGATGTATGTTTCCATTCGGCTCTTCCATAAAGGGTAATCCAGGCCATCAAAGACGGGAGGCTTGGTGGAATACTTGTCCGTTGCCATGGCTCACAGACCGGTTAAAGATCTATCGAAAAAGAGCTAACCGGCTCTGATACCAATTGAAGGACCGAAATGGCAACAGAGGGGGGTGAATGGTGACTTAAAAATTAAGATCCTCCCCTCTCAAGGGTCCACACAGCAATCCAAAAACATCTGATAAACAAGAGACGTGAAGTGAATCAAATCCAAAAAGGTTTAAACAAAAGCTGGGTGTTACGCCGGATATCGAAGTTCGATTCTACCAATGTAGTTCCGCCTTCGCGTAGTTCCGCTTCGGTCTGGGAAGTTCGGTAGCGGTAGTTCCGCCTTGTAGAAATCGGAAGTTCGATTGTCTGACAAGAACAAGACGATGCGTCTTGAAATTTCCAAAAATCCAAAATACTCAAAGATTGTTGCTCTTATTGGGTCAAGTCTTACAGGACATCATCCTAAACAACATCTTGAACTCATTGAGAAGGAATCGCAGACAAAGATCCATTAATCAAAGCAAAAACGGATTTCTTGAATATTTAACAAGAGAGACCAAAAACTCCAATTCGCAAGATACTTAGATTCTTGGCTCATGAAACTTTGAGAATAAGTTAGCAATATCAGTAAGACTCTAGATATCAAGTTTCATGCCATATCATAAGAGGAATCAAAAGTTTCACCAAAACCCTAGGTATTCAAGCCAAGAACAGAGAGAAGAAAGGATGCATATTCAAAGAACCCAACAAAGATTTCATTGCTCGAAATAAGGGATTACAGAGGTAAACAAAGAGGAATGATTACAAGAAGTTCAGTTCAACCTCTCAATCTCAACAACCTCTCAAAAAGCAAACAACCTCTCCAAAGGCTCTTTAGCTAAAGCTAACCCTAATTTTCTCTCTCAAAAAGTCCAACCAAACAACCAGGGGTTCACCTCTATTTGTAGCCCTTGGCTAACGGGTCTCCAACCCGTTATGCCGGCTAAACCCTAACGGAGCCCGCTTCCACTTGTGCCGCTTTGCGAAATTACCCTTTCGCCCCTCGCACACCTTCTGGAAGCTCCCGCATTCCTTGTTGTTCACGACTCGCAATCGCCTCGAGTGCACGCCGTCTTTGACACATCTTTACCGTTCTGACCTCAACGCCGCCTGCGTCTAGTCCGGTCTCCACGTGTCTCGCCACGACTCCACCTCGATGCCCTGCAACAGGCACAGACAAGAAACACATCACATAGCATTGCTCAAGATAATAGAATCATCATTTGCATTTGACTCAAAACAATTCACAACTCAAAATCAAAACTATGCCTTTCTGCACAGTTCAGCCCACAATCGGAAGTTCCGCATTTACCATGGCGGAAGTTTCGATTATCGGAACGTCCGCACTCCGAGGTTGGAAGTTCCGATTTTTGTCAAAGCAGAGAACACTTGTCAGTATTATCGGAAGTTCTGCGATCCCAGGTGCGGAAGTTCCGATTATCAACACACCAGAACACAATCGTCAGGATAATCGGAAGGTCCGTTTTACTAGGGCAGAAGTTCCGATTATCGAACTTCCGCATTCCAAAACCGGAAGTTCCACACAGTACAGAAACAACTTGGCAGCAGCGCAAACGCGATGAATCCAATCACAAACTATTCAACATAGCTTCAAATACTCATAACTCCAAAAGGGACCCTACTCACATGGTCTCTCAGTGATTGTGGAGCCCACAGAAGGAATTTTAAAGGTGTGGCTGGATCTGTTGGAAAGAGAACGAGATAAGATTTCCATCGAGTCCTCGTGGAGCTCAAACGGACTCCGTATGTGAACGTTATGCACATTTGAAGTTAGTGCTGTCTCCGGAGGCCGAATTGGATTCTAAAACATGTCCAGCTCGAACTCTTGCTTAACTTGGACAAAAAGTGATGTGATGCTGCACAAATATACATTTTTATCATTACGTAGCATCATATAGTTGATATAATTGAAATACTCTGAAAAATAATATTAATATTAATAATAACGTCTTTAAGGGCCTGTGTGTATTTAAATAAAAAAATAGTACATAAAAATAGAATTTCAGAGTTTTTAAGAGCTATATAAATAGATTGTGGGAATTCTAGAAACCCTAGTCCTATTTTCTTTCTTTTTCTCTCCACCCACCACGCACACACACACCGTCTCGTCTTTTTTTTCTTCCGGCGCTGCGGCGCTTTGTCGCAAGTGCTCGGCGCGTGAAGCCCAAATTGCCAAGACGCGCTGCGTTGATTGCTCGGCCGCGTGAAGCCCAGCCGCCAGCACGCGCCTGCGTTGATTGCTCGGCCGCGTGAAGCCAGCCGCCAGCACGTTGCGCCTGTGTTAATTGCTCGGCCGCATGCAAGCGCTGACCAGCGAGCGCTCGGCCGCGTGAAGCATCTACCGCGTCGTTGCCGTCCGCGTAATTCTTTCCCGGCTGCAACACCCGAGTAGCTCACGGTTCGTTTCTTTTTTTGGCTGCTAATGCTAGTGCTAGCCGGTAATTAGTAGGGGTGTGATTAGTAGTTGATTATTTATTGGTGCACTGCTAGGATCACTTTAATGGGTTCTAGTAATTAGTTCTTCTGATTTTTGGTTACCAATACTTGTGGTAATTAGTGCCTCGGTTGGATTTTAGTGATTAGCTATTTTGTCTTGTAGCTATGTATGATTGCAAACAACTAGTGCTAGTAAATAATGTAGTAATGCAATTTTACATGGTATTGCTAATAACGTGATCACACTGCCAGAATTGCTTTAGGCTGTTTACGGCTAGGATTAGCTAACCAATTACGGACCACTCTTGCATGCACGTGATTAGTAGTTCTAGCTAATTGCTTTAGGTTCAATTAGTGTTGTGATTAGAGAAAAGTGCATGTTGTACAATGAATAGAGAAAGATGGAGTAGATACTGCTAAGTAGTAGTCAACTAATTGGCCGTAGCATTATATGCATGCAGACTTGAATAATTTGCCGGAACAGTAAGGTAGTTTGTTATGATGTTTGTAGTCGGAGATATCGATTATTAGATCTATTCAGCCTGCTGTTCTGTTGAACGATTTATTCGGGTACCTTAATGACGAATTTTGGAAATCTCATCTGCTAGTTAATTGTAGATAATTTCGATATCTTTCTATAGAATATTTTATCATGTCAATCGGATAAGTAGAATTCGAGTTATGATTTTCGGAAGACTGCTGTCTTGGTGGTTGTCGTCTTTCGGTGCTGTTTTGGTAGATCAGATATTAAAAATAGTAAATAGACTAATTAGAGTTTTTGATCTACATGAAAGATGTAGATAATTGTCCAATGGTTCTGTCGAATCTAAGAAATCGAATTTTGGTTGGGTAAAACAAAAGTTATGAATTTAGTAAGACCGCTGTTCCGAAGCGGACAGATCGGCTTTCTGGGCTAAAAACGGAGGGTTAGATGATTTAATTAGAAGTCTTTGTAATCTAAGAAAAGGTGGGGAATTTTATGAAGAACCCAGAACGGGGTGGTTTGTAGTGATCGGACTTTTGAGTCAAAAGTTGTGTTTGTTTTAGTACCAAGACAGCAATGGGTAACTATTCGGTACCAGGGAAGCGTGGTATATTTGGGGACGGGTAGGAGCGATATCTATTGATTGCTATTCTTGATGATGTAGCTTGTATTGAAATTTGTGCATATAATGTAGGAGAGGCGTCGTGCTTGTTGCCATCTTCTAGCCAAACCGTGCGTCGCAACTAGTAAAGGCAAGTGCATGGTAGACATCGATCAATGATTGATCACTGTTTTCTTTATCTTCCATTACCATTATTGTTGTGCTTTTATTTTATTTAATTGCAAGCAAAGGAATGGTATGGATTTATATTGCTAAAGGACATGATGAAAAATGTGATATGATGAGTATTATGAAGTTATGCATGTTTGCATTCATAAGCATCTTTGCATATGAGCAGGTGATCATGAGTGATCACAACTCCACGGGAGTGGAGGAGGTCCCTGATCCTTATGGAGGAACGGGCTTGAGAGTGAATGTTGTCGCGAGCATTCATGTAACATCCCAAAGTTCTGTTACCAATTTAAAAATAAATAAAGTTATTATTTTATTTGATTTTCTGACTATCGAAGAATTTTCTTGATTTACTGTAACCTAAAAAAAAGTTTTAACTGTTAAAAGTAAAATAATAATAATAATAATAATTTAATTTCTTGGTTTTAATGTCAAAAAGAAAGTTTATTAAGTTTATTTGATTTTCTGTGATTTTATTGGATTTAAATTGAAAAATAAAATTTTAATTAATTTTCTGGTATTTAAAAAAGGTTTTCCTATTTTCTAGAAAATAAAATCAAAAATAAAAGTCAACTTTAAGTTGGAATTATTTTTATTAAGTTCAAAATAATTTTAGGAATTTTTAGATAATTTTTGGACTCTATTTACTATATTCTAAAAGTGTATTCAAATTTGGGATTTAAATGTATTTCGAAAAAAAAAAATTTGGAAACTTCCCGACCGGTCACCCATCTTTCCCCTGCTCTAATCTGTGCACGCTTAACTCCAAAGATCCTACGGCATGTGCTACCAACAGGCCATTTGGTTTGTATTGAGTAGTATTTCCCCTTCCTCTCTTTTACCTATTCTTTGATTCCTTCTTCAACCTCCAACCGAGAGCATTTTCTTCTCTGTAGTTTTCTTTCTTCCGTGAGCATATCAATGGCAACCACCACCACCGAGTGCAGCCGGCCACCACCCACCACACCACCGGCTGCTCCTCACCTCGCCGCCCCTTCCCGGCCGCCGACCACCGCCTCCGCCCCCCTGCCGGCCGCCACCATGAGCGAAACTCCAAAATCTGCCATTAATGGCAGACTTTCACCTCTCTCTTCATTTCTTTGCATTCAAAGCACCAAATTCAAATCCGTCTGAACCAAAACGTCCGTGTTAACTTCCTCTACGTTACTACACCATCAATTGGCCGTTTATTATCGTGAATTAAGTGCAGTTTTCAGTTTTCTCCCTCTCATTATGGCACCCGAAAACTGAGGCTTTTATTCTCGCATTTTCTCATCAATCCGGCCACCCCCTCCCCTATATAAAGCCACCTCCAGGAGCTCCTCTCCACCATCAACACATCCCCAAAGCCTCTCCTCCCTCTCCTCTGGTTTGGCCGAGCGAGCAAAAGAAAGTTAGTCGGCGGTTAAGTCGTCTACCCTCTCGTGCGTCGCCTCGGTGGAGCTTCGCCACTTCGACACCACCATCGGCACCGCGACGTCGTGCTCTACACGTGGATGCCTTCGCCGTCAAGTTGTCGCGAGCACCACCACCCTTCCATGGCCGACGGCTCTCGGCGCCGCCGCCGCCGTCGTCGACCACCCCGGACCGCGCCGTCACCACCATCGGCTCCGTCTCGACGTCGGCAATCCGTTTTGGTAACTTTCCGGCCTGTAACATCCTGATTTTCAAAATCGGGATGTTAATATTTAACTAGGCGATCTAATAAATATTTAGCAGTGTTTTAAAATTTTGCAGTGTTTAAGTAAAAAGATTGCTTGTAAAATCAAATTGAGATAATTAAAAGGTTGCATTTCCAAGTCAAATCAAATTTGTTTAAAATCTGTATTAAAAAAATAATAATTATTATAACCTATATTTAATCAAATTGTTTGAGCGACTGTAATTAAATTAAATATTTTGTTTCTTGTTTCCGCATGCATTTCAAAAATCATGATGCATACATTAGTATCGCCGTTCTTATTTTCCAATTCAACCGATCATGGCGAAGCGACGCGTGTCCCTTCTTCCGTCATCTCTTCCAATTTCGACCACGCTAACTCTGTCGTTTTCCCCCTTCAAATCTCAGCCGAAACATCAAAACCAAGCTATGCATGTCATACCACCGCGATCGTCATCGCACGAGAAATCCATTTCTATAATTTGTTTTCGCATGCATAGCAGTTTGAGTGATTTCGCAAAATGGAGAATAGAATTAGCAGATGAAATACCTGCGTGTCTATTCTTTATTTTTCTAACTTCTCTCCTCGCAATCACAACCAAAACTAAAAATCATGCAACGCATGTTATGTCGTTACGAGCGTTGTCTCGAGGGCTTTCCTGTTATATAATCGGTTTACACATGCAAGGTCGTTTGGGTGATGTAAAAGAAAAAGAGATGAAAAACTATACTGCTAATTATTTTCCACGCAAACAGTAAAGTTAAAGATTTTTAGAGAGCAGCACACTATGGATAAATTTCTGAAATTTTTACCTGAGCATCTACATTATGTCAGGAACATCACCTAAAAATTTCGTGATTTTTAGAGCTAAGCAACAATGTCTAAAAATTACCTGAACACCTCAGCCAAATTCTGGAATCACTGTTCATTCGAATTTTTCAGCCGAATAACACAACCACTCTGCCATCTTTTCTGCCCAGCTGAAACATCTTGTCACCTCCACGCCACTGCCATCATTTCTCTTGCCCCAGCCGAAACTCTATTTCCCCCTGCTCCCAGCCGAACCAAGCACTACAGAGCCACCCATTTTTCTTTCCCCAACCGAGCTGCCACTTCCCCCATCTAGCAAAGCCAAGCACAGACGAGAGCAAGAACTTGGATTTTGCACTAGTTCATCTCTACCAACTTCTCTCCTTCCAAACTCCACCAAAAATCTGAAAACCTCCAATGCATGTTACACCATCGGGTTCTTCTCCTCTTGGGCTTCCCATCCATGCAATCGGATTTCGCATGCGAGTAGGTTTGAAGGCCTTGCAAGAAGAGAGAAGGAGATGATACACTGTGCATGCAGTGCAGCGCCTTGCTAGGCGTTCGGCAGTGCAGCAAGGCCGGGGCTAATGTGGCTTCGGTAGAGCGGCCGGCAGCGAGGAGCTAGGAGCAAAGCAAGCGGCGAGGAGCTGCAGTGTGCACGGAGACGCCGAGGACGCAGCTCGGCTTGAGCGCTCGGGCGGCAAATGGGCAGCGGCGCGACGCCGAGGCAAAGGTAGCCGAGCGAGAGGCAAGGCGGTGGAGCTGCACGGCCGAGCCGAGGGGAGCTGCGACGGAGGGCGACAAAGCGGCCGGCTCGGCGGGTGCATGCATCTGGCCGGCTCGGCGGTAAGCGTCGGCAAAGACGGCGCATGCATGCGGCGACCATGCAGCGCGTGGCGGCCCGAGTGAGGTGAGCGGCATGGCATGTCGTGCTAGAAGACGGCGTGGCGCATGCGGCGACACTAGGATGAGCGGACATGGACGAGGCGAGCGTGGGCGCGAATCGGCGGCGACTACGGTGGATATGGACGCGCGTGGCGAGAAGGCGTCCGGCGATGTTTCGCACGCCTACTGATCGCGGTAAAATTCTTTAGTATCGAATCGTGTTTACGATATTAGTTGTGCATGTTGCATATTAGTCATGAGCATGGCATCTATTTTTACATATATATTTATAAAAATGATTTGATAGCTTATGATCGGTATAATTATCCGGTTAGGTTGTATTTGTGAGTAGGCATGATTATATATCGATATATTGGTGGATGCGAATAAATAGAGTTATTGTGGTAAAATATGAGTATTATTGATCGGTGGATGCTAGATTAAATTTATGAGTTGATTAATTGATCGGACGGTATTAATATAAAGTCGGATGGAAGTTAGTGGTGATCTTTGGATGAGACATTAATTGGAGGTTTCATGTCACACTGGATTGGTTATTTTTGAGGATAGGATGTATAAAGATTTTTATAATCTATTACTTGGTGGATGGAGTATGTGTTGATGATTAATGATATACCTTTTATATATGTGTATTATTGCTCGTTGGATGTCGGATTATGTACCTTGATTGGATTAGTTGAATCGGACAATTTATTTAATCGTGAGCAAGTTGGTTGGATGGCTTAATTAATATCTATGTGAGTTATACATGCTACAATTGGGAGAAGGTATGATTGGATTATTTGATTTCGGATAAATATTTGGATTACCGTGTATGTAGTAGTTAAGTCCTATGTGTCGAGTTGATATATTTGTACCCTTAATTGGATTACTAGATAAAGGATTATTAGTTGATCGTAGTGGCACATATATGATTGGATTGGTAGAGGTGGTGCACGACTAAGTTCGATGGTATGAATATGAGAGATCGATTTGTGAGCTATTAAGTATTGGATGTGCATTTAAATTATAAAGCTCATTAGGTGTCGGTTAGTCAATTAAACATCGGTCGGTGGAAATTTTGGATGGATGCAAATATGAATTACCGATGCGATACTAGTAGAGCTAGATAGTTAGTATTAGCGTAAATAATATATCAGAGAATGATTGATGGATTTAGGCATGGTCTTATGCCCATAAGTCGGTGGATTTTGTACAATTATCGAATATGTTGTATGGTTGGGAGAGCATTAATCAGGGCATTGTGTGGTTGGATGGCCTACTTTGATTATGACAGAGGCTAGGTTAGATTGAGTTAAAAGTATTTTTGTGCTGTAGAAATTTCAGAAAAGAATTACTTTTACACTACAAAGTGCTTTTAACTTTGAAAATTCATAACTAATTCATTTGAACTCTAAATGAGTTGAACCAATTTATTTTGGTCTTATAATTTTATTATCTATTTATATATGTAATCATTTTCTTCACCACTGTTCTACAAATTTGTGCTAAAATTGGATTTCGGATGAACAGTAACCGAAGCCTATTTTCAGCATTTTCCCAAAACCAACTTTCAAACTGTCATAACTTTCACATACGAAATCCCAATGAAATAATTCTTTCACCTAAATTCATATAAAATCATAATCTAGCTACTGTGAAAATTTCATTCATTTTGAGAACTTTGAATTTTGGCTTTTCTCGGTGTTCATTCGATATCACTATTTCTATAGAGTCCGAGTTGTCGCAAATGAACAACTACGTAACGAGAGTGAGCAAGTGAACTCCCAGAAAGGCAAGCATCATTTGAACTTTCTTTTGCATCATATTTGATCCCGCTTTTGTTAAGTTAGTGCAATGATATTTGCTTGCATGCTATTTTATTAATGTCGCTATTTTTGTGTTGAATAGTTAGATACATCCTATTGTCTTGTCATTGTGGTTATCCTTAAATTATTCCAGTACTGAAATGCTTAGGATAAGTTGTGTGACTTACGTGGTATGTGTTGCTTAGCCATGCAAGTCTAGAACGATAGTTTGATTGGCGGGAATAACCCGACAGTCATGGGACATACAAACTTTATAACTTTTTGGTTTATTTCAGATCTTCGTATCTGTTTGAAGAGTTAAAATTTTGTCATTTAAAATGAGATTTGGGTCTGGACAAGTGGATGCTAGTGAAGGTGCCTTCGTGCGAGATTGGGTATGTGGATTGTCTTGTCTAGACCAACAAGGACCGAACTTTAGTAACGTCGTTGATTCAAGTACATTCGTGCTATCACATGCGGGGTGGGAGCCGTATGGTTAAGTAGGGGGAAGGTTTTGTTGTGTTGAGCCCCACGGTGGTTTTGTGAGGCCATAGGGCCGTTAAACCCTATGTTCCTTGCGGGCCGATAGGGCATATAGACCGTAACGTCTTATGTCGCCTAGAAGCCCAAGGTTGAGGGACTTAGCATAATGAAATTTTCTTGCTAAAAATGACCATATCTTGATTTACCGACCGGCATACCATAGGAAGTATGCTATTTTGGAGGCATCCGGAGGCTTAACGGGCTAATCAAGTCGTGTGGGTAAGTAGTACACCTGCAGGTATAAATCTATTCGAATAGCCTCGTCCTAGGTTATGGACAACACTTGAGTTCGGGAGTTACTATTGTTAGATTTTGACATATTTGTTTTGTGGAAAAACTTGGGATTGTCACGAATGGGATATTCATGCTTGTGTTGTAGCAAAGTGGACACCACTTTGTTAAATTGTGTACTTGTTGTTGTATCAAAGTGGACCGCCACTTTGACACTTTTATGATTCATTTGTGATTCATGTTATTACTTATTCATGAGCTTTACTTCTACTTCAAATCTGATTTATAAATGGGCACTTGGAAACTAGTATGTGTAGGTTGTTAATTGTTGCGTCTCTTTTGCAAAACTAAGCCAATATGAGCCATCCTTTGGAACAACCTCTAGCATACTACTTTTTATTTGTGTAAGACTTGCGAGTGCACTTGTACTCAGCCAGATGTTGGCTGGCCTTTTTGTTTTTCTTTTCAGGTGAGGTCGATATCGAGCCCGATGAGCTCGTCAGTGCCGATTTAGGCGACACTGACGAGTAGTGCTATCTTTTAACCCCAGTCGGTTGCCTTGGGTTATGGGCATACCTTGCTGGACTTTTGGCTATTTATCTTGCTTCCGCTGTTATTTATCACTCTTATTTGAATTTGGCCGGTCGGCCGTTATGTAATAGTGTAGACTTAACTATTATGTTGTATGTCTTTTGGATTGTTGATGTACGTTGTTGTATGGATGTGATTCAACGTTGAATGAGAGTATGGCGTGTTGGTCGCTGATCACGGGAGCCAACACGGCCTCATACTCGCTGTGATGAATCCACCTTAACTTGTCTAAGTGTTGGCTTTGACCGTTTGGAGAACCGATAATCATGTAGTGCTTGCAGAGGAGCGTGCGCATGATCACGGGGCTCTAGTTTGATCGGGCTCCTCACTTGGATGGGGTTAAGGTGGAATTCATTTACTTGAGGCCAGAGTTATTTCCTTAAGACCGTAAACCTCGGTCTTACGGAAATAACCCGGGTCCTCTCGGCGTTAGTATCGAGCTATCTTGGTCAGAGGTTAGAGATAGCAATGGCGTTAGTGTTAGCAAGTCTTTTGATCAAATTATTTTAAATTAGCAAAATAGTTTCAGAAGTTTAAGTTATGAATCTTTTTATTCCTTACCTACCCTAGTCTCTAATTCTTTCCTCACTATTCATTTGAATTGTGCAAAAATCATTTTCTCCATTGCTCGTCTCTCTTTTCCAATACTAGAAACACTGAGTTGTCACCCTTGAAGTGCATCGGCGAAAGGAGGAGAAGACGATGCCTTGCTGCGATATTAGGTTTAAGTTAGGGAATATTCTTAGATTACATACCCCCTAATTATATTCATTAACTTATAGACGTTGGGTTTTGCAATACGATTATTTGCTCTCTTTTGTTCTAAGTAGTTGCTCTTTATGTATAGTGTGTTTACCGGTTTGCCTTCGGGCGTTGTATTTCGCAAACACACCAAAGCATGGCCTTATGTTAAAAATGAATTATGTGCTATCCACACTACTTTCTTTTTCGTTTATTTCGATTTGGTTCTTGTGTTTTAAAGCTTAAAAATATCTAAATTAAATTAAGGACCTTACCCCTGTTGTTTCCTCTACCTCGTGCTTTTCCCCTCTCATCTCTTAAATGGAAGTCGCATGTTGATCAAGAGATTGATAGTAGAATCGGTAAAGAGAATGATATGATTGAATAACTGCTAGTTTATCTTTAATAAGATCTTTCGTGTTTGGGTGATGTTGGTGGGCTTGCATGATCAAAATGATATTTGATGATAAAGAAATTGGATTATTACTCAAGGATCTTGGATATGATTTTAGATTAACTAATTTGATTTTTGTACCATGAGGTATTAACTTTTGTGAGATCAATTGTGGATTATCATAGGCGTTACCATCAGAGGTTATGACATGAGTATAGATGGAATTATTGTAGTGAGGTATAATCTTGCCTATTGGTGATGTTGGATTTATGTTGGAAGATATGCAGGTGGAACTCATGGGATACATGTATAGGATTGGATTAATAAGTTTGTGATTCAATTATGGATATTAGATTTTAGATATGTCTCAGTTGATATGCCGATAAGATTGTGAGTCAGATTCAGGTCTAGTGTGATAAAGTTGAGATTGAGAATTGATGATATTATGATATTTTGATGGATACACATGATGATAATTTAAGATTTATGAATTTGTAATTGAGGATATAACGGGATCGTAATAGTTCTTGAGATGAAGAATGATTATGTGATTGAATGGTTATATAGTGGGTGACTATGAGGATTGAATATGAGATTATTCTTTATGGGAATAGTTGTTCCAAGGATGATATAATTCGCTTAATTTGGGATGATTAAAGGTGGTGGTTGGATTTAGATAATGCCTGAGGATAAATAGACTATGGAAGACATTGAGTTAATATCATTGATTTGAGCTTAGATAATTATTGTGAATAACTTGATTTAAACCAAAGTGTTGACTCAAATTATTCGGATTATAGTCGGATTACAAACTCACCTTGGATGGATGACCTTTTTGATTAATTGATTTACTTAGGTTGGAGTTGACTGTGGATAAAGAGGTATATCGATAACCTAGGATAATTGTGTTGATTTTGGAGGTTAATTTGATCCTAGAGTAGGTATGAGTGGATTCGACCGTAAAAGATAATTGGGTGTTTTTAATGGATTGATTATCGCAAGTGGATTGATCATGCTAACTAAAGGATTAAGCAGTAGAGATATGGAGACATTGCTAAGGACGCAATTGATCTTGCATAGATGTACCCTCTTTTAGGAATTTAAATTGCCGTGAGAAAAATTGATGGAAACCAATAAATTATTTATGGGTGGTTGATAACATATATCACTTAGTGGATTGTAGACCTTTAAATACGGTTCTTTAGTGCTCATGAATTGGGAGTTATATTGGAGATACCCTATGATAGAAATTATAAAGCAAGTGTGCTGGAATATGTGAGCAATCTGATGATTTCACTTAGGATTATTGGTATTACCGATAATGCGATCAAGATCAGAGTTAAACCATATTTTATACTGTGAGAATGGATTAATATATGTTTACGCTCTCTGATGGATTATTAAAATTGAGAAGTCAGTGTCCTTTTTGGAAATCAAACTAAACCTGTGAATTTATGGTGGTTTCGAAGGTTACATCAGAGCAAGCGATTTCGGTGGTTAATGTAAAAATGGTGGAGCAATAGATTGGAGTGTGCTTGCTATAGACTAAATATGATTGGTGAATATCGGATTGGTGAATATCGATTGGATGAGCAACAATCAGTGGTTGCCGAACCAATATTATTGGGATAGTACTATAGTAGTGGTTTTGGTGAAGATCGAGTCGATTAGTCTCTGGGAAGAAGATTGGATTTCAATACAGCGACTAAGTCTTTCTACCCCTATCCTTTTACGTCCAATCTCGGGGACGAGATTTTTTGTTAGGGGGGGAGGTTTGTAACATCCTGATTTTCAAAATCGGGATGTTAATATTTAACTAGGCGATCTAATAAATATTTAGCAGTGTTTTAAAATTTTGCAGTGTTTAAGTAAAAAGATTGCTTGTAAAATCAAATTGAGATAATTAAAAGGTTGCATTTCCAAGTCAAATCAAATTTGTTTAAAATCTGTATTAAAAATAATAATAATTATTATAACCTATATTTAATCAAATTGTTTGAGCGACTGTAATTAAATTAAATATTTTGTTTCTTGTTTCCGCATGCATTTCAAAAATCATGATGCATACATTAGTATCGCCGTTCTTATTTTCCAATTCAACCGATCATGCGTAGCGATCGCGTGTCCCTTCTTCTGGTCATCTCTTCCAATTTCTGACCCTGCTAACTCCTGTCGTTTCCCCCCTTCAAATCTCAGCCGAAACTTCAAAACCAAGCTATGCATGTCATACCACCGCGATCGTCATCGCACGAGAAATCCATTTCTATAATTTGTTTTCGCATGCATAGCAGTTTGAGTGATTTCGCAAAATGGAGAATAGAATTAGCAGATGAAATACCTGCGTGTCTATTCTTTATTTTCTAACTTCTCTCCTCGCAATCACAACCAAAACTAAAAATCATGCAACGCATGTTATGTCGCATTCTGCGTTGTCTCGAGGGCTTTCTGTTATATAATCGGTTTACACATGCAAGGTCGTTTGGGCGATGTAAAAGAAAAGAGATGAAAAACTATCTTGCTAATTATTTTCCACGCAAACAGTAAAGTTAAAGATTTTTAGAGAGCAGCACACTATGGATAAATTTCTGAAATTTTACCTGAGCATCTACATTATGTCAGGAACATCACCTAAAAATTTCGTGATTTTTAGAGCTAAGCAACAATGTCTAAAAATTACCTGAACACCTCAGCCAAATTCTGGAATCACTGTTCATTCAATTTTTCAAATTAATAACACAACCACTCTGCCATCTTTTACTTGGTGAAACATCTTGTCACCTCCACGCCATGCCATCATTTCTCTTGCCCAGTAGAAACTCTATTTCCCCGCTCCCAGTAGAACCAAGCACTCTGAGCCACCCATTTTTCTTTCCCCAACCGAGTGCCACTTCCCCATCTAGCAAAGCCAAGCACTGATTTAGAGCAAGAACTTGGATTTTGCACTAGTTCATCTCTACCAACTTCTCTCCTTCCAAACTCCACCAAAAATCTGAAAACCTCCAATGCATGTTACACCATCGGGTTCTTCTCCTCTTGGGCTTCCCATCCATGCAATCGGATTTCGCATGCGAGTAGGTTTGAAGGCCTTGCAAGAAGAGAGAAGGAGATGATACACTGCTGTGCATGCTGATGCAGCGCCTTGCTAGGCGTTCGGCGATCTGCAAGCAAGGCGGGGCTAATGCGGCTTCGGTAGAGCGGCCGGCGGCAGAGCTAGGAAGCAACAAGCGGCCGCGGGAGCTGCAGCGGTACGGAGACGCCGGAGGACGCAGCTCGGCTTGAGGCGCCGGGCGGCACAATGGGCAGCGGCGACGCCGAGGCAAAGGTAGCCGAGCGAGGAGGCAAGGCGGTGGAGCTGCACGGCCGAGCCGAGGAGAGCTGCGACGGAGGGCGACAAAGCGGCCGGCTCGGCGGGTGCATGCATCTGGCCGCTCGCGGTAGCGTCGGCAAAGACGGCGCATGCATGCGGCGACCATGCAGCGGCGTGGCGGCCCGAGTGAGGTGAGCCGGCATGGCATGTCGTGCTAGAAGACGGCGTGGCGCATGCGGCAACACTAGGATAGCGGACATGGACGAGGCGAGCGTGGGCGCGGAATCGGCGGCGACTACGGTGGATATGGACGCGTAGCCGAGAAGACGTCCGGCGATGTTTCGCACGTCTACGGTCGCGGTAAAATTCTTTAGTATCGAATCGTGTTTACGATATTAGTTGTGCATGTTGCATATTAGTCATGAGCATGGCATCTATTTTTACATATATATTTATAAAAATGATTTGATAGCTTATGATCGGTATAATTATCCGTTAGGTTGTATTTGTGAGTAGGCATGATTATATATCGATATATTGGTGGATGCGAATAAATAGAGTTATTGTGGTAAAATATGAGTATTATTGATCGGTGGATGCTAGATTAAATTTATGAGTTGATTAATTGATCGGACGGTATTAATATAAAGTCGGATGGAAGTTAGTGGTGATCTTTGGATGAGACATTAATTGGAGGTTTCATGTCACCTTTGGATTGGTTATTTTGAGGATAGGATGTATAAAGATTTTTATAATCTATTACTTGGTGGATGGAGTATGTGTTGATGATTAATGATATACCTTTTATATATGTGTATTATTGCTCGTTGGATGTCGGATTATGTACCTTGATTGGATTAGTTGAATCGGACAATTTATTTAATCGTGAGCAAGTTGGTTGGATGGCTTAATTAATATCTATGTGAGTTATACATGCTACAATTGGGAGAAGGTATGATTGGATTATTTGATTTCGGATAAATATTTGGATTACCGTGTATGTAGTAGTTAAGTCCTATGTGTCGAGTTGATATATTTGTACCCTTAATTGGATTACTAGATAAAGGATTATTAGTTGATCGTAGTGGCACATATATGATTGGATTGGTAGAGGTGGTGCACGACTAAGTTCGATGGTATGAATATGAGAGATCGATTTGTGAGCTATTAAGTATTGGATGTGCATTTAAATTATAAAGCTCATTAGGTGTCGGTTAGTCAATTAAACATCGGTCGGTGGAAATTTTGGATGGATGCAAATATGAATTACCGATGCGATACTAGTAGAGCTAGATAGTTAGTATTAGCGTAAATAATATATCAGAGAATGATTGATGGATTTAGGCATGGTCTTATGCCCATAAGTCGGTGGATTTTGTACAATTATCGAATATGTTGTATGGTTGGGAGAGCATTAATCAGGGCATTGTGTGGTTGGATGGCCTACTTTGATTATGACAGAGGCTAGGTTAGATTGAGTTAAAAAGTATTTTTGTGTGTAGAAATTTCAGAAAAAAAATTTACTTTTACACTACAAAGTGCTTTTAACTTTGAAAATTCATAACTAATTCATTTGAACTCTAAATGAGTTGAACCAATTTATTTTGGTCTTATAATTTTATTATCTATTTATATATGTAATCATTTTCTTCACCACTGTTCTACAAATTTGTGCTAAAAATTGGATTTCGGATGAACAGTAACCGAAGCCTATTTTCAGCATTTTCCCAAAACCAACTTTCAAACTGTCATAACTTTCACATACGAAATCCCAATGAAATAATTCTTTCACCTAAATTCATATAAAATCATAATCTAGCTACTGTAAAAATTTCATTCATTTTTGAGAACTTTGAATTTTTGGCTTTTCTCGGTGTTCATTCGATATCACTATTTCTATAGAGTCCGAGTTGTGCAAATGAACAACTACGTAACCGAGTGAGCAAGTGAACTCCCAGAAAGGCAAGCATCATTTGAACTTTCTTTTGCATCATATTTGATCCCGCTTTTGTTAAGTTAGTGCAATGATATTTGCTTGCATGCTATTTTATTAATGTCGCTATTTTTGTGTTGAATAGTTAGATACATCCTATTGTCTTGTCATTGTGGTTATCCTTAAATTATTCCAGTACTGAAATGCTTAGGATAAGTTGTGTGACTTACGTGGTATGTGTTGCTTAGCCATGCAAGTCTAGAACGATAGTTTGATTGGCGGAATAACCCGACAGTCATGGGACATACAAACTTTATAACTTTTGGTTTATTTCAGATCTTCGTATCTGTTTCAAGAGTTAAAATTTTGTCATTTAAAATGAGATTTGGGTCTGGACAAGTGGATGCTAGTGAAGGTGCCTTCGTGCGAGATTGGGTATGTGGATTGTCTTGTCTAGACCAACAAGGACCGAACTTTGGTAACGTCGTTGATTCAAGTACATTCGTGCTATCACATGCGGGGTGGGAGCCGTATGGTTAAGTAGGGGGAAGGTTTTGTTGTGTTGAGCCCCACGGTGGTTTTGTGAGGCCATAGGGCGTTAAACCCTATGTTCCTTGCGGTAGATAGGGCATATAGACCGTAACGTCTTATGTCGCCTAGAAGCCCAAGGTTGAGGACTTAGCATAATGAAATTTTCTTGCTAAAATGACCATATCTTGATTTACCCGGCGGCATACCATAGGAAGTATGCTATTTTCGGAGGCATCTGGAGGCTTAACGGGCTAATCAAGTCGTGTGGGTAAAGTAGTACACCCCTGCAGGGTATAAATCTATTCGAATAGCCTCGTCCTAGGTTATGGACAACACTTGAGTTCGGGAGTTACTATTGTTAGATTTTGACATATTTGTTTTGTGGAAAAACTTGGGATTGTCACGAATGGGATATTCATGCTTGTGTTGTAGCAAAGTGGACAGCCACTTTGTTAAATTGTGTACTTGTTGTTGTATCAAAGTGGACCGCCACTTTGACACTTTTATGATTCATTTGTGATTCATGTTATTACTTATTCATGAGCTTTACTTCTACTTCAAATCTGATTTATAAATGGGCACTTGGAAACTAGTATGTGTAGGTTGTTAATTGTTGCGTCTCTTTTGCAAAACTAAGCCAATATGAGCCATCCTTTGGAACAACCTCTAGCATACTACTTTTTATTGTGTAAGACTTGCGAGTGCACTTGTACTCAGCCGATGTTGGCTGGCCTTTTGTTTTTCTTTTCGGTGAGGTCGATATCGAGCTCGATGAGCTCGTCGATGCGATTTAGGCGACATCGACGAGTAGTGCTATCTTTAACCCGATCGGTTGCCTTGGGTTATGGGCATACCTTGCTGGACTTTTGGCTATTTATCTTGCTTCCGCTGTTATTTATCACTCTTATTTGAATTTGGCCGGTCGGCCGTTATGTAATAGTGTAGACTTAACTATTATGTTGTATGTCTTTTGGATTGTTGATGTACGTTGTTGTATGGATGTGATTCAACGTTGAATGAGAGTATGAGCGTGTTGGTCGCTGATCACGAGCCAACACGGCCTCATACTCGCTGTGATGAATCCCACCTTAACTTGTCTAAGTGTTGGCTTTGACCGTTTGGAGAACCGATAATCATGTAGTGCTTGCAGAGGAGCAGCGCATGATCACGGGGCTCTAGTTTGATCGGGCTCCTCACTTGGATGGGGTTAAGGTGGAATTCATTTACTTGAGGCCCAGAGTTATTTCCTTAAGACCAGGTAAACCTCGGTCTTACGGAAATAACCCGGGGGTCCTCTCACGGCCCTCTTTCCTCTTCCCCCACCCGACGCCACAGCCATTTCTTCTTCTCTGTCTTTCGGCTAAAACCAGGAAAGAAGACAATGAACAGTTTGTATTGTGCACTGTAGCTTTTCTTTTTCTTGTGATTATTCCTTCCAAGAATTATTGCTCCCAACTGCAAACTCCGAATCCGATAATTCTTCCACGTAAAATCATCTAAATTCATCCTTTATTTTTCAGTATTTATTTGGTAATTTTGAGTTTTTATTATATTTTAGCTGTTTTTCTAATTGCGCGTTGCCACCGCAACCAGTCGTCGTCGGCCGAACTGCTACCATTGGGTAGAGTACATCGCCGAGGTTCCATATTCGTTGTCCACCGGCCATCTCTCCATTCCTATCGCCTGCACAGCCAGTTCTTCCGCTCATTATACTATTCACGTAAGTTGCATGAAAATGAATAGTGCCATGCAAACTACTATTCATCCTCCCTTTCGGAATTTCGTTCTCCCTCATACGAACTCCGATTCCATCGATTCAAATTCCTATATTCATATAAAGTCGATATCTTACTCCCAGTATTTATTTCTCAATTTTTGGATTTTATTTGGATTTCATTTGAATGCTATTTGAATTTGGATCATTTACGCGTATAGATTTCGACGACTTCGGACATCCGGATTTCGATGCCGTTTGAGAATATCAATTAACCAAGCAAGGCAAGTTATACCTTTGATCATATTTTATCCCATTATTTCAAATTATTTAAATTATGTTTTAAATTATTATTGCATGCTTATTTTTATTCAATGTAATTTAAATACCTGCTTTAAATTTATAGTTATGCCTAATTCCTTTGTATGGCCAATGTTGATATTTGCATCAAATATATTGTCACCCTAGATAAAAACCTAGTTGATACGATAGTATGAACTGGGATCATTTGAAAATATTATGTAAAGACATGCTTACACCAAAAATGTTCAGTTCCGGGAATTTGGCCCAAATAATCAACTATTGTTTAAAAGCCTATGACATTGGTTTGTCATGGAAGATTTTACAAATGACTTTGAAAAGCAAAAATGAAAAGTTGGTTTGTACTTGGGCGAAATGGATGCTTGGTGGGTGCAGGTTTATGCACGGCTCAATCCGGTAGGTTTGAGGCCCGGGGTTATTTTGAAAGTCGCCCAAGTCAGTTAAGTACCGGTCTTCGAGCCGCATCTTGCTAAGCCACATCGTACTACCACATGTCATGTATGGGCAGGACCTGGCTAAATAATTTGTAACATTCCATCGTAGTTGTGCCATTTTGGTGTGTGGGTGTCGGTTAGACAGTATTACCACATGGCGCAAGAGGGGGCTTGAATCCGGCGGGTGGTTAGCCCAATGGAAGCGAAACCTTAGCGAGGTAAGGCTACGGTGGGATGGCGTATTGTAAAAGCCTTGACACGTGCTCTAGACCGCTACCTAAGGTAGTGGCGGTGGGATCGACGGATGCCAAACAAACTAGAGAATTCATGTCTTGTGGGTAAAGTTGTACAACCTCTGCAGAGTGTAAAACTATTCGAATAGCCGTGTCCACGGTCATGAACATGCTGAGCAAAGCCACTCAAAGTTAGACTATGATTTTGTTTTAAAAATGATTTTTGCAAATGATTTGAGGATGGTTAATCCTTGTGGTAAAATTGGGTGGTTAGCCATGTGATAGGAGGGTATCCATCACCATGTTTCATATGGAGGGTATCCATCACCATGTTTCATATGGAGGTTATCCTACTATAAAACTTGAGAATTTGTAAAATGAATTTTAGCTATAAAATAACTTCTTTGGAACCTAGTATAAATATTTAAAGAAAACATTGCTTTATGCAAATTCAACCAATAAACCTTCCTTTGATATATCCATGCATGCATTAACTCTGTTACTGGGTGTAACTTGCGAGCACGGTAGTTGTGCTCACCCTTGCTTCATGCAAATAAATTTCAGAGGAGAAGGACTTCGGATCTCGACGACTAGGCCGCTACCCTAGTCGATTGCCTGTGGCAGATCAACTGGACTCCACTACCTCTTCGTCCTCCGCTGTGTTTGTTTAATGTTGGCTTGTAAGCCTTTCTTGTAATCAACTCTGATATTTATTAATAAAGTTGTGCGATTTATGGATGTTACCATATCATTTCTTCGTGTGAACTAGCTACTGATCATGGGACTAGTTCAGAAATGCACAGAGGATTCTGGGGTGTTACTCCCGGGTCCGATAATTCACTCATGCTATACCGGTATACGCGAAAGAAGTGCATGTGGACATGTGGATTAGATTTGCATTGATACATGAGATTAATGGATGTGAATCAAAGAGAAGATAACTGCATGAGAATATTAATAGAAGTACCTGTGATGATAATGAAGTTATTGAATGCTGTTGATTTATTATTGCTCGTTGTTTATGGATGCGTTTGCTGAGTCGTGGACTCACCCTTGCTCTTTTGTTGTCTTTAGGTGATCTTCGAGGGCGCCGAATCGAGAGCGCAGTAGAGCACATGGACAACACATGATCATTTGCCATAAGAATCTTTTCATTCAAAATTGGTTTACTCTTGGACATGTTAGGGGTTGAATAAAGTTTAGGACAATGTTTTGGACTAGACTATTTGTTTTAATGATTTGGATTCATTGGTTGGTGCTATTTTGGACTATTTACCTGGTTATATTCCCCTTGCTTATTTATTATCGTTTGATCCATAATTATGCATGTTCTTTTGTGATCCATGGATATGTTTATTGTTGTTTTCTTGCTGTAATTTTATAGTGTGTCGATAATTATTAGTTTAAAGAGTAGTGTGGTGGCATTCTAGGCTCAGTGTTGGGTCAGGGGTGTTCTGAGTTAGTATCGAGGCGGGCTTTAGGTCCGTGGTGAATAGATTAACAACATAGGCAAACTAAAATTGTTAAAATTTGTTTTAGTTTAGTAAATCAACTAAAACTTGCTAATGGTTAACTAACCTAAAATTTGACACACTAGTGCACAGTAGGTTAGAGAGAGGTACGAATATAGTTTTACGCTTCCGTTATGTTGTTCATTGATGCATGATTTTATTTTGATCTTTGAACTCATTGTGTATTGTTGATTGTGATTGATAGCTATGCCGAGGGGTAGAGGACGTGGTCGTGGTGGCGCGGATCGTGGAGGTCGGGGCCGAGCGAGGTTCCGTGGAGCCACCTCCCAGAAAGTGATTGAGTCGATGGTCGAGGGGTTCTTTGTTGACCCACCTCGGTTGGGGTCGAGATGAGACACCCGCTTTGCTGAGAGAGTTGGTGGGAGAGATCCGTGCTCTTCGTCAACAGGCGCCGGCAGCCCCTGTTGCTGCGGCATCTGTTGTTGCCCCTGTCGCACCTCCACCAGATTCGAGGCGGATGACGCCGAGTGGATGGGGTTGAGGTTGGATCCGTTTGTCGGGTCGGGCACACCGGTCAAGGCAGCGGACTGGTTGCGCTACATGGAGAGGCAGTTTGGAGCTTTAGAGATGTCTTCACATCAGAGGGTCCGTTTTGTAGCCTTTGGTGAAGGGCAGCGATATTTGGTGGAGGCGTGTTGTCTTGAGGACCGCCACTCAAGGGCGATCACTTGGGAGGACTTTGTTGATCAGTTCAAGGAAAGTTCTACCCCTACTCTTTTGTTGAGAAGATGGAGGTTGCCTTGACGACCTTTGCTCAGGGGAAGAGGTCTATTGCTGAGTATGAGGCTGAGTTCAACAACTTGGTTCTCTTCGTCCCTTCGGTAGTGAACGATGATCTTCAGAAAGCCAAGAGGTTTCGTCGGGGTCTCAATTCTGAGTACCGACATGTGTTGGGAGCTACTCCACTCGTGACTATAGCTCTGTTGTGGAGCAAGCTAGGGGCATGGAGTTGGAGATGCGACTCACGAAGCGCGACAAGCCTCGGTGGTGGTAGCTTCGTGGTGACGAAGAGGAGCTCTAGTGAGGAAGTGGGTGCATTCGACCGCTTTCAAGAAATTCAAGGAGGACCGCGATCTTTCAAGTCTAAGCGATCGAGGCCGTTCTCTTCTTGGCGCCTCGTCCTTTGCGGTACTCGGCTCTTCGTCTGTTCGAGGCGGGGCATGCTTTGCTTTAAGTGCGGAGATGGACACAGCTGCTGAGTGCTCTTGGACGGGAGATTGCCGTCGGTGTGGCCGCCGGGTCACAAGGAGCGGGTGTGTCGCCGTAACCCGCTAGCGTGATCAAGTGGGAGCTGTGCCATCTTCTTCTTGATGGGTCTGCTCGAGATCTTTCGGATGATGATCGCTCCTCCGTACGCCACTTCCTTGACTTGGGCGCCTCGGTAGGGTACTCGGCGGCCGCCACCTTCGCACCGCTTCAGTTGCACGACCGCTTTACCGCACCGCCACAGCCAGATTGTTGGGGCTCGCCGCCCAATGCGTCGTCTTCTTTCTCCATGGCGCCACAGGTGTACGCCATGCTCACAGCGAGTCCGCGGGTCGTCTGGCGTGGTGGCAGTACTTTGCTTGTGGATTCGTTTGATGCTTTAGTCCTTTTTGATTCGGGGCTACCTTTTCGTTTGTCTCGGCGGCGTTTGCTAGGAGAGCGAACTTGAGTATCTGATGGATTTCTCGATCGGTGTTGGTTAGTTCTCCGGGGTATTATTGCTAGCTCTCTGTGTGTCCTGGGTGTTCTATTATTATTGATGGAGAGAAGTTCACGGCGAAATTGATAGTTATTCAAATGGAGCCGTTCGACGTTATCTTGGGTATGGATTGGTTGCACTCTTATCGAGCCGTGATATCCTGTTTACAGAGAACAAGATGTCTGCGCGACCCGTCTGGGAGACTTTGACCTTTCAGGGGAGTGCGCCTCGCGCTCTCTTTCGATATTAATTTGGATTGTTCCGGTCGTGCGATGGCGGGCTTCTTTTAGCTCTTCTTTGAAACCGAGTGTGGCCCGCAGATTGAGGAGATTCCAGTGGTTAGTGATTACCCAGATGTGTTCCCAGCTGAGCTTCCGGGCTTGCCACCTGCGCGAGATGTGGAGTTTCGCATTGATCTTGTTCCGGGTACTCGTCCCATCTCGATGTCTCCATATCGATTAGCACGTCCTTTTCAGGACGAGTTGAAGAAGCAATTGGATGATTTGTTGGCTAAAGGTTTGATCAGGCGTAGTGTATCGCCGTGGGGAGCTCCTGTTCTGTTCACAGAGAAGAAGGATGGGAGTTGGCGCATGTGTATTGATTACAGTGCGCTTAATGCGGTCACAATCAAGAACAAATATCCATTGGCCCGCATTGAGGACTTGTTTGATCGGTTGAATGGAGCTCAAGTATTCTCCAAGATCGATCTCCAGTCAGGGTATAATCAAATCCGTGTGCGTGAGCAGGATGTAGAGAAGACTGCTTTCTCCACCAGGTATGGGCATTATGAGTATAAAGTTATGTCCTTTGGATTGACTAATGCACCTGCTATTTTTGTGGAGACCATGAACAACATGTTACACGAGTATCTAGATGATTTCGTGGTGGTGTTTATTGATGATATTCTTATCTATTCCAAGACCAATGAGGATCATGAGCGTCATTTGAGGCTGGTTTTAGATACTTTGAGAGAGCACAAGTTCTATGTTAAGTTGAAGAAGTGTGAGTTCTGGATTTCAGAAGTGGGTTTTCTGGGTCATGTGATAAATCCTCAAGGCATTGCTGTTGATCCTAGCAAGGTCTCCACAGTGGTGGATTGGAAGAGGCCGACTAATGTGAAGGAGGTGAGGAGTTTCTTGGGATTGGCTGGTTATTATCGGCGTTTTGTGCAGGATTTCTCTATCATCGACAAACCGATGTCTCGACTTACTCGAAAGGTGTGAGATTCCTATGGGTGATGAGTGTGGCGCGATTTTGCATTTTGAAGGAGAGGTTGGTGACCTCTCCTATTCTCACTCTTCCGAGCCGGGAAGCGGTTCTGATCTTTTGGATCGTCTCGAGTGGGTCTTGGTTGTGTGCTTATGCAAGGCGGTAAGGTGATTGCTTATGCGTCGAGACAGTTAAAGAAGCACGAGCAGAATTATCCCACTCATGATTTGTAGTTGGCTGCGGTTGTCTTTGCTCTCAAGATTTGGAGGCATTATCTATATGGCGAGCCTTGTGATATTTTCACAGATCACAAGAGTCTCAAATATATCTTCACTCAGAAGGATCTGAATTTGAGGCAAAGGAGGTGGTTGGAGTTGATCAAGGACTATGATCTTACTATTCAGTATCATCCAGGCAAGGCCAATGTAGTTGCTGATGCTCTTAGTCGCAAGGCGACTCCTGCTACTCTAGATTGCCTCATTGCTGATTTTGATCGCATGGGAATATCTTATTGTTATGCGGGCACATCACATGTTGAAACACAGTTGATTCTTAAGTCAGCTATTCCAGACCGTGTGCGGGAAGCACAACAGAGTGACCGGTTATTACAGGAGGTTAGGAAGCGTCTGGATGAGGGTAAAGAGGGTGATTTTAGCATGGACGATTCTGGTACTTTGAGGTTTAGAGGCCGTCTTTGCGTACCGCAAAAGGCGGAGGTCAAAGATGATATCTTGAGGGAGGCACATCGCACTCAGTACTCGCTCATCTGGTGAGACTAAGATGTATCGAGATCAAAAGAATTTTGGTGGAAAAGAATGAAGGTGGATATTGCTAACTATGTGGCTTCTTGTGGTGTTTGTCGGCAAGTGAAAGTGAGCACAAGCGTCCCGCGAGGTTGTTGCGACCTTTGGAGGTTCCCAGTGGCCTTGGGATGATATCTCTATGGACTTTGTGGTGGCGTTACCTCGCACGCGCGCGAGGGAAGGATGCGATGCAGGTAGTGGTGGATCGATTCAAAAATCTGCGCACTTCATTCCTATTCGCACGACAAATTCAATGAGTGATCTAGCTCCTATTTATGTGCGTGAGATAGTAAGGCGCATGGTGTGCCCAAGACCATCATTTCGATGAGGACGCAAAGTTTGTCTCCAAGTTCGGGAGAGTCTGCAGAGTGCATTGGGAACACAGCTCGCCTTAGTCTGCGTTTCACCCATGAGCAGATGGGCGATCAGCGTACTATTCAGACTTTGGAGGACATGTTGCGGTCTTGCGTTTTGTCTTGGAAGGGTAGTTGGGAGGACCAGTTGCCACTTGCAGAGTTTGCTTATAATAATAGTTACCATTCCAGTATTAGAGCCGCGCCATTTGAGGTTCTCTATGGCGGAAGTGCGGATCGCCGCTTTGTTGGGATGCGATTGGAGAGAAGCGATTTGGGTCGGACCGATTGAAGACCGTTGAGCGTGTGGCCATGGTGAGCGCGAATTTGTTGGCGGCTCGAGTAAGACGAGAAAAGTTATCTTGATATGAGGCGTGACTTGGAGTTTGCGGTGGGTGACCAGTGCTCTTGAGAGTGTCTCCTACCAAAGGTATTGTTGGTTCGGTACCAAAGAAAAACTTAGCCCGAGGTATGTTGGACCGTTCCCGATTATTGCAAGAATTGGGAAGTTAGCCTACCGTTTGGACCTTCCTGAGTCCATGCGTGGGGTTCACAATGTGTTTCACGTCTCGATGCTGAGAAAGTTTTTGAGAGACCCAGAGCATAAGATTTCATTAGAGCGTGACTATCGAACAAGATCTCACAATTGAGTCGCGTCGGCACACATACGGAGAGGTCGGAGCGAGTCTTTGAGGCACAAGGCGTTGGTATCGTCAAGGTCTTTGTAGACACATCGATCCAGAGAGAAGCGACTTGGGAGTTGGAGCAATACCAGAGTACATTCACGTCTGTGCGTGTTATTTTATTATTTAATTTCAGCGATGTAGTTTTTATTTGAGTAGAGCGCGAGTAGAATTCGGGTCGAATTACATTAAGAGGGGTAGAATGTAATACTCTGAAAAATAATATTAATATTAATAATAACGTCTTTAAGGGCCTGTGTGTATTTAAATAAAAAAATAGTACATAAAAATAGAATTTCAGAGTTTTTAAGAGCTATATAAATAGATTGTGGGAATTCTAGAAACCCTAGTCCTATTTTCTTTCTTTTTCTCTCCACCCAGCCGCCGCACACACACACCGCGCGCCGTCTCGTTTTTTCTTCCGCGCTGCGCATCGCTTTGTGCCGCAAGTGCTCGGCCGCGTGAAGCCCAGCCGCCAGCACGCGCCTGCGTTGATTGCTCGGCCGCGTGAAGCCCAGCCGCCAGCACGCGCCTGCGTTGATTGCTCGGCCGCGTGAAGCGGCCGCCGGCATGTTGCGCTGCGTTGATTGCTCGGCGCGTGCAGCGACGACCGGCCTTCGGCGCGTGAAGCATCTACCGCGTCGTTGCCGTCCGCGTAATTCTTTCCTACCGCAACACCCGAGTAGCTCACGGTTCGTTTCTTTTTTTGGCTGCTAATGCTAGTGCTAGCCGGTAATTAGTAGGGGTGTGATTAGTAGTTGATTATTTATTGGTGCACTGCTAGGATCACTTTAATGGGTTCTAGTAATTAGTTCTTCTGATTTTTGGTTACCAATACTTGTGGTAATTAGTGCCTCGGTTGGATTTTAGTGATTAGCTATTTTGTCTTGTAGCTATGTATGATTGCAAACAACTAGTGCTAGTAAATAATGTAGTAATGCAATTTTACATGGTATTGCTAATAACGTGATCACACTGCCAGAATTGCTTTAGGCTGTTTACGGCTAGGATTAGCTAACCAATTACGGACCACTCTTGCATGCACCTGATTAGTAGTTCTAGCTAATTGCTTTAGGTTCAATTAGTGTTGTGATTAGAGAAAAGTGCATGTTGTACAATGAATAGAGAAAGATGGAGTAGATACTGCTAAGTAGTAGTCAACTAATTGGTCGTAGCATTATATGCATGCAGACTTGAATAATTTGCCGGAACAGTAAGGTAGTTTGTTATGATGTTTGTAGTCGGAGATATCGATTATTAGATCTATTCAGCCTGCTTGTTCTGTTGAACGATTTATTCGGGTACCTTAATGACGAATTTTGGAAATCTCATCTGCTAGTTAATTGTAGATAATTTCGATATCTTTCTATAGAATATTTTATCATGTCAATCGGACAAGTAGAATTTGAGTTATGATTTTCGGAAGACTGCTGTCTTGGTGGTTGTCGTCTTTCGGCGCTGTTTTGGTAGATCAGATATTAAAAATAGTAAATAGACTAATTAGAGTTTTTGATATACATGAAAGATGTAGATAATTGTCCAATGGTTCTGTAGAATCTAAGAAATCGAATTTTGGTTGGGTAAAACAAAAGTTATGAATTTAGTAAGACCGCTGTTCCGAAGCGGACAGATCGGCTTTCTGGGCTAAAAACGGAGGGTTAGATGATTTAATTAGAAGTCTTTGTAATCTAAGAAAAGGTGGGGAATTTTATGAAGAACCCAGAACGGGGTGGTTTGTAGTGATCGGACTTTTGAGTCAAAAGTTGTGTTCGTTTTAGTACCAAGACAGCAATGGGTAACTATTCGGTACCGGAGAAGCGTGGTATATTTGGGGACGGGTAGGAGCGATATCTATTGATTGCTATTCTTGATGATGTAGCTTGTATTAAAATTTGTGCATATAATGTAGGAGAGGCGTCGTGCTTGTTGCCATCTTCTAGCCAAACCGTGCGTCGCAACTAGTAAAGGCAAGTGCATGGTAGACATCGATCAATGATTGATCACTGTTTTCTTTATCTTCCATTACCATTATTGTTGTGCTTTTATTTTATTTAATTGCAAGCAAAGGAATGGTATGGATTTATATTGCTAAAGGACATGATGAAAAATGTGATATGACGAGTATTATGAAGTTATGTGTGTTTGCATTCATAAGCATCTTTGCATATGAGCAGGTGATCATGAATGATCACAACTCCACGGGAGTGGAGGAGGTCCCCGAACCTTATGGAGGAACGGGCTTGAGAGTGAATGTTGTCGCGAGCATTCACTCATGCTATACCGTATATCATAAAAGAAGTGCATGTGGACATGTAGATTAGATTTGCATTGATACATGAGATTAATGGATGTGAATCAAAGAGAAGATAATCGCATGAGAATATTAATAGAAGTACTGTGATGATAATGAAGTTATTGAATCTTTGTTGATTTATTATTGCTCGTTGTTTATGGATGCGTTTGTTTGAGTCGTGGACTCACCCTTGCTCTTTGTTGTCTTTAGGTGATCTTCGAGGCGCCAGAATGGCGAGAGCGAGTAGAGCACATGGACAACACATGATCATTTGCCATAAGAATCTTTTCATTCAAAATTGGTTTACTCTTGGACATGTTAGGGGTTGAATAAAGTTTAGGACAATGTTTTGGACTAGACTATTTGTTTTAATGATTTGGATTCATTGGTTGGTGCTATTTTGGACTATTTACCTGGTTATATTCCCCTTGCTTATTTATTATCGTTTGATCCATAATTATGCATGTTCTTTTGTGATCCATGGATATGTTTATTGTTGTTTTCTTGCTGTAATTTTATAGTGTGTCGATAATTATTAGTTTAAAGAGTAGTGTGGTGGCATTCTAGGCTCAGTGTTGGGCTGGGGTGTTACAATAATATAAATACACTCCTAAAAACGAGCTCACCTGATAATTTAAGTGAAGTGTACGAGCTCTTTTAATTGGAATAGCAAGCATATCAAATATGATTATATCTATCTATAGGGGTCATGTCCTCATCATCCTCCCCTTCTTGAAAACAATGCCATCATCAGCTTTTGATAAGCTGAAAATAGGGTAACAAAGAAGCCAAAGTGTATGTATGGTATATCTATATGTCATCTGTTTTAATTGTTCTTCGTTGTTGCACAATTAATGTTATAAAACAACAGCAATCATAAAAACTCGTTGTATTATTAGCCCAAAAATAATCATATATATTAACGAGCAAAATAAAATTTCTCACACAGTAATTATTGCAACTAGTTTTGCAAATGTAAGTAAGGCATTTATGTAATTCAAATCTCTGAAGTTGTAAACTTGCAGTGGTAGCACATATGGGCAAATCTACAACCTCTGGAATCAACAAAGTTCATTCATATAATCAAATTTCAATTGAGCGTTAGCAAATTTATCTAGCAAGGGTGAAAAGATTTGAAAGTTCTTCCATACTTCAACATTATTATACAGATTGTCAATACTAGATGGTTCAATAAGAGTGTTGGAAATATGCCCTAGAGGCAATTGTAAATATGATTATATTTCATTATGTTCATAACATTGGATAATATGTTATCTTGTTCCTAGAATAATATCAATAATATTTATTATCAAGTATGTGACTTGATTGTGAAACTCTATATTTCTGTGATGATTATTCTTAAACGTTCCCTGGTCGGAAACATATGAGGACACATATGAATAGACTAGCATATATATTGGTTGATGACTATGTTTCACAAGTCATGGACATGGAGATATCAAACCAATAATATGGACACATGTTAGAGAACATGGTGTTGGAAAAGACCCACCTCGAGACACTGTGGTGATTGTTATGATTCTATGTATCATTAGTTAGTCTCAAGCAATGATGATGTATAATTCTTAGACCTGAGATCAGCATGGTTTCCTACATATGTAATAGCACTCTTAGGGGTTGCCAAACGCTACTCGTAACTGGGTAGTTATAAAGGTAGCTTTCGGGTATGCTATGAAATATACGGAGGGATGTGACTGGTCGGATATGTGATTTGCCCCTCCAAACATAACAGGAGACATGTCTCTGGGCTCCTCGTTGTGGTCTGATAAAGAAAGTGCATGGCCATGCCACTAGTGGTCGAAGTGTCGACCACATGAACTTATTTGACACTTAATCGAGAAAGTATTGAACAGTCCATGGATGATACAATATCTCACCTGGAGTTCAACCAGACATCGTGAGGCAAAGGGAGAATACACGAGAAGGTTTTTCAGTTCGATCATATACGGACTAGTCGTATGGAGATACGAGCTGGTCATAGGCTGGTCGAACATGGTCACTAAGTGGTCAAAACCTGGTCCTAAGGAGTTACGAATTGGTCGAGACCAAATATGAACTAGTCGTATAGAGATACGAGCTGGTCGTTAGTGATATGGACCTGGTCGTAGATCATATTGCATTAAGGTTCGTTCGATATATTCTATGTGTATTTGAGAGTCGTTATGTGCTGCTACGTACCGCTAACGACTAGGGGTCGGAAAAGAGTTTCCGAGTCACAACCGATAGGGTCGCACACTTAAAGGGCTAGGATTTGATTTGGATGGTGATATGAATTTTTGTAGGCCATGAGTTCCAAATGGGCCTCAAGTTTCAGACCCATTATGAATGCCTATAAATAGAGGAGCGGTGGCAAGGGGTATGACGATCTTTGGAAGAACTCCCGAAAACCTAATAGCCACGCCGCCGGTGCTAGCACTCTAGCGTGTGGTGCCCTTGCCCCGTATGTATGGATACCTTGGAGGTGTGGTTGTGAAGTATCAGCACTAGGACGATCCGCAACTCAGTACGACTACTCAGACGAGCAGACAAACAACAAGTTCGACTACTCATAGGGGCAGACGCACGGCGACTACGACTGCTCGGAGGAGCAGACGAGCGGCAAGTTCGACTACTCGGAGGAGCAGACGCACGACGAGTACGACTATGACCGCATCAACTCTCTACATCGACTCTACTTCCGCTACGAATCAGCGCGTCTAGTGGTAATCTCGTGATCTATTACTACGGAGGTTGTTTGGTTGCGCGGTACAAATTTTATTTTGTGCTATCGTAGCCTTCCCACAATCCTTAAGTGGTATCAGAGCCATCCCGTCTAGTTTTAGATTCGGATTAGATGCATATTGCGATATGTGGAAGTCATAGATCATTTCTGGCGATAGTCGATATATGATCGTCCATGCGCGGTGGTCGCAAGATGGGTTCATGTTCGTTATTCTGTGATCGTGCTTTCATGGTCGTTTCATGACTTGCTTCTACCTGTCGGTTTTCGTCATCGGGGCAGACAGTGATCGTAAAACCATTATAACACGCGAAGATCAATCTGGTTGATCGAATCAAAGTTGCGATCGAAAAGGACCAGATGGTTTATTGCGCTTGTTCATGATCACACTGCATAACACTCCTACCGGTTGGAATTCCGCCATCGGAGTATGCCGTAGTGTGTGGTGGCATCAAGGCAATGATCAGATTGGTTCGGAATAGGCTTAATATGATTAGTACGATGATTTCCAAGGCTTGGTTACATGAATAATATTCATGTCGAGAATTTTTTTTCTGAGCCCCGCCCACTAACCGGCTAGCGGGACCACCATGCTGGGTAATCATACCGCGCATTATAGGTAGTATGTGTTCCTGTCGCCCGATAGAATGCGCTTATATGCCTAACTTGTTTTTGCATGTTTTTATGAATAGTATGACCCATGATGTATGAGATGCATGTATGTGTGTAATGTTCATGACCTGTGTGTCATGTTATTTGCAGCCCAAGGCTATCTATACTTGTCTAACAGCCTGCGTGTCGATTTGTGGTGCATCTTCACTCCCTGTAATTTACTACTTGTGCTATTAGGTTTAATGGCTTAGTGGGAGTACTCGGAGATTTTGGCCACTTGGAGACATGGCGAATAGGAAGCTCAGCGGTGGAGATCACCATGTGGAAGGGTCATACTATACCACAATGCAATTTGATTGTCTGTGAATGCCTTTATATTCCTGTTCATTTATTTCTATGCATGTTATTTAATTGCTTTAAATGCTTTTAACATGGTAGAAATAAAATTCTCTCACATAATATTAAGTTAAATTGATGCTCTCCCAATTAGCTGCACCATCCTAAGTCATGTACTTTAATGGTACGTCTTGCTAAAGCAGGTTGCTATTAATATTCCTTGACTAGATGGGTTTTTGTCGGACACTTACACGCGCAGCATTGGTGACAAGGTAACCATAACGGTTATGGACTTTGGGGCATAGGGTGGGGTGCCAGAGTATAGAGATGCTGCCCAACAACAAGAGTCATATAGATATATGATTAGCAAAGGGTTGCTTACCAAATTCACTAATCTTCTAGCAATGATGCCAAAGCTCACTAGTAGATTAACTGATTGCGGATCTTGAATCACTAAATGTCATAAGAGAGATATGGTATTCAATGTGAGTATCTTTATTAAATTGTTTAATAGAAGTTATTTTTCTTGAACATATGTCTTAGTTTTGTATATTTTATGTTGTAGATCATGGCACCAACTGTTGTACCTACATCTAGTTTTGCTTTACGTTCGATACTTGATAAGGAAAAACTGAATGGAACAAATTTTGTGGATTGGTCCCACAACCTAAGAATTGTTCTTAGGCAAGATAATAATGAACATGTTCAAGAGGAACCAATTCCTGATGTGCCTGCTGAGAATACTGCTGCTACTCTTAAAATCGCCTATAAAAAGGCATGTGATGAGTCCCTTGATGTTAGTTGTCTCATGCTTGCTGCCATGAACTCACCCTTGATAGGTTTGAGAATATTGAGGCCTAAGATATGATCGTGGCACTCAAAGGTATGTTTGAGACATAAGCAAGAACTGAGAGATATGAGATCTCAAAGAAATTGTTTGGGAGTAAGCTAGCTAAGGCTAGTCCGGTGAGTACCCATTTTATCAAGATGGTTGGTTACACACAAAACTTGGAAAAACTTGGTTTTCCACTTAGTCAAGAGTTGACTACAGATTTGATTCTTGCTTCGCTTCCTGGAAGCTATGGGTAGTTCATTCTGAACTTCCATATGAATGGCTTAGATAAGAATCTCACCGAACTGCATATGATGCTCAAGACTGCAAAGGACAGCATTGAAAAAAGTAACAGTCATGTGATGATGGTGCAAAAGAGTACAAGCCTCATGAAGAAGGCTTAAGACTTGGGTCAAAGGTAAGGTCAAGGCTAAAGTTTGGATGGGATCCAAACTAACAAGCCTAAACCCAAGACTAAGTCCGGCCCAATTCAAGAGAATGAATACTTTTCTGCAAGGAGTTAGGCCATTGGAAGAGGAACGCAAGAAATACAGCCGATCGAAAAGAATAGTGGGACTAAACCTTCCACTTCAGGTATTAATGTTATAGAGTTTTTCTTGCTGATTCTTCTATTCGCTCTTGGGTATTTGATACGAGATCGGTTGTTCATATTTGCAATTCGATGCAGAGTCTAACAAAGAGTAGGAGAGTTGCAAGGGCGAGATGGATCTTCGCGTCGGGAATAAAGCAAGGGTTCTTGTATTAGCCATCGGGACTTTGCCATTACTTTTGCCCTTAGGATTTATTATGGAATTAAATAATTATTATTACGTTCCAGCCATAAGTAGAAACATCATCTCTGCCTCATATTTGATGGCAGAGGGTTATAAATTCATCATTGAGAACAATGGTTGTTCTATATTTTTGAATGAAATATTTTATGGCTATGCTCCTGTTTTGAATGGGTTGTTTATTTTAAATCTTGATGATGCAAAGTCTATAATATTAATGCGAAGAGGCTACGACCCAATGATGTGAATTCCACTTTTATTTGGCATTGTCGTTTGGGTCACATAAGTGGGAAACGTATGAAGAAGCTCTGTGATGATGGAATTCTAAAATCATTTGATTTGGAATCATTTGAAACGTGTGAATCTTGCCTACTTAGAAAGATGACCAAGACACCTTTCACTGGTCAGAATGAGAGGGCGTCCGACTTGCTGGCACTCATACATACTGATGTATGTGGACCAATGTGCACGACAACTAGAGGTGGTTTTCAGTACTTCATTACTTTCACCGATGACTATAGAAGATATGGATATATCTATTTAATGAGGCACAAGTCGGAATTCTTTGAAAAGTTCAAGGAGTTCCAAAATGAAGTACAAAATCAACTTGGCAAGACAATCAAATCCTTACGATCTGATCGCGGAGGTGAAATTTTGAGCCTTGAATTTGGTGATCATTTGAAGCAATGTGGAATTGCTCCACAGCTTACACCACCAGGCACTCCACAATGGAATGGGGTGTCCGAGCAGCGTAATAGAATCTTGTTGGACATGGTTCGATGATGATGAACCAAGCAGATCTGGCATTGTATTTTTAGGGCTACGCTCTGAAAACTGTGACTTTCACTTTAAACAAGGTACCATCTAAATCAGTAGATAAGACACCATATGAGATATGGACTGGGAAGAGTCCTAACTTGTCTTTTCTAAACATTTCGGGATGTGATGTCTATGTTAAACGTTTGACGCTTGATAAATTCACACCCAAGTCAGATAAATACTTCTTTATATGATATCCTATGGAAACCAAATGATATTATTTCTACAACCGAAGAAGGAAAGTTTACATTGCTTCAAATGGTATCTTTTTGGAGAAAGTGTTTCTTTCAAAAGAAGTCACAGGATCTCCTCGATTTCTGTTTCTCATATTATTGTAGCCCCGTGTGACCTATTTGACTATGAGGGCCAACTCAGCCTCAGGAAGACTCTCAAACTCTTCTTCATGAATTGCAGATAAACCAGCAAGCGAAAATCCAGAAGAAGACTCAAAAGACCCATCAGAAGCTCTCTTGAGCGGGTCTGCTACCAAAGTCATATTTTCTTTCTTGGGATAATCAATCCTCTTAATCTCATGAGTCTTGAGCTTGCTATGGAGCAGCTCCAAAGTCAGATCAGAAATATTGACATTCTCCTCAATGGCAGTAGCCTTTATCTCCCACTCCTTGGTGTTGATTGTAGCCAAGAGGTGGGTGGCATTTTCAGAGTAGGAATATTCAATACCAACAGCTTTCATCTGATTAATCATTTTACCAAAGCGACTGAAAATATCATCGATGCTCTCTCCAGGACGCATCTCAAATTTGTTATATTCACGCTTATAGACTGTTTGGCGCACTTTCTTGACTTGGGACGAACCCTCATGATAGGTTTCGAGAGTGTTCCAAATCTCATTCGCAGTCTCAAGATTGCAAATCCGATCATACTCCTATCTCCCAAGCCCACCATACAAGACGTTTTTAGCCTTGTTGTTGTTAGCCAAAAGGGCTTCTGAAGCCGACGTAGCAACTTCTAGCACAACAGAGGGACTCGAACAACCTCCCATATAGTGTGTCCTTCGCTCTCAAGGAAGACTCACATGCGATTCTTCAATAGGCATAGTCGTGCCCATCGAAGATATGCGGCTTTGTGGAGTATCTATCCATCGCCAAGTTTAGTGACCAGTTAAGATCAAGATTGAACTAACCGGGCTCTGATACCACTTGTTGGACCGAAAAGGCGACTAGAGGAGGGGTGAATAGGAGCATGCTCACTTTTTCACAAATAATGGATTCAATAAAACTTTACTCCGACAGCTACAGAAGCTATGAGGAGCAGTATATCAGTACATCGGAAGACTAATATTGAATCTAATTTAAACCCCTAAGCAATAAAACAAAATCAACAAAGATTGAAGCAAAGTAATATGCTGGCCGGTCTGACCGCTTGGTAGATGGTGGTTTGATCACTGGTATTTCTGGTCTGACCGGTGGGGTACGACGGTGTGACCGTCGAGCTCCAGAACAGATCAAAACGCCCGATAACGAAGATGCAAATAGATGAAATTTTTGATCTACAAATCCAAACTTGATGAAACTTAGAGCACACCATCTCTATGATATCAGGAACCTATTCCAATCGAAGATTATGATAATTCTTGAAAGAATAGCGATCCTTTTCAATTTGATTGAAGAGAGGTTCAAAACTAGGTCAAAACGAAAACTAGGTCAAAACTCTTGCTCGTGGGTGATTAATGATCAAGATGATCCTAGATAGATTCCCACACGTCACAGCAAGCTAGATCGCATGAAGAACCAAGCAAAAACTCACGGATCAAAGAAAAACCCAAAATCATCAAATAAAGAGAAATAACGCAATGAGACAAAACATTGATCAAACTTTCCTTTGATCGATTGATATGATTTGGGCTTACAGCCTCTCCATCAATGGAGGACAATGCTCAATCCAAGAGTACGAAAATCACATCAAACTATCAAGAACCCTAGCCTCCACAAAATCTCTCCCTAAGAAAATTAGGGTTTACAAAAATTGCAAAAGAGACGAAGCTGAGGTGCAGCCACCTCCATCCCCTATTTATAGTGGAGGCTTAGACCTTCTAGAAGGTTGACTCTATTGGGCTCCCGTTAAGGCCCAAAACAAACGGGACACATACGCAGGCATTTTAATACACTGTCTTTAACCTCCCTTGACCTAACTAACTACACCTTGCGCCATCTTGCGCCTTGGATTAGCTAATAGGTCACCCTTGTCCATCTTGCACCACGCTTGAGTACATTGACCTCACCCGGCATCGTCGATCGTTCTGGACCTCAGCTCTCCAAGCCTAGTCCCGATCATCCTCGCCATTGACCATCGTTGACCACCAAGCAACCTGCACAACAATAGACAAGTAAACCAAATTTGAGAGCAAGTTCTTCACAACTTGACCCGTGTTAGTAAAAACATGCATCATGGAACATATATGCCCTGAAACTCATGACTTTGACCTAACAACCAAGAATCGCCGCCACGACGGTCGACGAACCAAGTAAAAACCGGTCAGACTACCCTAGGGGCGGTCGACCGCACCTGGCTGGTCTCGATCATTGCCTATTGGTGGGTCGGACCGCCAAGACGACAAGCCGATTTTCAACCTTTGAAAACCGAAACCTACTGGAAATTTCAAACCAATAGAACTTTTGACTGGAGACTCCAAAAATTATGGGACCAAGTGCAATAGAATCACATCTCTTGCCTACACCCTCTATTTTTGGCCCAGCTCAATCCAACACTTTCTGACGAAGACCGGTCCGACCGCCCCTTATTGGCCGGTCGGACCGATTTTGGACGATCGACTACCGTACTGCCGGTCGGACCGTTCGATCGACATAATCGAACCTTTGCCGAAAACACGTGAAATGACAAACCGTAAACGCCATTGCCAATTGTCACGTCATCCTAAGATCTGGAGCATATCCCCATGATATCCACAGTTGCTGATCCGTTGACTAAGCCTCTCCCATAGCCAAAGCATGAGGCACACACAAGAGCTATCGGTATTAGATACTTAAATGATTGACTCTAGTGCAAGTGGGAGACTGTTGAAAATATGCCCTAAAGGCAATCATAGAGATGATGATATTTCATTATGTTCATAATTTTGATAATATGTTATCGTGTTCCTTGAATGAATCATTTGTTATAGATCAATAAGTATGTGACTTGTTGGTGGAACTCCTTAACTTATATGATGTCATTCTAAATGTATCCCTAGTCGGAGGTCCTTTGGTGGAACACGGTGACTCTATGACTAGCACATATATTGATTGATGACCTTGTTTCATCGGTCATGGATATGGGAATATCAAATCAATATTGTGAGCACATATTAGAGAACATGGGGTTGGATAAACCCATCATTGAGACACTATTGAGATTGTTATGAATCTATGTGTCATTAGTTTGTCTCAAGTAATGATGATGTATAATCCTTAGACCTGAAATCAGCATGGTTCCCTACATATGTAATAGCACTCTTAGGGGTTGCCAAACGCTACTAAATGGCTCGGTAGTTATAAAGGTAGCTTTAGATGCAGCTATGAAATATGCGGAGGCGTATGGTCGGTCGAGATGGATTTGCTCCTCGTAACATAACAGGAGAGATGTCTCTAGGCCCTCGTGGTGATCGAATAAAAAAGTGCATGACCATGCCACTAGTGGTCGAGTGTCGACCACATGAAGTTATCCGACACTCGATCGAAAGTCTTGAGCAGTCCATGGATGACACTACATCTCACCGAGTTCAACCGGACATCATGAGGCAAAGGGAGAATGCATGAGTAGTTCGCTTAGTTCGATCGATTCTGGACTAGTCGTATGGAGATACGATCCGTCGTAGATTGATCGGCGTAATCCTGAATGGTAAGGACACAGTCGTAAGGAGTTCTGGAATCGGTCGGGACCAAATACGATCCGTCGTATGGAGATCTGAATCGATCTCAAGTGATGAGGACTGGTCATAGATCATATTACATTAAGGTTCGTATGATATTCTATGTGTGTTCGGGAATCGTTATGTGCTGCTAGGTACCACTAACGACTGGTGGTCGGAAAAGAGTTTCTGCATCATAACCGATTACACATGAACCTGTAGGGTCACACACTTAAAGGGCTAGGATCTGTGTTTTGGATGGTGATCCGAATTCGTATAAACCTCGAGTTCCTAATGGGCCTCAAGGTCGAGACCCATCATGGATGCCTATATAAAGAGGGGCGGTGACATGGGGTATCGGGTCAAAGGATGATCTTTCGAAGAACTGCCGAAATCCTAATAGGCATGCCTTCTCAACCACGTTGCCGGTGCTAGCACTCCAGCGCATGGTGATCCTGCCCCGTACGTGTGAATACCTCAGAGGTGTTGTTGCGAATCATCAGCACTAGAACAATCCGCGACTCGTGACGATCACCAGAGTCGGAGCAGAATTCGCGTGGTGAGTACGACCACTCGGAGGAGCAGCGCGGTGAGTACGAACACTCGAAGGAGGAGATGCGCCATGAGTACGACTACGACTACGTACATCAACTGGCTATGACAACTCTACTTCCACTACGAGTCGGCACATCTAGCGGTAATCTCGTGATCTATTACTAGTGGTGGTTCCTTGGTTGCGCAGTAAATTTTTGTTTGTGCTATCGTAGCCTTGCCCGCGATCCCTTCACTAGGTTATTCGTTCATAGAGGTTCGTGGAAGTGTGCACAAAGCAAGTCACTAGCCCTTTCCATGCATGACGACCGCGCAAGAGGTACCTAAAATAAAAACAAACAACAAGGGTGAGTCCATGACTTAGCAAGTGACCACAACTCAATAACACAGGTTGCGTCTTATTCACCATCAAACATTCTCATAAACATCTAAAAAAATAGTTTATATGCTTTATGTGCAAATGTCAACAGAATGCATCTTTTCTTTTCTCCTTGCATATACCGGTACTGCAGAGTATGCATCCGTCGATGCATACCCATGCCTGTGTACTCTAGCACAGGGACCATAAGTCTACACTCCACGAGTTTAGGGACCATAAGCCCGTCCAATCATGATGGGGACCTCAAAAATCAATACTTGACCTCTGCAAGGCCAAGTCTCAAGGGTATCAATATGATGCATATGAGACATCTCAATTATTCAATGAAAGCATGTAACAACTCAGTGGTGACATTCTTCAGCAAAGAACTAACATAAACATGTAACAATCCATTGGTGAAATTCATAAACACAAAAATATAATCATAAAACAGATGTTCAAGCATTCACCGCCATAATGCTCCGACTAATTTTCACTTGCCTCAACCGTGCAAAGTTTGATGACGTGAAGAGGGTGCTACCCCCGGAACCACACCACCGCCTGAATATTTTGCAACAATCTTAATAAAAAGGTACTTCGAAACATAACATTGCTAGAAACAATATTTGACAAGCTATGCTTCCAAACGCGGCCAAAACATCAACTCCCATAAACAACAAATTATCCCAGAATGGGACAGTCCCCTTCTAAAATTTATAACTCCCTATAGGATTAACCAAATTTAATGATATTTAATCCCCTGGAAAGCTTAAATAATTGTCCACGAAAACCTAGTTGGCAAGGTCCCCAGATTCTGCTTTCTTATGCCCCTACTAAGCAGATCAATCAACCCATTCAATCTCGTCAGAGGTTCTGGATAGCGAGACTAAAACCAACGTAACTACAAGTACAGACATCCAAAAAATGTGATCTTTAGCTCTATGGAAATCTTTAAAAAATACCTACAACTTTAGTGTTGGTGAAATCCCCTAAAAATCATTATACATTTCCTATTAAACAATTGTTACGATCTGTCAGAATCTCGACAAGAACCTAGAACAGCAACATTGCAAAAATCATAACTCAAGATCCCCAACTCAAAAGTAAGTGATCCAAGACACTATGGAGAGCTAGTGACCATACCTACAACTACCTAGGAGACGTCCTAGTCAGAATCCACAGTTAACTACCCCAAGACATGCGATCTCCACAGACTGCCAGAATTAATCTGCTACCAGTATCTCCTAATCACGAAAATTAAAAACCAATCTAACAGGATTAGGAGGACTACTTTTGAAGACGTGCTAACCGTTCGGTTCTCAACGAGGTCCCACCGTGGAGGCGAGGAGGAGGCGGCCACGTGGGAGAGGGGAGGCGGCCAATAGGGAGGAGGCGGCCGAGTAGGGAGTGGGGAGAGGGGGCTAGGGTTTGGGGAGGCACCCCCTTGTCCGCCACGGCCCGAGCCGAGTTGTCGAAAATTGCAGAATCCCTTTGAAAACTAAAAATCTATTTTTCCTATTTAATATTTTCTCTCGAGTACTCTTCTAGTGGTCCTAATAAATTTTAGAGTATTACACTGTGTGCTCTCTCCTGTTAGTCTCGACAATTGGACCCACCAAATGCATTTGCTAACCATCTTGTAACTGACATTGAACTCTAATGAATTAACCAATTCAAAGTTTTAAATTTGGAGAAATTTTAGTTAGCGACATTGTAGTCCCGAGAGCATTTTCATTTGTAAGATATTTGAAAAGAGAGGTCATCTGAAAATAATCATATTTGTCATGAGGACTGATGACCTTGCTAATACCAACAGTTAGAACTTTTATTGATTCAAATAGTCATTTGAACATTTATCTAACGACAAGCACTTGATTCGGAAATTTCTCTGTTGTAAGTTATATGGACAGAGAATACACTACTACGAGAACACGTCATCACGAGACGGTTCGGAACGTCATCACAGACGGTTTCGAACCGTCTATATTTATCGTCTGTGATAACAGCGATTACCACGAGCGGTTCAAAACCGCTCTGTGATAACACTTATCACGAGCGGTTTTTAACGTAAACCGCCTCATGATAACCACTTATCACGAGCGGTTTACTTTAAAAAACCGTCACATGATAAGTGGTTATCACGAGCGGTTTGTAAAAAAACCGTCTCAGATATGTCTAGTATCACGCACGGTTTTCTTTAAAACCGTCTGTGATAACCACTTATCACTGAGCGGTTTTAAAAAACCGTCGTGATATGTCTAGTATCACGAGCGGTTTTCTTTAAAAACCGTCTGTGAAGGCTATTACCACGAGCGGTTTTATGTTGAAACCGTGCGTAGTAATAACTCTTCATGACGATTTCAACATAAAACCGCTGCGTGGTACTGGCGACCTAGCTACATTGTTTCTTTGTTTTTGGCGACCTCGGGAATTGCTAGCCATGCCCTCTCGAAAACAAGCATGTACAAAAAGCAGATACATCGCGAGAGAATCAATTGTTGACAACTCAAATTTACCATTACTCAAAATAAATTAATAAAGATCGAATTTGTTGAAGTATTTTTGCTATAGTTGTACAATTGGATTACAATTAAATCAATTGTTTGCGTGAATCTCGGATCGGCGATGGGTGAAACTCTCCTTTGTTAACTATTTGTCATGATAAAGGTGCATAGCTGCCTCGAACTTCCACGAGCTCTTGCATAGCGAGTCCATATAAATCTATTATCAAACCTGCGCTAGGTCAAGAAAAATGGTAAGGATATATATTTGAATTTACAATTACAAAAAATTATTTGAGATTGACAAACCTCAGATTCTTCATCTTAGCACTAATGATTTCTTCGCATATGATGGCAAGCGTAGAATGCACATAGCTCATCATTTTTTCTTTGTGACCTTTGCAAAAATAGAATTACATATGTACGTATAGTCGATTGAAGACAAATTTTATGAAGTATGATATATATAGGATTATTGTGTTGTAGCGCGTCTGGAAATTTAAATCTGTGTGTTAGTTGGTATTTGGATCCACTTTGTATCTTCCTTGTTGGCTAACATAGGAGATGAGCGAACTACATAATTGAAAAAGTTATCCTCGGGCATTTCAAGCGAAGGAAGACTACAATAGAGTTATGTATGGAGGAAATGATCATACTTGTCGAGTATTCCTTGCGAGAATCTTTGAAGTCGTGATCGTTTACGACTAGGAATCAAGATATATCACGGTGTTCCTCTTGGGTATAATGACTAAAAGGATCGATGGTACCTACTCATGTATGTCGCTATAACTATTAAACCTAAGTACAAATGAAATTTGAATAGCAAATAGTGAAGCACTTACCCACGGTTGTAGGGCACCATGATGTAGTCCTTGCGATTACGAAGAAGCAATGGCGTCGTTATATAGTTCTCGGCGAAGGTCGCGTGCCTTGGATGGTTTGCATAGATACCACGTGTGGGTCGAGGAAACCCAGGTTCTCGCCCTTCGGGCATTTTCATCATGTATCTATACATAAGCAATGAGTTGCGATATTTATCGGTATTACATGAATGTAGAACTTGATTGTACACACTTACGATTGTCAACATCGTAGAAGCGGCGTCGAGGGCTTGAGATTGAATAGGTTGAATAAGTCGTTGAACCCCACCACGAAGTTGCGGCCCGTTGAAGAAATGCTCATCCTTGTATGCGGCGGTGATTCGATGTCGCACCCCTTCTTTGCGGTATTCCGCAAGTACCGAACATGCAAAGCGACAAGCAAATCCAGCGTGGGCTAATTGTGCGTTAGAGCACAGCGGTTTTCCGATGGAGTACTTCCGTGCTACGGGACTTGGGAGGCGGCTTAATGTTCGTCGATTTCGATTTGGCCTTAACGATTGGCGGCGTCTTCTGCGAGGCGACTCGGGAACCGTCTGTTATGCACGCTTTTGTTGTTCCTTGGCGTCTTCTCCACGGGAACCGATGAGGTGGCCTTACGAGCGAAATATGAGGTGGAGTCATGGAGGTTCCGTTGGAGAGGAATGGTCTGTCGAGATTGCGGCCTTCTTTGGGTCGGGGCGATGTCCGTCTTGGGCCTTTGGATAAAGCGTGCACGGCATCCCCTAGTGTTGTGATCTCTTCGTTCGAGGCGAATGTCGGCGGGGCGGCCATGAAATGTTGATGTACCATGTCCACCTCCACCCTTGCGTAACCATCGCCACACGACACCGTCTTTGCTCGCTCCTTCTGGTATGGATGCACCATCCCCACGCGACCTCAATAGGAATGGACCCAACTAACCTCGATTGGAGCTTGCGGCCGTCGGCTCCTACAAAGCGATCGCAATTAGCTAAGGCGTCCTATAGGTCTATCTTTGGTGCATTCCATAGATGTACATTACCTTGATGCGGTCTATCGGTAATTGGTCGTCGTCATGTTCAAAATTATGCGTGGACGCGACACTACTCCGATGTCGAGGACTTGTTCCCGCAATAACAGGGGCGGCTTGCGACTGGTTGCGGAGTACTTGATTCAATTGATCCTGCAAACTTGCTATCATCCTTGAAATTACGCATGGCGGTTCCAAGCGATTGTCGTACTCGGCCTTGGATCTCTTCCTACTTCTATACATGAAGTAGTCGTCATAATCCATGTACCCAAGATACGTTAACCCCCTTGCCTCGCGTGCGACCAGGTGCTCCTTGTTTCCTAGGGCCGTAGATAGTATATCCTTCTCCTGTGTTCTTGGAAGGAGCCTTGGAAGTTTGGGCAATCAATTCACGCCGCAAGAGGTCATCATGTTATTATAGTCACTATGAAGTTATGGACTTATAAACAAGTAGGTAGTTCGACATATTTACCACACGTTGGGACACTTCTGGTCGCGGGTTTGGGAAAGTGACGCCCATCGAGCGAGACTTTTGCCCTCGCTTTTAACCGTGCAGGAGCGCGGTGTGTGATATCGGAAATAGATTCTCCTCCTCCGCCTCCCATTCGCGGATTTAGCGCGTACCAGTGATGCCGAGTGCGTGGGGTGAGTGTTTCGTGCTGGATTGCTTTGTGCGCCGCACTTTGCTCCTTAAATTCATCCGTCGTCTTCATAGCCACAAAGGCGTTCCATGTTTCCAGCGTCAAGAATGGAAACTTCGTGAAGGCGTCTCACTCTTGTTCACGTCTTTGCGTGACAAGAACGCTCTTGAAGGTCCTCCACGCGTGACACATGGAGAGCAAAACATGCCGTTCGGCGCGTTTCATGTCATTTACGGGATAGTGAACACGCTTGAAAGGTCTTCCCACGCCACGCGTCTCGATCATTTGTCGAGACTTCCACTTTGGTATGGTGATAGGGACCTTTTCCCTTGCAAGTATCCCGCGGATGGTCGGAATCTCGCCCGATGCTTGGGGACTCATAGGGACTAGCGTCAGCGACCTCCGTGATGGTCGATCGGCCAAACAGCAATTCGATATTCCTCTACCATCTCTCTTATGTATCTGCGGCGTCGGTGGCGCCGGCGAAGACGGCGCCTACGCCATGTCCGGCGTCGGTGGGGCGAAAGACGGTGCCTCTGCCATCTCGCACTTCCTATCTATATAAGTTACGTACGCAATTATTACATAGTATATAATATATGGGAAATTGCACAAAAATCAATGCGAGATGGTTTTGCACACAAAATACATATAATTTCTTAGCAAACTATGCACTAAGGATATCTTGAACCCCTTGCAAATAGAACTGAACACCTAGCTCCCAAAATAGGAATTTATCACAAGATGTGGCTTTCCATTCCTATCATCATAAATAATACAAAATGTCAACACAGACAACCACAAAAAGCTATATCTTCCATGCGAGGCTAAGTAGTCATCTAGTCGAGATAAATCGGCTACGCGGGCTAAGAGGGAGGGTTGCGTCTAGCGCCTAGGGGAACAATGTGACTAGATGTCGCATATTAATCTGTGATATGAATCAAATGATGAATTGATTAGGCTTAGATTAGATGCAAGCAAGCTGGAGATCGAATTAACCAAATGCTCCAACAAGTCTTATGGAGTATCAGTGTGCAACTTACTATTATTATTAAGGGCAATCAAAGCGTAGTACTCTATTTGGCAAGTGGCACTCTAGCAAGCTAGGATCCAGCTGAAACAAATTTAGTAGTACACTTAATTGGGACATGTCGACCACGCTTAAACTAACGCCAGGTGAGCTAACTTGCAAACAGCGAAAAGTAGAGCTACTAGGAGTATTAATTAACTTGCATAATTGAATAACTTGCATTAATTAAGCTAGGACCCATTTGCATTATTCACTTTACCCCGGCCTCTTTCATTGCACTATAGAGACCATGATATCTAGGGGTGATATCATTGTCTCATCAGCTTCATGGGTCAAAAGTAAGTCTGTCCAAAACGGTTTTTGCCTTTACATATTCACATGAATTGCATGCTTTGTAATTGCAAAAGTCCGATCGACTTCAATAATTCATTTGACTTACACTTTACGTATTAGTTCATATGAACATGGTACTATTCTGACAACTGTGAATAATTCTTAGGTTGCATGAACGACTTCACAAATCCCATGGTGATGAGGTATTGAAGGCAAAAGCAAGTGCAAAGATACACAAGTTCACATAATGGGCTCAAGTTCATTGGACTACACTCGCATGTTCGGGATACTAAGGGGCGAGGAAAGCATGGAACGCTCATTGAGGTCTAACTTGGTTATGCGCTTTGGGACATTTCGGATCTTCTTGATAATGACCTTACTAGGAGGATTTCACTAAGGCATTTGATGCTACATGCTTTCCTCTTACACTATTTTCAAGCACCTTTGACCCGGGATGGGCATCGGGATCTCAACATCCGCAATACAAAGGCTTTTAGAATTGTTGGTAGAGGTTTCGCAGACAATGTGAACTAATGTTTTCTTGAAGTTGCACACTATGGAATCATTGAACTCGTGTGCATCTTACTTCAGGTAATAATAAATCATAGTCCCCGTGTGCATCATATTACTTTCAGGCAATAATAATCATTGTCATACAATTTAGGTTAATGACTCCTATTGAGCAGACATTATAGATGCAACACAACTAAATGGTTCTTAACTGCTTGCTCCACACAATGGTCCCAGTAGTAACCAAATCACATAGACATGTATATGGAAACTTTTTCCAGCTTGCCTGATTTCCTTTGTGCGAGTAATTCATACCTTTTCTTTTCTTTTTACTGGAAATCGGCCCTTCCTAGGACCAAATGTCGGGGCGCGGGTCGGGGAGGAGGGCGCTGGTCGAGGAGGCGCGGGTCGGGAGGCGTTCGAGAGGCAGGCGGCCGGGTCGGGGAGGCGCGGGTCGGGGAGGAGGCGCCGGGTCGGGGGCGTTCGGAGGCAGGCGGCCGGGCTCGAGGCCTGCCGGGTCTGGGAGGAGGCGCGCGGGGTCGGGAGGCGTGAGGAGAATCGAGAGGATAGGGTTAGATCAAAACCCTATCATCTCTCGAACCATATATAGTCAACACGCATCACAGGAGCGGTTCTAGAGGGAACTGCGTGATGCTTGTACATCATGACGGTTTCCCAAGAACCGCGTGATGCGTAAACTATCCTGACGGTTCCCTCTAGAACCAATGCGTGATGTAAACATCACATAAGGTTTAGACTTACACGAAGGTTAATTTATTTGTTGATGCTGCACATCATGCAAGCTATTCTTGTTATGAACTGTGCAAAGCATTGTAAAATGTCGTTCCTACCTCAATCTGACATTTGTTCCATTATATTCTTGAAAACATCTAATTCACGCACTACATAGACAAAAAGAGCACTTCAGGTGATGAAATAGATTTACATATAAACAATAGCTAATTTAAATGAAATAGTGCTAAGTTATATGTCATCATTTTTAGTTAAGGGGTCACATGAATAAACCTTGGGCACTTCACTAATGCTTTAGTGAGCATATTATACATAAAGCAGTATAATATTTGAAAGCGCAGTTTTTGGATGAACTTCCAAGATGGTGTTTTTAGCATTAGTTAATTATAATGTAAAGCCCAAAAGTTTAGCAAGATTTAAAGCATGCTAGGCAAAAAAAAGGAAAAAGGAACAGACAACAAGAATTCCAAAAAGCTACACGAATATCTCAACGGAAAAGTTATTGGCATATCGTGCAATAGTATGTTCAAAATGACTCCAAGAGAGAACCTACCCAATGAAGTGAAGTCGTAGAAGGGCTGTATCCTAAGGAAGATAGACCTATCTGGTAACCTGCTGCACGGTGCAATTTGGCGATGCCCTCCCTAATCTCCAACAGCTATCTTTGTATTCTAACAAGTTTGAAGGTCACATCCCAACTTCCCTAGGCAATGCAAGGGACAACCAAGGCATGTATGAACTGTTGGATAAGCAGTATGATGACAAGTTTGAGTTCAAAAGTTCATATCTAATTCAACTCAACATTACCATGAATATCCACATTGACATCAATATTAAAGATCACAAGTCCATAACACATTAACACATGACAATGGAATAAATAAATTAATTACAATGGAGTAATTAAATTCTTAATTAAAATCTGACCCTTCATGATGATCGTGGCGCATATAGCTAGCTTCCTCACCGGGTTCTTCCTCGAGCACGATCCGCCTCCGAAAGGTGGCAACTCGTCAAATTGATTGTATTCTTCCTCGTCCACTACATTCTCAACTCAGACAATCCTCCTTTTTCCATGAAGAACTACGTGGCGCTTCTTATTTGCCGGTCGGTTACATAGAAGACTTGAACAACTTGGTTGCTTGATGCGAATGGTTCGTCTTTGTATCCGACACGTTCGAGGTCCACGGTAGTGACGCCGTGCTTATCGACCTTCACTGTGGGAGATGGACCCATGGCACCAAATAGGGGATCTTGAAAAGCACGAGTCGATCTCCCATATCTCCTCTATTTGCCCATAATCACGAGCTCCTCGGCCCATCGATCTTGAATGCATCTATCACGGACACATTTATGCACTTTGTGCTCTTCCTATCCCGAATGCCAGTATAAAATGTGTACCCATTTATGTCGTTATCCTTGCCATGTGACAATTGTAAAATGTGGCCCTCTTGCCAACCATAGCGGCGTATCATCACTTGATGACCTCCGAGTGATTCGCACCTTTAACCATTCGTTGAGCCGAGCGGTTGTGCTCTCGTGATCAAACCTCCGGCCGTCCGGATTACATTGGCGTACCATGTCTTTGTGCTCGTCGATGTATGGGGACACTTGGGTCATGTGTTGCAAGACCGTGAAATGGGCTTGAGCGTGCGTATCGGATCGGGGTGATTGATTTCCTTCCGATGGTCCGATACCATCCGTCTCCCCTCATGACGAGATAGAGGCACACCAATCGGATCCACAGAGCCATGTAGTCGACGCAGAACTCAATGACCTCTTCCGTTGCATAACCTTGATGATCTCGCCCTCGGTCGAGATCGATTCCGTCGTAGGACTTGAGAATTCCCATGTACCTCTCGAGCGGGTACATATGGCGTAGAAACACAGGGCGCATATCTTTATCTCTTTCACAAGGTGAACAATGAGATGGACCATGATATCGAAAAATGACGGAGGGAAATACATCTCAAGATGACACGAGTCGTCACTACCTCGGCTGCAGAGCATCTAGTCCTTGGGGATCGATGACCTTACGAGCAATTGAGTTGAAGAAATAACACGATCTCAAGATTGCCACTCGGACCTTGTTCGACAAGATACTCCTAATTACAACAGAAGCATTTGTGTCATCGAGACCACGACAATCATGCGACTTCATACCAATTAATTTCAAATCTTGCATAGAAACAAGTTTCTTAATGTTAGCGGAGTAACGGACGGGACTTTCACACCGTGCAAGCTCGCACGATTCATTTCTCTCGGCCTTGGGCAGAGTGTAGCAAGTCGGGGAAGATGCGTTAAATCTGTATCGGTCTCTTTCGGTGCTAACTCGGTCCTTATGTTCATATCGACCAAGTCACGCCGTGCGTTAACACCATCCTTTGTTTTGCCACTAATGTTGACAAGAGACCAATCAAGCTATCGCATACATTCTTCTCTCGTGCATAACGTCGATGCGATGGCGAACTTCTAAGTACTCCCAATAAGGTAAGTCCCAAAAATTGACCGCTTCTTCGGATGTTCTTCTCACGGGTTCTTAATTTACGTCCCTTCCCAAGCACAACATCGATATCCTTAACCATATCATAGACCTCTTTCCCACTAAAAGCCCTTGAAGTGAACCGTCTTCCTTATTTCCGTCGAATTGTTTCTTCATCTTGCGGTATGGGTGACTCCTCGGAAGGAACCTACGGTGGCGCATATACGATTTCTGCGAGTTGTTCACCATACACTCTCCGTAGCATCTAAGCGGTCGCGGATGGGCTTTGGCTCCTTTTGTCTTGAAGCCCGACAGTTACCAAGGGCGGGAAAATCATTGATGGTGCGAGAACAACATGGCGCGTAAAGTGAAGTTCTCTCGTTTATGCGCATCCCATACTGTACCCCTTCGTTCCACAAGTGTCACAAGATCTTCGGCAATGGTGCTAGGTACACATCAATATCATTCCCGTGTTGCTTGGCCCTTGGATAAGTAGTGACATCAAAATGTACTTCCGCTTCATACTGAGCCAAGGAGGAAGGTTGTACATACATAGATTCACGGGCGGTGCTATGTCGGTACGCTCATGTTACCGAAAGGATTCATTCCATCCGTACTCAACCCTAACCTTATGTTCCTCGGTTCAAGCACCGAACTCTTGAAGCTCGATCGAAGTTTCTCCACCGCGAGAATCGCAGGTGTCTTAGCTTTCCATCTCTCTTACGCTCCTCGAGTGCCAGCGCAGCAATCTTGCCTCCTTTGGGTTCGCAAATAAACGCTTCAAGCGTGGGATTATAGGTAGATACCACAACATCTTAGCGAGAGGTCCTTGCTTCACCTTAGCGATATTTTGGCGCTTGTATCGGGATGCTTTGCACACGGGACAATAATGCATGTCTGCATACTCTTTACGGTAGAGGATACAATCGTTCGGACATGCATGTATTCTTTCTACTTCCATTCCCAATGGGCAAATAACCTTCTTTGCTTGATAGGTGGTCTTTGGGCAACACGTTTCCCTCCGGAAGGATGTCCGCTAGGAGACCTAACAACGCCGTGAAACTCTTATCGGACCAACTATTGCTTGCCTTCAATTTCAGCGGTTCAAGCACGGTTGACAACCTTGTGTATTCCGCATGCGGCCGGGAACAAAGGTCTCACCGAGTCCTCCCTTAAGCCCTCGAATTTACAAAACTCTCTCTCACTCGTAGTTCTCTTACGCATCGCGTAGCATCGATCAGTTGTCATCGTGCCCCTATCCTCATCAAAAGCACATCCACATCCGCAAATCGTTGACTTCCTCGGCGATGTCGTCATTATTAACCACGGTATAATCTGCTCTTCACGTGGATGGTCCAACATGTATACCCTTTTTGAAACCCCTCAATCAAGTGCGCCGATCTGCGCGTTGTTAAACATCTTGATTACGCAATCAATGCAGACGTTACATAAAATTTATCCCCTTCTTCAACATATCACCTTTCGTGGCTCTTCTAAAAGCAACCACGCCATTAATGTAATCTTGACTCACACGGTTCACACCGTACATCCGATTCGATCCATCTACAATACGCATGTAACAAATTAGTGTCAAATTGATTAGCGATTAATTTATAGCAAATGAAAATGTGCAATATAAACTCATTCTCCAACATTTGTATCTAAGGTTATTGAAAGAAAACTCTTCACTAGTTATGTACCACAGCGGTGGCATAGCGTAGCCATGCCTACTGCCACAACCATGATCCCTACCTCTCGACACGATATCTATCTCAATTGAACAATCATGCAACCCAAATATAGGCATCACCTCATACAACACTTATTAACCTAAAATACCGGAACAGTAAATGCAATATTGCTTGACCCAAACCCCACCGTCTTCGTGAACCTGTGTAAATTTTATTTTTTAAGCCAATTAATTATCCTAACTCAAATTTTAGTGATTATTAGACCTAATTCAATTTTATAAAGTTACCACTCCTAAGTCAAATTTTAGTTCATTAGTTATAAGGTTTCAAAACTAAGATTTGCGGGGCTAATATTATTTATTCCAACATTGACGGTGCAAGATCATGTGCTCATACCGGTATTAGAGGAGGAGCCGCAGGTGGAGGAGCGCAGGTGGAGGAGCTAGGGCGGGAAGTGGCGCTGGGCGGTAGACACAAGCAGTGAGGAGCTAGGGGCGAGGAAGTGGCGCAGTTGGAGGAGCTAGGGCAGGAAGTGGCGCTGAGCGGTAGACACAAAGTGTGAGGAGCTAGGGCGAGGAAGTGGCGCGAGTTGGAGGAGCTAGGCGAGGAAGTGGCGCTGGAGGCGGTATACAGCAGCGCAGATGAGGAGCTAGGGCGGGAAGGGAAGTGGTAGACACAGTGCAATCTCGACAGAGGAATGTCTCGGCTCAATTTATATGAAGCACAGAAATCACGAGGCGGTTCTATTTGAACCGTGCGTGATGAACAATATCACGCAGCGGTTCTCAAATAGAACCGTGCAGTGATGTTACATGACGGTTCTATTTGAGAACCGTCAGGATAATGCCCATCACGAGCGGTTCTATTTCGTAACTGCGTCGTGATAGGCCAACTAACGCCAAAAGATAACCCAGACAGACCCAACACAGACGGTTCCAAAGGAACCGTCTGTGAAGGGCCGTCTGCTATAGCCTCTTTTGTAGTAGTGATAGAATCTGAAGATATTTAGAATTGCCAACATGCCAATGACATGGATAAAACAAGTAGCTAGTTGAAAACTTAATTTATCAATTCAATTAGCCATAGGGCATTTGTCTAGTAGTAGCAATCCAATCTAAAGACAACCATTTGTATGAGTATTCAAAAACACACAGTGAACTAATGCCATGTTAAATGCACAAGAAATAGTTGAGATTAAGGGATTTTGCCCAGCCACTAGCATCTAGATTAAAAGAGTACGTCGATCTAGGAACCAATTTTGAGCGATGATCTTTCAAAATAAATAGTAACCCTTTATGTGGATAAAAGGATCGGCTAATGAACTAAATGATCTAGAGAATACATTAACTAGGCCAAGGCTTAATGAGATGAATGTACAGAAGGGAAAACCTTAATGAGGTAGTAAGCTAATGCCTTTTCATATACAAGTATTTAGAAGATGTGTTAATTTAGTTAGCCCGTAGCAATTAATCCAAAAGAGAAAGAACTCAATAAGATGCAAGAATTGCAATACAGAGCTACCAAGTAACAGTAAGATGGAGCCATATCAAGTGCCAAAATAAATTACTTAGAAAGTATGATTAGCCATTAACATTTAATCTAGAAGAGTAAAACTAATCATGAGTCAAGATTTGGAATGTGGTTAACCTTATGCCATGAACATGACAATACTAATAGTGTTACTAGGTCTTTGAGATGATTGATAGAAATTACTAAAGCAATCAGAGATTGAAAATCATTAGTATGTATTTTAGTTGGAGGTTACCCAAGTGTAGTAGTTATACCTTATTATAAGTTTAGTCATGATAATGACTACAAAAAGTTCACACTTTAAATATGGAATTCCCAGCATGACCTCCCATACAAGTCCCAGTAAGGTGCTCTCAATAGAACATAACAATTCAACAACAAATCGATGCAAATCAAAACGCTAATAATGTTTACACACGAACTCGGAATTAAATGAATCTTTTTGCTAATTTCATCTAAAATGATTCTCAGTATAAATATGCAAAAATATTTGGATTTGCTTACTGTTGGATTTATTTCTCCATTTGTGTTTTGTTTTTGTTTCTTTCGAATAGACGCTGGAATTCGCGAGCAACGTTATCAACGATCAAGCGACCTCACCCTCTGAACAATATATGCAAGGCAAACACCTCCTTTGATCATGTTAATCCTAGTATTTCACTTACCTTACTTTGTTTTACAAATTCATTTATGCATATATGTATGTTTTGTATGAAAATGTTATGTCTGGGAAGTCGGTAGTTGTAAATCCTATTTGCTGCATGTATCTCCTTGAAAAATTTATAAGTTCAGCACTTATTGTTTATCTTATTCTATAACTCATGAGTTGCAGAATTAGCCTCCTTAAGATTCTTCAGCAGGTCTTCTTTTTCTTCCCTTAGCTTCTCCGCCTCGGTTATCTCGTAGTTGAGTGAATCAGCTAAAGTCTTTTCATCGCTCTTAAACCTGCAAAGGTTAAAGTCAATATGAGAACAAGACAAGTAGTCAAAATTCCAAAGACTACATGTGATTCATAGCCGAGGGAAGATTTATTTTGCTTCTTCTCATTGACCACTTCTGTTTGATGTTTGAGTTGAGGGATAGGGGTCGCTACGACAACGCCTGGTCGTAGGTCTTGAGCGAGAACTGGCACTCCTTGAGCCTCCTAACTCTCTTGATGACTGAGACCTATCTCGACCACCCCAAGAGCAGCACTTCCCTCGACCACAGGCCGTGCTGGCATAGTAGTTTCCTTCACAAAAGACGTAAAGCTCTTCTAGTTCTCCTTTTTAAGTTACTTGACAATATCACGAGAGGCAGAAACTGCGAAAGTCTTGTTGTCGTAGTAGAAGGGTACCTTGGTCTTGAGGGCTTTATGTTTGAGAGCTTCGGTCGCTTCAACCGTCTCTGCATTCTCTGCAGCCGCCATATATGCAGCGAATTTAAGGGTCTAGTCGAAGCAACAAAGCTTGAGCCTGTGCCTCCCTAGTCGGTGACCCTCACAAGGTAACGCTTTTTGACCAGAGGAGCCTTAAGCAACAAAGATTTGCCGAGTGCCAGATGTTTGCCGTGTGCTTTATATCTGACACTCGGCAAATAGCCTCTTTGCCGAGTGCCCGATAGAAAGCACTCGGCAAAGTCGAGGACACTCGGCAAAGAAACCGTCTCCGGTAGTGCTTGCTTTCCTCCGCCCCTATTCTAGCGATCATCAATTTGACCCCGTCCTATCAGCTCTCCTGCATCGGCCCGGAGATCAACTTCTAGCTGCTTGTCTCGGCATCGAGCCACAGTTGCGCAACGCCCTCTTTCGTGTCACCGATGGGCTCACCATGGAGGTCATCTAGATGATGCTCGTCAGCAAGATCACCATCGACCTCATCAACCTCGCCGGCGGCTCCACCATCGACCTCTGCGGCAAGACGCGTGCCTCCTCACTACACTCCCCTCCCACAACGCCACAGCCCGTGGGCACCACCATCCTTCGGTGGCGGCACAGCTCACGGCGGGAGGAAGCGTCGCAGCTAGAGCTCACTGGAGAAGCAGTGGCGCCAGCCAGCAGGGAGGAAGAAGGAAGGAGGGAGCACAAATGTGACCGAGATCTGTCAGACTCTTTATGAAGTAAATAACAGCACAGCACAATAAAGTGCTAATGACGTTTTTTAGCTCTTGTAGTTTATACATCTCTAGATGTTGTAGACACATTTTCTCATGGAAATAAAGAGATTGGTTAATTTTAATTTTATTTATTATAACATAATATCAATGATAAAATAGAGGAAAAATACACCGTATCAATAAAACAATATTTTTATCATTAAAATTGTTTTACAATAGCAATGTTTTTTCGGCAACTTTCACTCCACGTGCTCCCCATAATCTACCCCGGCTAGTTGCTGCCTGAAGGAGCTTCACCGTCGTTATTGTTGCCGGAAGGAGCACCACCGTCGCTATTAATCCCGGAAGGAGGATCACCGTTCTTTTCCCTCTCCTTCTGAAGGCCCTTCTTAATTTCAGCATACAGTTGTGCTTTCTCACCGACAATAATATCGACCTTCTGCTTAATTTTTAGCAGTCCACTCTTCCCAACTCTATGTCCAGTTTGCTCGAGTTTCATGACCTTTTTGTTCAGTGAATTAATCTGCGGCAATAATCAAATAACACATGAAATATATACCATTGTGCAGTACTACTCAAACATTACATATATGAATTTTCCCATACATACCCGCCGCGCTGCCCAGCTATAATAGGTATTTTTGCGGCATTGCCGCTTAAGCGTAGAGTAAACACTCAATTCCTTTTCAGCCTCTTCCTTCGTCTTGTGCATGAATTCTAGAGTGTCCTGCATGCTCAAATTCTCCACCCTCTCTGTTTGCCTGGCCAGCATGCTCGGGTATATCGTAGCACTAGCACTGGACTGTCCTTCTTCTGGCTTGGCGACATAAGAAGATTCGAGTATTTCTGGCGTATGTTCATGCCATTTTGCGTCATCAAATTCATCCTCAGGGTTGATGTTTTCATATTCCTGCATGGCCGGCTGTGTAGCCGGAGGCGTTACCTCATCTGCTGAAACACATGAAACAACAATGTGCGCAATTAGCAGAATGGCTCATACACATGTAATCTAGATTTTATGCTCGAAATATTATGATTTACTAACCATTTTCAGGATGTGTGGAAAGATTCTCATGCAGTATGTCCAATTCCAGCTCCATGATTGGGTCGATCACTTGGGGCGCGCTAATATTAGTGCTCACCGCTTCGCAGTAGCTAGACCATGAATCGCGCAGTTGCCCACTGGAGTCGTTCCTCAGCGTCTCGACGCTCTTTGAGATGAAGTTGCGCACCCACTCGTGCGTGCGCTTGCGGAGACTAAACAAGAAAAGACATGAAATTAGGATTGCCGTGTATATAACTATAGTACTGCAGTTCATACAGTAGGTGAATGTAAACACCGTAAGTTTATAGAGTCACTTACTCAACATACTGCATCTCGACCCTGAGGATTTGTCGATTGGCGTCAGTGTACTTGCGCTCAATGATCGCGTGCTCAAAAGTTCCGGGGTCCGCACTATGAACTATGAAGTCTAGTATCCGTCTCTCTGCGCCAAAAGGCAAATGTTACAGGTAGAGATTTATTCAGGAACAATTCAATCACTCTTGCAAACTAGTTACATACGAAAGAATCTTAGGCATCCATGACCATGAGATAAATAATATAGTGCATGCTTACCGCTTTCGTGCTTGACCTCCCTGACAACGTGGCAGTTGCCGCACTGCAGTTGCCCTTGCGAGAAGGTCACGAAGACGACATCCTGCTCGATGGGACAGACGTCCGGGCCACCCTCGCCGGTGCCATCTGCGTTGCCTTCCTCGATGCTCCTGAGCAGCGCAGCAATCTCGTACTCGCCTTCTTCAATGAACTCGTCGTACAGTGAAGGGCTAGCAGAAACGGGAAAGCCCGCGAACAGATCTTCGCTTCCCGCTACCGGCATCAGCATATGATCATGGAGGCCGTACGCCGGCGACGGGGCCAGCATCTGCTGGTGCTGGACGTGCACGGCCGGCGCCTGAGGGTGCTGCGCACGAATGGTAGGCACCGGATGGGGCTGGACATGCAATGTCGGCGGCGCCTGATGAGGCTGAACGTGAACGGTGGGCACCTGACGGGGCTGGACGTGGATCGTCGGCACCGGATGGGGCTCGACGGGTACGGTCAGAGCTTCCAGCACAGTCGCCAAGGGAGTCTCCAGCGTGGGCTCGTTGAGGAAACGACTGATGTCGCAGTCAGAGTCGTACTGCTCGTTGGCCATGGTAACTCGTCGGAGTGGATTTGGAAGGAGAGGACGGTAGGGTAGGGTAGGGTGCGGTAGGGAGGTGCGACGTGGTATTGATAAGTTCGTAGGTTATTGGAGTGAAGCGCCTGGACTTGAATGGAGACGGCGAGGGCGTATAAATACGGCGCGAACGGGCGGCAGTTTGCAGAGCGTTCGGACGCGACTGTTCGAGTGGAGGCGGCGGTTGGCGCGCGCGCGCGAGTTTTCCCGCACGTGCTTGCGGTTTGAGGAGGGCGCGAATAGTTTACGGCCGTTGGATCGGTATCGGACCGCGTGGGAGGAGGCAACTGCATGCGTCCATCCCGGCGCGCGCGCGCGTGCTGATTATCGCATGACGGTTGAAACTTGGACGCGATTCTTACCGCGCACGGGAAAACTTTCAGGTTTGTGGTATCCATGTTCATGCATGAAAAAAAAAATGAAATAAGAGAGGGTCTCATCTTGAGATTCTCCTCATCAACTATTGGATCATTTTTAAAAGGATTTATCCGACGGCTGATGGGGAGAATCTTACGTAGCAAATTTCCTTCTGTTCATGCATGAGCTAGTTGTAAGTTTACGTGTCAGTTCAAGGGGGTACCAAACTCAAAAAATAAAAATAAAGGTGCCGATACACATTGTTGCTCACCTGACTTGCGTACATTCTCTCTTAATAAAGGTGCCGATGCAGTGCACGTAGCTTAATAATGTGCAGGAGTACTTTATCTCTCATATCTAAAGATTTCGGGAGGCTACTCGTAACAAATTGCTACTCCTTACAAAACATATGCACAGTTTTGCAGGAGTAAGACCATATTTTTCCCTTTTAATAATTATTACTTATAACAAAACGTGCAATTAGATGCACGAATTCATATCGTTGCACGGTACCAAATTTGTATTCGGAGCAGCCCATTGACACATATCTCCTCGACCCCACTCTATATGTTCATTGCTCCAGGAAAGTTGTGTGCACGCTTGTTTGTGGATTGCCAATTCACAAAACAAGTATGGAATATGTTGCCTACGCAGCAAGGACAATCATCAGTCGCAAAATGGTCGATCGTCAGCCTAGTCTAACTAACATCCCCTAGCCAAAGACAAAGGTCCTGTCAAAAAAAAAAAAAAGGGCCGAAGAGAAAGGCATTTGATGCGGTAGTTATTGATAAGGACATCCCTCCTTCGGATACACGTACTACACAAGACCTTACAGATTTGGGTGTTGGACTACAAGGTCCTATGACAAGAGCTAGAGCACGTGACTTAATCTATCAGGTAAAATCGTTTCTAGGGCTGAGTGTATTATTTGATAACTCTATGATGCTGCCTAATGGAGATGATTTACTTGTACTCAGAAATCTAGGATTACGACCACTTCAAGAAGGCCTACGACCAGTTCAAGAAGGTCTACGATCACTTCAAGAAGGCCTACGACCAGTTCAAGAAGGTCCACGACCAGTTCCGCAAGGCCTACGACCACTTCAAGAAGGCTGTGGATATCATGGGGATATGCTCCAGATCTTAGGATGATGTGACAATTGGCAATGGCGTTAATGGTTTGTCGTTTCACGGGTTTCGACAAAGTTTCAAAGACTTCGCTCTTTACGGGCGGGGCGATCTGACCGCCATAACACGGCGGTCCGACCGGTCCCAAATCGATCGGACCGCCATGTGCGCGGTCGGACCGGCCGTGACAAAAGTGGTCAAAACCGGTGGGCCAAAAATAGAGGTGTAGGCAAGTGAGGATCCCATTGTTCTTGCTCCCATAATTTTGGAGACTCGATAAAAGTTCTATTGGTTTAAAGTTTCCAGAGGTTTCGGATTTTCGGGGTTGAAAATTGGCTAAGTCCTTCTGGCGGTCGAGCCCGCCCCTGAGGCGGATCGACCGGTTGTTACTGAACGTCGCTGTCGTGGCGGCGTTGTTCGCTGGTTAGGTCAAAGTCATGATTTTCGATGCATATGTGTTGCATGATGCATGTTTTGACTAACGTGGGTCAAGTTGCGAAGAACTTGTTCCGGTTTCGATTTGCTTGTCTATTGTTGTGCGAGGTTGCTTGGTGGTCAACGACGGTCAGCGGCGAGGATGATCGGGGCGAGGCTTGGAGAGCTTAGGTCGAGCGATCGGCGATGCGGGTGAGGTCAATGAAATCAAGTATGGTGCGAATGGACAAGGATGACCGAACAGACGATTCGGTGCGGCCGGTTTGATCAAGCGGCGCGGAGTCGGTGCAAGTGCCATGGTGGTTTCGGTGGGAGCCGGATGGGAGAGACTTGCCGACATGGAGAGAGCCGTGATCAACCTACGTGGCGGAGCATGCGAAGTGCTTGCGAAGATGGACTCGGTCTTGGAGAAGGACCGAGAAGGGTATTTTGGTAATCTTACCAAATATCACCTTGGTGACCTTTTGCCTACCCACGGCGCAAGGCAGCGCAAGAGAAGCGGTTTAGGTTAAGAGGTGTTGTAGACGGCACTTTAAAATGCGTGCGTGTGTGACCCGTTTGTGTTGGGCCTTAACGGAGCCCATTTGAGTTAATTTTCTAGAAGGTCTAAGTCTCCACTATAAATAGAGGAGGAGGTGGCTGCACCCCTGAACCTTTTAATCATTATTGAAACCCTAGTTTTGGCTTAGGAGAGGATTAGTGGAGGTTAGGGTTCTAGAGAGTTTTGATTTGATCTTGTGCTCTTGGATTGAGCTTTGTCCTCCATTGATGGAGTGGTCAAACCCAAACCCTATCAATCAATCCAAAGAAAGCTTTGATCAAAGATGTGTCTCTTTGCCCTTCTTCTCTCTATTTGGTGATTTTGAGTCTTTCTTTGATTCGCATGTTTTGATTGATTTCTTTACATGATATAGCTTGTTTGTGACATGTGGGAACACATCTAAGATCATCTTGATCATCAATCACCCACGAGCAAGTTTTTGGGTCACGTTTTCGTTTTGACTCGGTTTTGAACCATCCATCTCTCAAACTGAAAAATGTCGTAACTTTTCCATGGATCTCCATGATCTTCAATTGGAATAGGTTCCTGACATCCTAGAGAAGGTGTGTTCCAAGTTTCATGAAGTTTGGAGTTGTAGATCAAAAGTTAGACCTATTTGCAACTTCGTTTTTCGGTGATTTCACTTGTTCATCTACCGGAGGTCGACCGCCCTAGCTAGAGGTCGGACCGCCCCTTGGAGAGGTCAGACCGCCCCTGAGTAGAGGTCAGACCGCCCTTCTCTTAGGAAATTAAGTTTCGATTGTTTTTGGTTGTTTTGCTTCGGGGTTTTGATTGGATTCAATCCTAGTCTTCCGCTGTACTGGTATATCGATCTTCATAGCTTCTATAGCTATTGGAGTGAAATTTGTGTTGAATCTAATCGAGGTTGAAAAAGTGAGCGTGCTCCTATTCACCCCCTCTAGTCGCCTTTTCGGTCCAACAAGTGGTATCAGAGCCCGGTTAGTTCAATCTTGATCTTAACCGGTCACTGAACTTGGCGATGGATAAGTACTCCACCAAGCCGCATATCTTCGATGGGCACGACTATGCCTATTGGAAGAATCGCATGCGAGTCTTCCTTGAGAGCGAAGGACAAGCTATATGGGAGGTTGTTCGAGCCCCGCTCGTTCTTCCTGAAGTTGTTACGCCGGCTTCAACAGCCCTCTTGGCTAACAACAATAAGGCAAAGAACCTCTTGTATGGTGGGCTTGGTAGACAGGAGTATGATCGAATTTGCAATCTTGAGACTGCGCACGAGATTTGGAACACCCTCGAAACCTACCATGAGGGTTCGTCTCAAATCAAGAAAGTACGCCAGACAGTCTATAAGCGTGAATATAACAAATTCGAGATGCGTCCTGGAGAGAGCATCGATGACATTTTCAGTCGCTTCAACAAAGTGATTAATCAGATGAAGGCTGTTGGAATTGAATATTCTCAGTCTGAAAATGCCACCCACCTCTTGGCCGCAATCAACACCAAGGAGTGGGAGATAAAGGCTACCGCCATTGAGGAGAACGTCAACCTCTCTGATCTGACTTTGGAGCTGCTCTATAGCAAGCTTAAGACTCATGAGATCAAGAGGATTGATCATCCCAAGAAGGAAAATATGGCCTTGGTAGCAGACCCGCTCAAGAGAGCTTCTGATGGGTCTTCTGAGTCTTCTTACGGATTTTAAACTTTGGTTTATCGCAATCCATGAAGAGGAGTTTGAGAGTCTTCTGAGGCCGAGTTAGCCCTCATAGTCGAGAAAAGCCACACGGGCCTATAACAATATGAGAAACAAAAGAGAGGAGGTCCGTGACTTGCTATGAGTGTGGTGAGCTTAATCACATCAAGACAAAGCGCCCCAAGTTGAAAGGAAAGAGCAACCACAAGGAAGGAAAGCCACTTGGAAGAAGCCTCAATGGAACAAATCAAGATTTGATCTTGCCAAGCTCACAAAGGCGACTCAGGGTTCTTGCGCTTTTGGGGAACAATCCTTAAGCGATGTGGACTCCGGGAGCGAGGATGACAAGGAGGAGGAGATCCCTCAAGACAAGAAGAAGGGGAAGGCCAAGGACTTCACCGGCGTTTGCTTCATGGCCGACTCCGACGACGTCGACGACGATGAGGTACCTCTCTCCTATGATGTCCTTTACGATAGATGCGAAACTATCTTTGAGCAACTCATGAGCCAGATAAGGCGTTAGAGTATATCATGGCTAGAAACAAGGACTTAGAGTCTCAAGTAGATAATTTGACTTTAGAACTTGCAAATACTAAGACTCTTGAATCTGATGAATGTTCTTCCTGCCATGCTCTACACTCAGAATTTGCTAAACTGCAATCTGCTCATGATATTGCTTTGCAACAACTTGAAAATGCTAGGACCGAGTTAGTTGAGGTTAAATCTGCTCCTTGTGAAAAATGCTTAGATTCCGACAAGTTGGTTGCTCACAGTGTTATTGATCCTAGCCTTTGCTCTTTTTGCATTGAACGCGAACATGAAGTTAAAGATATCTTAGAAGCGATTAGAGCTAAATATGCCAAGCTTAAGAACAAGATTGAGTCTTCTACATGTGCTTCATGTCCCGCTCTTAAACTTGAAATTGCTTTATATAAGGAAAAATATGCTAGAGCTATTAAAGGCAAAACTTGTGAGTCATGTGTTAATCTTGAAAAGAAAATGCTTATCTTAAGGATACCTTAGAAAAATTTTCTAAAGGTAAGAAACAATTAAACATGATTACGGACAAATCTAAGACTCCTTATAAGAAGCAAGGATTAGGATACAACTCTGTCCAAGATAATTCTAAGCCCCAAGTAACTCAAGTCTTGGAAAATGGGTTAGTTGAATTTAAAACCCAACTTTGCAAAAACTACTTTTAAATCTGCGGTTTTGCCCAAACTTCATTAAGTCAAAGGGTGCTTCTCCCAAAGGTATCAAGTACCATTGCACCTATTGCAAGAAGAATGGACATTTGGTTGAGTTACATTGGCGTAGGTTGAAAAATGATAAGAAAAATTTTGCTAGAATTTCACTCAATCAACCTAGAGCTTTTATGAGACATGGTAATGTAGAAAAGAGGAAACTTGGTTTAGGATTTGTGTCACATGCTCATCATCATGTTCCTAGACAGGATAACTCTTATGTTAAAGTAACCATTGCTCATAATGAACTTCAAACTTAATCAAGGATAGCATACGCTTTGCATACTACTCAGAGATGTGTGTCTCGATCTTGGGTTCCCAAGTCTTGTTTAACTAACTTGATGTTGAGACACATTGTTCTTCCGTGCCTTGATTTTAAGGATTACCGCGGAAGAGGAAGGACACGTGGTTCGTCGACTCATTGTTCACGCCACATGACCGGAGACTCAAGATGGTTCACCTCCTTCACGCGGTCGACGGTGATGAATTCATCACCTTTGGAGATGATAGGCAAGGGCGGATTGAAGGAAGGATCGATCGGGGTGAGCGACAAGTTCATCCTCAAGGGCGTCGCCCTTGTGGACAAGCTAAGGTTTAATTTGCTTTGTCTCTCAACTTCTTGATGATGGCTATGAGACTAGATTTAAGAAAAATGCTTGTCGGGTGCTTGATTCAATTTGGTGAGCTTGTTTTGGGATTACTAGAGTTGCTAGGATCTTTGGAGTGATTTTTCCGAATCTCTTCTTGGTTCTCTCAAGTGCTTAATTTCATCTTCTTCTTCGAGTTACGGCTTTGGCACCGTCGTTTGGGGCACATTGGTTTTGATCATCGACGCGAGTTAGCAACCTTGAGCTCATGAGAGGTTTGCCTAAACTCAAAGCCGTCAAGGATCTTTGATGTGCGCCACAGTAGGCATGGCAAGCAAGTTGCCGCCTCACACTCATCGATGACTATGGTCATGGTAGACGGACCGACGGTTGCTTCATATGGATCTTTGTTGGTCCCGCTTAGGTTCGGTCGATTGGTGGAAAATGGTACATTCTTGTCATAGTCGATGATTTTCTAGATACACTTGGGTGTTCTTTCTCACTTGAAGGATGAAGCTTTTGATCATTATCATGATCTTGTTCTTCGTTTGGCTTCGAACTTCCAAGTGCCTTGAGAGCGATCCGCATGACAATGGCACGGAGTTCAAGAATGCATCTTTGCTTCCTTTTGTCTTTGGCGTGGAATTGAGCATCGCTTCTCCTCCCACACGTCCCTCAACAAAATGGCGTTGTGGAAAGGAAGAACAGGACTCTAGTTGAGATGGCTAGGACAATGCTAGATGAGTATAGCACTCAGGAGGTTTTGGGCGAAGCTATTTCTCTTGCTTGCCATATTGCAAATCGTGTCTTTTGAGACCGTCTTTGGGCAAGACTCCTTATGAGCTTCGTTTTGTAGAAAACCCTCTGTCTCGCACTTTGAGTCTTTGGATCCAAGTGTTTTATTCTCAAGGCAGAAATCTAGATAAATTTGAGTCAAGAACTTTTGATGGTTTATTTTGGGTTATCCCGCTCATTCAAGGGGTTTTCGAGTTTTAATCTTTGAAACTAACTTTGTTCAGAGACATGCAATGTCACTTTTGATGAGACTAGCCACAGAGCTAGATCGGATATTTCGTGATGATACAGTGTGAGAGAGTATATTTGTAGAGGAAGATGATGATGGACTCGATGATACTCTTCCACTGCTTTGTTGACATTCCTATTCTGCACAAGAACCCGCCGTGACTACTTCGCCTTGGTTGAGGCACTGCGCATCTTCATCATCGCAGACTGCGGAGGTCGAAGAGGTACTTTCTTCTCGGTGCGCCACTTCACATTCAAAAGCAAAGATCCGCCGGATCGGATGATAGGTAATATCCATGAGCGAGTCACTCGCTCCGGTATCATGATCCAAACCTCTATTCTCATTACGCTTTTGTAGCTTCTTTTGAACCCCGCGATATATCACATGCTTTATCCGATTCGAGTTGGGTCAATGCCATGCATGAGGAGTTAGAGAATTTTGAGAGGAATAAGGTTTGGAACCTAGTAGAACCTCCTAGTGGTCATAATGTTATAGGAACCACTGGTCTTCAAAAACAAACAAAATGAGGATGGTTACGTGGTTAGAAACAAGGCTAGGTTAGTAGCTCGGGGTTTTAGCCAGTTGAGGGGTTAGATTTTGATGAGACCTTTGCTCTGTTGCTAGACTAGAAGCTATTCGCATTCTTCTTGCATTTGTCGCCTCTAAGGGCTTTAGATTATATCGGATGGATGTTAAGAGTGCCTTTACGAATGGTTTTATAGAGGAGGAGGTTTATGTTAGGCAACCCCTGGCTTTGAGAATCCCAAGAACCCACATCATGTCTTCAAGCTATCCAAAGCCTTGTATGGTCTTAAACAAGCCCCTAGAGCACAGTATGATAGACTTAAGACCTTCTTGCTTAAGAATGATTTTGAGATGGGTAAGGTAGACAAGACCTTGTTCATTCTTAGGCGTGGCAATGATTTCTTACTTGCTCAGATTTACGTTGATGATATTATCTTTGGTGGTTCTTCTCATGCTCTTGTTTCTAGCTTTTACGAGACTATGTCCGGGAATTTGAGATGAGCATGATGGGAGAGCTCAATTACTTTCAGGGCTTCAAATCAAGCAATGTAAGGAAGGATCTTCATCCATCGACGAAGTATACTAAGGATCCGCTCAAGCGCTTGACATGGGTGATCGCAAGCCGATCGCCACTCCCATGGCGACTTCGATCGCTGGATCGGATGAGGAAGGAGAAGCCGTGGATCAACGCGAGTACCGCATGACATGATCGGCTCCCTCCTGCACTGACGGCATCAAGACCGGACATCCACTTCACGATCGCCTCTGCGAGGTTTCAGCGTCTCAGAACTTCCCATCGCCAAGCGATTAAGCGCATATTCGGTATTTACACTCTACCCTCGGTATGGCATTTGGTACTCTGTTCTTCTTCTTTATCCATTCGGGGTTTTCGATTCGATTTTGCGGTCGTCGGCTTGATAGGAAGAGTACCTCGGGCACTTGTCACTTCCTAGGCACTTCTCTTGTTTCTTGGTCTTCTAGGAAGCAGTCCTCTGTTGCACAATCATCTGCGAGGTGAGTATGTAGTCGCTTTGCTAGTTCTTTGTAGTCGATTTTGTGGATGGTATCCACTCTTAAGGACTACGGGTTAAATTTTGCTAGTGTTCCTCTTTTACGTGATAACATACGCTATTAACATTGCTAAGAACCCCATGCAACACTCTAGGACCAAGCACATAGACATTCGCTATCACTTCCTTAGAGACCATGTCGAGAAGGGTGATATTGTGCTACACTAGTGGAGTCAGAGGCTCAATGGTGATATCCTCACCAAACCTTTAGACCCAACTAGGTTTGCCACCTTAAGAAGCGAGTTAGGGTAATTTATCCCTATGGGTTGGTTTGAGGGGAGTTCGATCTTTTACGATCTTACCTTGTTCTTTTGATCTTTTATTGTTCTTTTACGAACTTGTTGATCTTTTGAACTTTTTAGGTTTTAGGCTTTTATTGCATCGCATTGTATCATATTGCATTCATATGTAAAATACTTCAAGTGGTTTGAAAAATCCAAAAGATGCATTGTAATATAAAATTTTACCTTATCTTTTAAAATTGATGAAGCTTTGCCTATTACCCTTTGGAGCTTTAGTATTTCAATTCTTGCTCAATGCCATGTCTAGTTCTTTGACTTGCTAGAATTATCATGCTTTTACATGTGTAGCTAAGTCTTTGCTATATGAGCTAGAACTTTAAAACAAACTCGAACTAAGAAATTGCAATTTGTGGATGTTTTAGCGAGTTGCGCAATTAGTGCTCCTTTTGTGACATTGGCCTGTCGAATTGCTTTGTTAACTCTTTGATCTAAAATTGACCATTACTTGAGCTTTTGTGTTCTTGAGATTCTAAAATGCTCTTGTGAAAAATTTAAAAATTCAAGATTGTCTTATGCTTAAAATGTGCCAAACTATTCTTACGAGGCCGCTTGTCAAATGACATGAACTTGGAGATAGTTTGATGATCCGAACGATCTCATGGGGATTGCTTGTCGAAATGACATGAACCTCAAGATTTGTCGCATACAGGTAGAAGCTTAGAAAGAGTTTGTGGATGGCTCCTAGTCCGGAATCTTCTTTACTAAGATATACCTTTAATCAACTTTTGGTGAAGCTTAGGATGAGTTTGTGGATGGCTCCTAGTCCAGGATCTTGTCACTAAGTTAGATCATTAGTCAACCTCAATATTCAATGCAAATGAGAAAAATGTTGACAAATGGGCGTTTACAAAAGATTGAGCAAAATGATTCAATACGGGACTTGATTGACTCTTAATGTGGTCTTTGTTAGATTTTTGATCTCACTTTGACATTTTGACATGGCCAATTTCACTTTAGGATCCCTGTTGATGAACTTGTTTGAATTTGAGCGTTGCTTAAATTGATCAAATCTATTGCTTTACTTTTGAGCCTTGGTGCTTAGCTTTGATATATATGTCTTACCATGATCTTGCTAGCAATCGGGCTTGATATGTTGTTTGTGCAATATTAGAAATGCTAGCTAGTTCTTTTGGGTAATCTCCAAAGCTTCTTGTAATCAAAAATTGAAAAATACAAAAATGAAGCCACTCCATTGCACTTCATGCATACTTCTTCTTTTGCTTCTTTCTTCATTCTTGCAAATTGCTATCTCTGGATGAGAGGAAGGCGTGATTCCTTGATGACTCCATTGTCAAAGGGGAGAAGATATTTCGATGTTGGGAGAAGTTTATACAAAGGGAGAAAGTTGGAGAATTTGAAATTTTAAAAACCGAGGATCATAGTGAGGGGAGTTTTGAATTGCATTCTTATTGTCTTATTGACTCTTACGAACTTGAATTGCATTTATTACTCCTCACAATGATCAAAGGTCAATTGAACAATTGTTCTTTCATATGGACCTTAAGTGAGATTTTGACTTTTAAAATCAAAGTTTTTATGCTTTCTTTTGCCTTATCTCACTTGTCTATGCTATTCGATGCCGGCTTGGTCATTTCCATTGCTTTCTCTTGCTTATGGACCAAGTTGTGCCTTTGTCGCAAAAACGAAAGTATTTTACTTTTCAAACCTTCAAATTACATTTTTCGGATTATTGCCAATGTGTTCATCAAGGGGAGATTGTGGATATCATGGGGATATGCTCCAGATCTTAGGATGATGTGACAATTGGCAATGGCGTTAATGGTTTGTCGTTTCACGGGTTTTCGACAAAGTTTGAAAGATCGTTCGGACTTTACGGGCGGGGCGGTCTGACCGCCATAGCACGGCGGTCCGACCGGTCCAAATCGGTCGGACCGGCCATGTGCGCGGTCGGACCGGCCGTGACAAAAGTGGTCAAAACAGTTGGGCCAAAAATAGAGGTGTAGGCAAGTGAGGATCCCATTGTTCTTGCTCCCATAATTTTGGAGTCTCGATAAAAGTTCTATTGGTTTAAAGTTTCCAGTGGGTTTGGATTTTGGGGTTGAAAATTGGCTAAGTCCTTCTGGTGGTCGACCGACCTTTGGTCGGCGGTCCGACCGCAAGGCAGCGGTCGAGCCGCCCACGAGGGGATCGACCGTTGTTACTTGAACGTCGCTGTCGTGGCGGCGTTGTTCGATGGTTAGGTCAAAGTCATGAGTTTCGGTGCATATGTGTTGCATGATGCATGTTTTGACTAACGTGGGTCAAGTTGCGAAGAACTTGTTCCTGGTTTCGATTTGCTTGTCTATTGTTGTGCGAGTTGCTTGGTGGTCAACGACGGTCAGCGGCGAGGATGATCGGGGCGAGGCTTGGAGAGCTTAGGTCGAGCGATCGGCGATGCGGGTGAGTCAATGAAATCAAGTATGGTGCGAGATGGACAAGGATGACCGAACAGACGATTCGGTCGGCCGGTTTGATCAAGCGGCGGAGTCGGTGCAAGTGCCATGGTGGTTTCGGTGGGGCCGGATGGGAGACTTGCCGACATGGAGAGGCGGTGATCAACCTACGTGGCGCATGAGCATGCGAAGTGCTTGCGAAGATGGACTCGGTCTTGGAGAAGGACCGAGAAGGGTATTTTGGTAATCTTACCAAATATCACCTTGGTGACCTTTTGCCTACCCACGGCGCAAGGCGGCGCAAGAGAAGCGGTTTAGGTTAAGAGGTGTTGTAGGCGGCGCTTTAAAATGCGTCGTGTGTGACCCGTTTGTGTTGGGCCTTAACGGAGCCCATTTGAGTTAATTTTCTAGAAGGTCTAAGTCTCCACTATAAATAGAGGAGGAGGTGGCTGCACCCCTTCAACCTTTTAATCATTATTGAAACCCTAGTTTTGGCTTAGGGAGAGGATTAGTGGAGGTTAGGGTTCTAGAGAGTTTTGATTTGATCTTGTGCTCTTGGATTGAGCTTTGTCCTCCATTGATGGAGTGGTCAAACCCAAACCCTATCAATCAATCCAAAGAAAGCTTTGATCAAAGATGTGTCTCTTTGCCCTTCTTCTCTCTATTTGGTGATTTTGAGTCTTTCTTTGATTCGCATGTTTTGATTGATTTCTTTACATGATATAGCTTGCTGTGACATGTGGGAACACATCTAAGATCATCTTGATCATCAATCACCCACGAGCAAGTTTTTGGGTCACGTTTCGTTTGACTCGGTTTTGAACCATCCATCTCTCAAACTGAAAAATGTCGTAACTTTTCCATGGATCTCCATGATCTTCAATTGGAATAGGTTCTGACATCCTAGAGAAGGTGTGTTCCAAGTTTCATGAAGTTTGGAGTTGTAGATCAAAAGTTAGACCTATTTGCAACTTCGTTTTTGGTGATTTCACTGTTCATCTACCGGAGGTCGATCCGCCCTAGCTAGAGGTCGGACCGCCCCTTGGAGAGTCGGACCGCCCACAGTAGAGGTCGACCGCCCTTCTCTTAGGAAATTAAGTTTCGATTGTTTTTGGTTGTTTTGCTTGAGGTTTTGATTGGATTCAATCCTAGTCTTCCATTTGTCTTGGTATATCGATCTTCATAGCTTCTATAGCTATTGGAGTGAAATTTGTGTTGAATCTAATCGAGGTTGAAAAAGTGGCGTGCTCCTATTCACCCCCTCTAGTCGCCTTTTCGGTCCAACAAAGGCCTACGACCAGATGACTCGTTGGGAGCACTCTACGACCGGAGAGGCGAGCACATACTCGTTGGACACAATCTATGATCAAAGATAGCATGGACTCCTCAAGACCACCCTAGGACCGATCCTCGACTAGATCTTCGACCGAAATACGCGACACAAGGTCTTTGCGTCACCGTTTGGAAACTAATAAGACTTTGTAAGCGTGGCGAGATCGAGTCCGGTTGTGTACGCCTCATCCCACGGCCGCACAACCTAGGTCGACCTCCTCACGTCCCCCTATATATATCGATGGCCGCCGTAGTTTAGAGGCGGGTTTTTCTTAGATTATTCGCCAATTGCGGTTTAGCGATTATCGGTTTGAGGAACCCCACTTGTAAACTTCATCCATATCCGCAATACAATTGATTGCATCTACCTTGTTCTTGTGAGTTGCTTCGATTGCTTGCGGGAACCATAACCTTCGTGGTAAGGTCGATCGCGTGCAAGCGTGGTCGATAACGACAGCGTCTTGGTGTAGCGAATGCGAGGTGACGATCCGTTGGTCGGAAGCCTCAAAGCGTCAATGTCCTCACGACGAACCAAATCGAACCTATCGGAAGATCGGGCCCGTGACTCATCAAGTGGTATCGAGCTAAGGTTGCCGTTAGGTAATTTCGTTTATCCCTTTTCGTGAGTTTTGTTCCATCACCTAGAGTCCGTAAAAATTGCCCTACAAAAAAATTTTAGATCGTAATTATTCATTTGTCCAAACCACTTTGTGCCTTCGCAATTGTGTTTTCGGTTTAGCGTTGTTGAATTCGAGTCCATCGTCGGTGTCTTTGTTCTTTGGTCTAGTCGTCGTAATCTAGTTTCTAGCGTCGAGTCTTTCTTTGTGTCGATCATCTAGACACCCCCAATCGACCACAACACCACCCCCATACGACCACCTACTCGGATTCGGCTTCTCCACTGATCTGAAAGCGAGCGCTGGTCGGATTCGACCAACCACTCGTGTCCGAGCGAACCTATTTATTATCTTGTTGCTCTCGGACACCCCACCACAGGTCGAAAACAATCGATTGGTCGAATTTTCCATAGCTAAAGTTCGAGAGAGAGAGAGAGTATCTTTTAATTACCTTTGTACCCTGCTCTCCGGAAAAGTTTGTGACCCATATATATCCATAGACCCGGAAAAGGTTTTGAAGAGTTTTGAGTCAAGGTCACATTCGCAAAAAAAAAAAAAACCTAGGTTGGGTTTTTGCAAATCAAAAAAAAGAAAAGAAAAGAAAGCAAAGAGTGCAAAAAAAAGAAGAAGAAGAAAAGAAGGAGTTGCTTTGTGATTTTGGATCGATTGTGTTTGTATCTACCCTATCCTTCCGTTTGCTTGAGCTAGTTCTAGGAGCAGCGTTTGGGCCAAAAGCGTGGCGAGTATTGTGGACTTTATTCAGCTTTGCTAATCTGATTTCATTATTGCTATTCCTAGCTACTAAACATTGCCTATCAGAACTCCACATACTTTCGCCCTCAGTTGGATCCTCGCATTCGCCTCATTGCGTGATCGTACATCCCACCTTCGCCGATCGGACCACTGCCGTAATTTGGTAAGAAACTCATAAGAGCTTGGTAAGGCGGCTTGAGAGTGTGTGATTCCACCCTCAGACCACCTAATAGTGATAGGGATAATACCTTTGTGTTGTCTTTTATCTCCTACTAACCATGTCGGTGAAGGATTGGATGCGCAAGAGTGTATTTTGAGGAAGAGCTCATGGCGCTATTGGATGAACAACGCACTACCGTTAATGAGGACATCGACGAGGGAAGCTTCAAGCTACCACGATCACATTACAACGTTCAATCAACGATAGTATTGCGGCGCTCACTACACGCCTCGAAAGAATGGTGAATCGACCACCAAGCGTTGGTGGTGTGGAACCTCATGGTGCAGCCCATGACCATGAGTTTGATAATGATAATGAGATGCACGACCACGGCGCCTTTGATGCACGACAACGGAACCGGTGAACTTCAACCGTCAAGGCATGAGAGGTAACAATTTTCACAACATAATGCCCATGATGATCCATATGCTAAAGTCAAGTTCACTATACCATCTTTTGCGGGTGCTTATGATGCAGAAATATATCTAGATTGGGAGATGACGGTAGAACAAAAATTGAATGCTCACTTAGTTCCTGAAGTGCATAGAGTTAGGCAAGCCACAAGTGAATTTAAAAACTTTGCCATCATTTGGTGGAATAGGGTTTGCACCGAAGGATTAGCGCATACTACGTGGGATGGTTTAAAGGTTGCTATGCGTAACAGATTTGTCCCACCTTCTTTTAAACGTGATTTGCGTAATAAATTGCAGCGCTTAAATCAAGGTAATAGATCCGTAGAAGAATATTATCAAGAGCTACAAATTAGCATGTTGCGTTGTGATATTATTGAGGATGAAGAAGCTGCAATAGCACGTTTTTATGGAGGATTAAGATATGAGATTCAGGACATAGTGGATTACAAAGAATACGATAGTGTCCCTAGATTGTTCCAACTTGCATGTTTGGCAGAAAAAGAATTACAGGGACGACAACAGAGGCCAAGAAACAATTTTGGGAGCATGTCTACACCACGACCGGTCTTGCGGGGCAAGCCAAAACACCACCACTTTCGGCTACGGTCTGCTGCCCCCTCCATGAGTAGGGTGCGTTCAGCGACACCCGACCACATCACATGCACCGACGTAAGCAAATCTACTAGTGTACAGGCTCCAGCCAAGAGTTCTTCCTCGGTTGCTTCCACTGGTCGTACCACCGGGATTATTTGCCACCGTTGCAAGGGAATGGGGCACGTCATGAAGGATCGCCCAAGTCGTGAGCATACCTTGCCACTACTGACGGTGGATATGTAAGTACTAGTGATATTGAGGATGAATATGTACTTGCGGCTAACATTGCAGTGGAGGAGACGAGAGCATGCGGTGATCTTGATGGTGTAGAGGAACAAGTAGGCTCTTTGTTGACACCGAGTATCATATGAGCCTTGTTGCGCAGCGAGTCTTGGCGCACAAGTGGAAGAGCGGAGCAAAATCAGCGGCATAACTTGTTTCAAACCAGATTTCTTGTGAAGGACAGAGCTGCAGAGTCATCATTGATGAAGGGAGCAACAACCTTGCCACTCGAGATGGTCGAGAAGCTTGGCTTGACCACACAACCACACCCACGTCCCTACTACATCCAATGGTTCAATTCGTGTGGTAAGTTAAAGGTAAACAAAGTTGTGAGCGTGCAATTTTCAATTGGTAATTACAAAGATAGTTCGATTTTGATATAGTACCAATGCAAGCATGCTCTTTATTGCTCGGTAGGCCTTGGATATATGACAATGATGTTTTGCACCATGGTAGAGCTAATACCTACTCGTTCTTACACAAGGGCAAGAAGATTAAGTTATTGCCTTTGACACCAAATGAGATTTTGAAAGATGAAGAAGAGCGCTAAAAATGAAAGAAAAACCGATAAGCATGATTACGAAAATCAGCAAGTAGCAAAATGTGTTTTCCACCTAAAAGGGAGAAAGTGGCGTCTAGTCCTAAGTCCGAGGGGATTAAATTGAAGGATGTGTTATGATTGCCACTAAATCTGAACTTGCTGAAATTTGTGATAATGAGTTGCCATGATATGCTTTGATATGCAAAAATACCTTATACTAAGCTTGAGGATATAGCTAGCTCTTTGCCTCCTATTGTTGCTAACCTTTTGCGGGAGTATGTGGATGTATTTCGGTGAGGTACCCCGGGATTACCACCTATTCGAGGATAGAGCATCAAATTGATTTGATCCCGGGCGACTTTGCCAAACCGTGATGCATATAGGACCAATCCAGAGGAGACTAAGGAAATTCAGCGACAAATCCAAGATCTTCTGGACCGTGGGGAAATCGTTCGCTTACATGGAGTGCCCAATACTATTGTCTCGGATCGCGATGCGAAGTTTTTGAGCCACTTTTGGAGATCGCTTTGGAATAAATTGGGGACAAAGCTGCTGTTTTCTACTACGTGTCATCCCCAAACTGATGGACAAATGGAGGTTGTCAACCGCACATTATCCACCATGTTGCGGGCTGTTTTAAAGAAGAACTTGAAGATGTGGGAAGAGTGTTTACCGCATATTGAGTTTGCTTACAATAGGTCCGTACACTCCACCACCAAGGTAAGTCCGTTTCAGGTAGTGTATGGTTTTAACCCCCGTGCTCCTATTGATTTACTACCTTTACCAACCTCTGAAAAATAAATCTAGATGCTAAGAAGCGTCTGCATTTATTCTCAAGTTGCATGAGACCACTAAAGAGAATATAGGCGTATGGTGAAAAGTATAGGGTTCTTTGGAAATAAAGGTAGGAAAGTTGTCAAAATAGAACCAGGTGATTTAGTTTGGGTTCATTTGAGAAAGGATAGATTTCCGGAATTAAGAAAATCAAAGTTGATGCCTAGAGCTGCAGGACCGTTTAAGATAATTAAGAAGATAAATGATAATGCATATCGATTAGAATTACTGCAGATTTTGGGGTTAGCCCCACATTTAACATTTCATTTGAAACCATCGTGGGAGAAGAAGATGAGCTTGAGTCGAGGACGACTCCAATTCAAGAAGGGGAGTATGATGAGGACATCCCTCCTTGGATACACGTACTACACAAGACCTTCAGTTGGGTGTTGGACTACAAGGTCCTATGACAAGAGCTAGAGCACGTGACTTAATCTATCGGGTAAAATCGTTTCTAGGGTTGAGTGTATTATTTGAGAACTCTATGATCTTTGCCTAATGGAGATGATTTACTTGTACTCGAAATCTAGGATTACGACCACTTCAAGAAGGCCTACGACCGGTTCAAGAAGGTCTCGACCACTTCAAGAAGGCCTACGACCGGTTCAAGAAGGTCCACGACCCGATTCCGCAAGGCCTCGACCACTTCAAGAAGGCCTACGACCGGATGACTTCGTTGGGAGCACTCTACGACCGAGAGGCGAGCACGATACTCGTTGGACACAATCTATGACCAAAGATAGCATGGACTCCTCAAGACCACCCTAGGACCGGTCCTACGACTAGATCTTCGACCGAAATACACAACACAAGGTCTTTGCGTCACCGTTTTGGAAACTAATAAGACTTTGTAAGCGTGGCGAGATCGGAGTCGAGGTTGTGTACGCCTCATCCCACGGCCGCACAACCCTAGGTCGACCTCCTCCGTCCCCTATATATATCTGATGGCAGCCGTAGTTTAGAGGCGGGTTTTCTTAGATTATTACGCCAATTGCGGTTTCGCGATTATCGGTTTGAGGAACCCCACTTGTAAACTTCATCCATATCCGCAATACAATTGATTGCATCTACCTTGTTCTTGTGAGTTGCTTGATTGCTTGCGGGAACCATAACCTTCGTGGTAAGGTCGATCGCGTGCAAGCGTGGTCGATAACGACGACGTCGCGGTGTAGCGAATTACGAGGTGACGATCTGTTGGTCGGAAGCCTCAAAGCGTCAACGTCCTCACGACGAACCAAATCGAACCTATCGGAAGATCGGGCCGCCGTGACTCATCTGTTATCCTTGTCAGTTTGATATTTTTTAAGGAGAGGAACAAGCGCATTTTGATCAAGCCTGCTCAAGAGCCCAGGTGGTGTTTTGGGTGATCAAAGAGAATTTCTGGTCGGGAACGATCTCTTGGTGGGATGGTCAAGTGTTGGGTGTTTCCGTGTTTATAATAGTAAGTTATGTTTTAGTATTTGAAGTATCAGAACATATATGACACTTTATTGAGGAAGTGTGCTTAGCAGTTAGTGGCACAATGAATACCACCTTAAGATAGACGAAATTTTTTGAGTCGATCAGCAAGAATGTTTGTAGTCTTACGAAAATCACGGTCAACGATACTTGTATAATAAGCTCAGGAAGAAGCCTCATTGTACCTAGAATCGACTAGAACTCTCCAGGATATTCGTGCTAACGGTTTCCACGTAGAGACTGAAGAAGAGTATGGTAAGGAATATCTGCTCATTACAAAGCATGAAGAAAGTAAAAAAAAATGTATTAGAATGACTTTCTTCATATGAAACAGAGCTATACTACACTAATATTAAGGCATCTGCAGCCTATACTGCCTTGAAAATCGTATTTAGAAGCTCTGAAATTTTCTATCTCTGGCATGATAGATTATGCCACCTAGGTCTTAACATAATGAGAAATATAATTAACAATTCACAGGGACAATTCGCAGATTTAGTTGCAAGGTTTATGTACCTATACTACCATCGCAGTGAACTGCAGTGGGCCCTCTCATAAAGTCTAGGATACACGTTGGTTATAAGACAACATTCATAATCAGGTATTTGGACCCCGTGACTGGAGAGTTGCATGCAGCCCGCTTCGCTGATAGCATATTTGAAGGGGATTATTTCCTGTTATTAGGGGGAAATCAACCCCTTGATGAAAAATATCGGGAAATAGAGAAGTCAAGAAGATAATTGAAGTCCAGAAGATAATTGAAGTATAAAAGATAATTGAAATACATGCACATGACCCGCGCACTAGTAAAGCAAATAGAGAAGTCCAGAAGATGATTGAAGTCTAGAAGATAACTGAAGTCCACAAGATAATTGATTTGCAAGCATTAGCGAATCAACTGCCTGACCACTTTAGTGATTTGAAGAGCGTGACCAAGTCACATGTGCCTACACACAATGCACCGGAGAGGGTTGAAATACCGATGAAGGTATCCCTAATCTCATCCTAAGGCCTCAAAAAGGACGAGAACTCCAGCCCCTCGAATCTGAAGTAACCGGGGACGCCTGGTGAAAAAGGATAAGAAGGACTTGACACAGCCGATCACCGAAGTTTCCTAGAACCAGAAGGGGATCTAGTTGAGACCTGGCACTAGTATGGAACCTTCAGATAAGGCATACCAGATTTGAACATCCCCATGAAGGGAGACATCAGTATGGATGTGTGCACACACATCGGAGCTGAAAAACTAAAGTGACTTGCCCCCGCAATTGGAAGCAGCGGTGAGCAATGAGGGGTCGGAGTTCTCGTGCTTTTATTCTGAGGCCTCTAGACGGGATTAGGGATACCTTTAATTTTCTTTGTTATTTCAACCCTCTCCGGCACATTGTGTGCAGGCAAATTGCGACTTGGTCACGCTCTTCAAATCACAAAAGTGGTCAGGCAGTTGATTCGCTAATACTTGTAAGTCAATTATCTTCTGGACTTCTCTATTTGCTTCACTAGTGCGCGGGTCATGTGCATGGATTCCCGCAGCTTGCCACGTCATTTCCTGATATTTTTCATCAAGGGGTTGATTTCGTCCCTCTAATGATGGAAACTATACTCATCAAATATGCTGTCAGCGAAGCGGGCTATATGCAAATCTCCAGTCATGGGGTCTAGATACCTAATTATGGATGTTGTCTCATAACCAACGTATATCGCAGACTTTCGGAGAGGGCACATTGTAGTTCATTGCGGTGGTAGTATAGGTACATAAACCTTGCAACTAAACATTCGTAGATGAGAGATTTTTGGTGCTGACCCTTGCGCTAGTTGCATAGGTGAATGGATGTTATATGCTGATGGTCGAAAATTAATGAGAGTTGTTGCGTGTAGGACTGTGTGTCCCCAACGTGTAGTTGGTAAATTACAATTCTGCAAGTGCGATTAGGTAATAAATTTAATTCTTTTAATTATTGCTTCTGCTAGTCTATTCTGGGTGTGGATATGTGGTACAGAATGCTCAACGGTAATTCCCATTTCCATACGATAATCATCAAATATCTTTGAAGTAAATTCTCCAGCGTTGTCCATTCTGATGGACTTCACATGATGATCAGGAAAATTATTTTTAATTTTAATTATTTACGAGATCAGCTTTGCAAAAGTATGATTTCTCGTAGACAATAAGCATACATGCGACCATTTCAAGGAAGCATCGATGAGCACCATAAATACATGAATGGCCATGACAGGGGTTGTATAGGACCACAAATGTCTCCCTGAATACGGTCTAGGAATGTAGAGATTTCATTCTTTACTTAAGGAGTAGAGGGTCTAGAATCAGTTTCCCGGTGGCACATGCGGAGCACACAAAATCTTCTTGTTTCGGAAAATTCTTTAGATTGACATTATGTTCCTGAGAATTAGTATATTTCTCATCATTCTAAGACCAGGGTGGCATAATCTATCATGCCAAAGACATAAAAGTTTAGAGCTTCTAAAAGTTGTTTTCAGGACAGTATAGGCTGTAGTTACCTTAATGTGAGTATAGTATACCCAGATTCATATGAAGGAAGTCTTTCTAATACCATTTTCCCATTTTCTTCGCGCTTTGTAATGAGCAGGAATTCCTTACCATATTCTTCTTTAGTCTCTACGTGGAGACTGTTAGCGTGAATATCTTTAAAGCTTGAGAAAGTCTTAGTCGATTATGGGTACAACAATTCTTCTTCAATGACCAATGTTGTGCCCATCGGGAGTATAATTGTGGCTCTTCCTGAGCCTATTATACAAGTATCGCTACCCCAGGGTTCTTAACCCGGATGGATGGGCTGGTAGAATTGGGCCCAGAAAAAGAAAGCAAACGGGCCGACCCGGGCGGGGGAAATCCCATTTCTTGCAAAAAAAAAAGGTCCTCCAAAAATATGAAAATTGTGCATATTTTTTTCTCAAAACTGAAATTTCGCATTTTAACCAATAGAAATTGTATAATTCACTGAAAGTTCATTTTTCAGCAGAAAAGGGCATCGGGAATACAATTTTTGAATCTTTTTTGCATTTGAAGCATGTTTAACTTTGTTATTATTATTTCTATGAAATTTATGTACTGTATTTACTATTTTTGATTATTTGTGATTGTTTATATTTCTTTTAATCACTGAAATAGTAGTAAATCATGAAACATGTAGAGAAAAATATAGGAATATTATGAGAATTTTGCAACTATTTTTTGCAAATTACCAGCAGTAATCTTATACACTTTTTGCATGAATATGCATATGACTGGTATTACGAACCAGGAGTTCAAAGAGCGGGCCCAGTATGGCCACAATTACCTGACTTGGGCATCAAATGTTGAAATCGTACTTGGAGCAAAGAAGCTCCGTGCTGCTATTGGACTTGGCACCTTGAAGGACGTCACTCCAACTGCTGAGGAGAATGATCAAGCACTTCATTTCCTCATACACCATCTTCACCTAAAGCTCAAGAATGAGTATATGGTGGAAAAGAACGCACTAGCTTTATGACCGCACTGAAGAAGCGTATGAGGACCCCTGGGTTATTTTCGTTAGAGACCGAGGCCTTCCCGGTCTTATGGAAATAACTCTGGGCCTTTCCACCTTAACTCTGCCTAAGTGAGAGGGCCCGATCGAAACTAGAGCCCGAGTGATCATGCGTACTGCTCCTCTACAAGCGCAATATGATGACCGGTTCTCCAAACGGCCCAAGTCCACACTTAAGCAAGTTAAAGCATAATTCAAAACACTGGGTATGTGTCTCGTGTTGGCTCTTAAGATCAGCGACCAACACGCACATACCCTCATAAACGTCATTCATAGTCATACAACATTCATACATTGACATAACAAAATACATACAACATAATAGTTCAAGTCTACATCGATTACAAAAAGGCCGACTGGTCAAATTCAATTAAACACTTAAAGTAGCAGTGGAAGAAAGTAATATAATCAACAGACCAGCAGTAGTATGCCCATAGCCCAAGGCAACCAACTAGGGGCTAAAGAATAGCACTATTTATTAGCGTCGCCATAATCGGTGCTAATGAACTAGTCGATCAGAGGCTCATCCTCACTTGTAATTACAGCAAGCGGGTTGAGTACAAAATGTACTCGTAAGTCTTACACAAAGGAAAAATTAGTTATGCATAATGGACAATCAAAGGATGGCATTAGTGGCTTTAGTTTTGCAAAAGATGCAACAATTTTCAACCTACACATACTAGTTTTTCAATTGCCATTTCCAAATCAGATTTGAAGTAGAAATAAAATATGTGATAAAGCGATACATTGATAAACAATTGAATCAAACAAATACCAAAGTGGCAGCTCACTTTGATACACTAAGATACATGAACACCCGTTCATGCCGAACACCAAGTTGTAACCATGTCAATTTTAATAGAATAGTCTAACGATGAAGTCCCCAAAACCAAGTGTTGTCCATAACCATGAACACGGCAATTCGAATAGTTTGATTCCTACAGGGGAGTACTACTTTACCCACGCGACTCAACTAGCCCGTAAGCCATCGCAATAAACACACTTCCTATGGTGTGTTGGCCGGAGATGTCGAGATTTGGTATTTTTTGGCAAGAAAGTGGTATTGAGCCAGATCCTCCTTGCTAGATGAACCCCAAACTTAGTACAAACAACGGATAGTGCTTGCTAAGCGGGCTCACAAGTTATGTTCGACATACCGATGCAATGTAAATAAATAAAAATAGTGCTCCCATGCACATTATAAAAAATTGCATCGGCTCCTACAAACAAATGATCGAACAAAAATGTCCTGACACAACCAGAGACCCAACCCAATGAAAATCTTCCCCCTACTTGACCAAGCGGCTCCCAACCCGCGTGTGGTAGCACAATAGTTACTTGGAATGACAGCCCATGGATCGGTCCTTAGCAGTACAGACAAGTCAACCACATACCTGATCTCGTGCACGAAGGCACCACCACTAGCAACCTCTTGTCCAAACCAATACTACTAGAAACAAATTTATACTCAAATAACTAGATGCGACGATCTGGACCAAAATTTATAATTGATAAGTGTGGATATCAGGGTGATATGCTCCAGATCTTAGGATGATGTCACAATTAGCAATGGCATTTATGGTTTATCGTTTCACATGTTTTCGGCATAGTTCAGTGTGTCAGGCCATAACCGGTCTGACCGGCCAGGGGCGACGGTCAAACCGGTCCATGCGGCGGTCTGACCGGCCCATAGGTGGCGGTCGGACCGACAATGTCAGAAAGTGTTGAATTGAGCTGGGCAAAAAATAGAGGGTGTAGGCAAGAGAGAGGATTCTATTGCACTTGGTCCCATAATTTTTGGAGTCTCCAGTCAAAAGTTCTATTGGTTTAAAATTTTCAGTAGGTTTCGGTTTTCAGAAGTTAAAAATCGGCTAAGTCATTCTTTGGCGGTCCGACCGCCAATAGTGGGTATCAAACCGCTAGGTCGGTCGACCGGTTTTCACTGGTTAAATCGCCGTCGTGGCGACAATATTCGATTGTTAGGTCAAAGTCAAGAGTTTCAGGGCATATATGTTGCATGATGCATGTTTTAACTAACATGGGTCAAGTTGTGAAGAACTTATTCCCAAATTCGGTATACTTGTCTATTGTTGTGCAGGTTGCTTGGTGGTCAACGACGGTCAACGGCGAGGATGATCGGGACTAGGCTTGGAGAGCGAGGTCGAGCGATCGGCGATGCGGGTGAATCAATGTACTCAAGCGTGGTGCAAGATGGACAAGGGTGGCCTATTGGCTAATCCGAGGCGTAAGATGGTGCAAGGTGTTGCTAGTTAGGTCAAGGGGTGTTAAAGACGGTGTATTAAAATACATGCGTAAGTGTCCCATTTGTTTTGGGCCTTAATGGGAGCCCAATAGAGTCAAACTTCTAGAAGGTCTAAGCCTCCACTATAAATAGGGGAGGGAGGTGGCTACACCTCTTCTTCGTCTCTTTTGCTATTTTTGCAAACCCTAATTTTCTTAGGGAGAGTTTTTGTGGAGGCTAGGGTTCTTGATAGTTTGATGTGATTTTCGTGTTCTTGGATTGAGCATTGTCCTCCATTGATGGAGAGGCTGTAAGCCCATATCATATTAATCAATCAAATAAAAGTTTGATCAATGTTTTGGCTCATTGCGTTCTTTCCCTCTATTTGATGATTTTGGGTCTTTCTTTGATCCATGAGTTTTTGCTTGGTTTCTTCAAGTGATCTAGCTTACTGTGACATGTGGGAATCTATCTAGGATCATCTTGATCATCAATCACCCACGAGCAAGAGTTTTGACGTAGTTTTCGTTTTGACCCAGTTTTGCACCTTCCTCATCTCAAACCGAAAAGGAATGCAATTCTCCCATGAATTATCACAATATTCAATTGGGATAGCTTCCTGACATCATAGAGAAGGTTTGTTTCAAGTTTCATCGAGTTTGGAGTTGTAGATCAAAAGTTACATCTATTTGCAACTTCGCTCATCGAGTATTTTTGTACGTGCGGGCAGCCCGATTGACCGACCGCCGTGTCCCACTGATCAGACCGGCAATACCAGCGGTCAGACCGCCATCTACCAAGCGCTCAGACCGGCCAGCAGATTGTTTTGCTTTAATCTTTGTTGATTTTTTTCTTATTGCTTATGGGTTTAAATTAGATTTAATATTAGTCTTCCGCTGTACTGATATACTGATCTTAATAGCTTCTATAGCTACTGAAGTAAAGTTTTATTGAATCAATTATTTATGAAAAAGTGAGTGTGCTCCTATTCATCCCCCCTCTAGTCGCCTTTTCGGTCCAACAAGTGGTATCAGAGCCCGGTTAGTTCAATCTTGATCTTAACCAGTCACTGAACTTGGCGATGGATAGATACTCCACAAAGCTGCATATCTTCGATGGGCACGACTATGCCTATTGGAAGAATCGCATGCGAGTCTTCCTTGAGAGCGAATGACATGCTATATGGGAGGTTGTTCGAGTCCCGCTCGTTGTGCCCGTAGTTGCTACGGTGGCTTCAGAAGCCCTTTTGGCTAACAACAATAAGGCTAAAAACCTCTTGTATGGTGGGCTTGGGAGACAAGAGTATGATCAGATTTGCAATCTTGAGACTGCGCATGAGATTTAGAACACTCTCGAAACCTATCATGAGGGTTCATCCCAAGTCAAGAAAGTACGCCAAACAGTCTATAAGCGTGAATATAACAAATTCGAGATGCGTCCTGGAGAGAGCATCGATGATATTTTGCCGACTACAAGACCGTGGGGGAGTACAACTCTACATTGCAAAGAATTTGTACATGTCTTAAACTTTGTGGTAAGGTAACCACAGATGAGCAGAAGATCGAGAAAACCCTCTCTACCTTTCACCCAAACGCGGTGTAATCCACACGCAACTATCGTAAGGACGGGTACAAGGAGTATGTCGAACTGATCGACATCATGCAAGTTGCGGAAGCTCAAGATGAAGTTCTTAGAAAGAACTACATCTCGCAGCCGTCTAGTAGCAAAGTTGGTCATGAAGTCAGCGCAAGCAGCTACAAGGTGAGGAAGCCTCACTCAAAAGAAAGAGGCAATAAGGGTAAGGTCATGGGTAGCAAAACCAAGCAGAATGCTCAAGCCAAGAAGGACGAACAAAATAAGCACGACAAGAATCCCTATGGTCAGCAGGACCAAAGTTGCTACAAATATGGCACTTGAGGACATTCATCACATGTTTGCCGTGAGCCGCAGCACGTGATTGATGTTTTCAAGGCTAAGAAGAAGTACAATGGAGAGCATGAGGTACACCTCGCCATTACAGGCACAGAGGATCCAAAGTCATGGATTGCACCCATGGATGTGGACAGCCAAGTAGCAGCCCCCATCACACCTTCTTTGAACATCGCTGCGACAGCAGCTGTAGTTGCCAAAGAAGAGAAGATGAACATGGAGAAGATTCAGGCAGAAGTTTCTTCATACTTCGCTGATTCGATCTAATGCACACATTACACTTAAATTTTATAGTCATTTGCAGTTTATGATTGTAATAGAACATTTAATTTTTTTTGAATAATGGTTGTAAGCTCTAGGAGAGCAAAGCAATAAATTATTATGATAGGTCCTGCAAGACTTTTTCCTGTATTAAAAATAGCAAGTTATGTTCTATTTTGAAGTATTTTATTTATGTGTTTGGATTGTTTCCTACCCCATATTAATAAATATTGTATATATCAGAACGCGTGTGCTTAGCAGATAGCGGCACAACGAATACCATATTAAGAGAGACAAAAAATTTACTGTCGATCAGCAGGAATGCTGGTAGTCTTACGACAATCGAAGGTAGCGATACTTGTACAATAGGCTCAGGAAGAGCCATAATTATACTCCCGATGGATACAACATTGGTCATTGAAGAAGCTTTATTGTATCCAGAATCGACTAGGACTCTCTTAAACTTTAAAGATATTAGCAATAACGGAAAGGGTATTAGAAAGACTTCCTTCATATGAATCTGGGCTATAATACACTCACATTAAGGCACCTGTAGTCTATACTGTCCTAAAAATAACTTTATAAGCTCTGAACTTTTCTGTCCCTAGCATGATAGATTAGGTCACCCCGGTCTTAGAATGATGAGAAATATAATTACTAATTCTCAGGGACATAATGTCAATATAAAGAATTTCCCGAATTAGGAAGATTTTATGTGCCCCGCATGTGCCACCGAGAAACTGATTATTAGACCCTCTACTCTAAAAGTAAAGGATGAAATCTCTGCATTCCTGGACAGTATCCAAGGAGACATTACAACCCCTGTCATGGTAATTTAGATACTTTATGGTGCTCATCGAAGCTTCCTCGAAATAGTTGCATGTATGCTTATTGTCTACGAGAAAACATGCTTTTGCAAAGCTGGTCTCGCGGATAACTAAAATTAAGAATAATTACCCTGATCGTCATGTGAAGTCCATCAGAATGGACAATGCCGAAGAATTTACTTCAAAGGCATTTGATGATTATTGTATAGTAATGGAAATTACCATTGAGCATTATATAGCACTTGTCCACACCCAGAATGGACTAGCATAGGCATTAATTAAAAGAATTAAATTTATTGCCCGACCGCTCTTGCAGAATTGTAATTTACCAACTACATGTTGGGGACACGCAGTCCTACATGCAGCAACTCTCATCAATTTTCGACCGTCAGCATATAACATCCATTCACCTATGCATCTAGCGCAATGGTCAGCACCGAAAATCTCTCATTTACGAAAGTTTGGTTGCAATATTTATGTATCTGTACTACCACCGCAGTGAACTGTAATGGGCCATCTTCGAAAGTCTAGGATATACGTTGATTATGAGACAACATCCATAATCAGGTATCTAGACCCCATGACTGGAGATTTTCATACAGCTCGCTTCGCTAACAGCATATTTGATGGGGATAGTTTCTCGTCATTAGGGGAGAAATTAACCCCTTGATGAAAAATATCATACAATATTGGAGCCCCCTCTCCTTTATATAGGCTATTGGTTGGATGAGGAGTCTACCTTGGACTAGGACTCCGTAGATAGCACATGGGCACCATTTCGTGACTCCGTAACTCTCCATCTGCGTGCCTCTCGTGATTTTTTTTAAAAATAATCTATTTTTTATTCAAAATTAAAAAATTATACCTGTAATTTTTTTTACAAAAGTATACCTTTGTCGCCAAACCGTTGGGAGACTGGATCCAGTCACCCAACGGCCAATCAACAATAATACAGTCGCTGAACGGTTAGGCGATAGAGACGAAATTGGCCAATCATCGAACGACAGGTTCTGTTGCCCAACAGGTAGGTGACTGCATCCCTGTCGCCCAACGGTTCGGCGACAGTAGGCTGGAGGCTTGTTTTTTATTATTTAATCCTTTTAAAAAAAATATTTAAAAGTTAATCCCTCTCGAACTATCCATAACTTAAAAGTAGAGAATCTATTTGTAAACCATATATAAGACCATTCTTTTAACTAAGCGTAAATACATATATGGACTGAAAATATTTTTGTGGATTGATAACCTTAGACTCTTCAGCGTATATATCATTCACAAACAACTACACAATATTTTCAGGCCTTGCCCAAAAGTGATACATATTGTTGGATGCCTTTATAATGAGACTGGGAATAACACAGAAGAATTGAATGTGAAAAGGCGAGAAGATTTGATGTTGCGAACTAAAATAAACTTTATAATGAAGCTGGTAATGACACGGCCCATAGGGTTTGGTTACGTGCATAAGAAACAACATCATGCATGATGCAATAAACTGAAGTACTCCTATGATACATATGTGCCTTTTTGGAATGGAAATAAATTCGACCTTCGACGGGGGACTAGTACAGAATGGCCCGACCTACTGCGTGGACTAGGGCCATTTTCCCTTCCTTGCTAGCTCGGTGTTGAACACCTCGCCGACCTCTTTGGCATTGGTCGTCATTTTCCTTTTTTTTCTCGCAGTCCCTCTCACGAGCCTCGCGCTCCCTGCGCCTGCACACCTCGAGATGAGCTTTTGTCTCCCGACGAATGCACTCGTTTTGCTCGTTGTTGCGGCACTCCTCCTCCCGGATCTCACGAGCCCTTTTGACATTCCACTCCTCGTAGTCGAGAGTCCACTGGTCATGTGGGTGAATCTCTTGGTCGATCCACTTGCGGTAGCCACATAGTGGATCTGGCGACTACGGGTAGTCGGGAGAGGTTGTTAGTGTGTACTTTGAAAGAGAGATGGTAGGGAAACAAGCTGTAACTGGTCCTTATCAGGTGTCGATAGCTGCTCGTGTCCCAACGTCTGTCGGGATAGTCACTAGAGTAGTTCGTTCAACCCCAGTAATGCATGCCCGGGCTTAGCCACTACTTAGACTTGAAGAACGTGCATAGATCCCTGCACCAACAGAGGGGCAGCATCTCCCCCTCTGGCGGGTGTTGCAGCGAACACTCGGTTGGAATATTCTCATAGGGGTTGCTACTATGGGGGGGCATCATTGCGGAGAGCTGCCATCCTGGCAAGCTCCTCTTGCCGGACCTGGGCCCCAGCAGCCCTTGCTCGTTCGTGAATCTCGTCCCATTGCCTTTTCATGTTGTCCATCTTGGCGTGATGAAGCAAGCTCTAGTGTAGTGCTGGGTTTGGTTGTGTAGTGTTATCTCCCAGATCTCTTCCACTTTCTTTTATAAGCCAAAGGGTTGGTATGGTGTGGTTAATCTCATGTGAGTGGCCTGCGAGGCGAAATGTTGCCTTCACAGCAGTGTACGTGCCTGGGTTTCTCTCCAGTAGCACCCGAAGCATACGAGGAAGGTTGTCGTATGCCGCTTCAAAAGACCCGAACCGTCTTTCCAAAGCCTTCTACTTCGCACGGCATGCCTTCGCGTAGCTAATCTTGTACTTAAATTTCTTCTCAATAGCCGCCATAATGTGCTTGGCCTCCACGTCCTTCTTCTCCACTATCTCTCCATACATCAAATTGGCTATGAAGGTCGATGCTAGGTTACGATGCCTTGGCAAAATACTGTTGAGCACATAGGAGTGCGGCTCCACCTTCGAGATAATCCAGTGAGTCTCATACTTCGGTCTATGTGTGTGCACTCGCCAAGGACAACCGGCCTGCTCGCACTTGACAGTGTACTACTCCTGGCTAGATTTGATGACCCAAAACGTCTGCTGCATGGACATAGCCCACAGCTTAATGGCATCCTGCAAGGATGTCTTGATGAGGACATCAACCCTAAGGATACAACCACTGCTTCAACCTGCTGCACTGCATCCTCTACTTCCTTTACTTCACCAACATCTTCTCCAATTGGACTTTCGGCTAATGCAATGCCATATTACCCAATTGTATCGAGCTACATCTACATGCCATGGTTCTACGTCTACATGTCATGGTACTATATGTACATGCCATGGTGCTACTACATGTGCCAAGCAGTAGTTCAAGCTGGATACATTTTGGTCAGATCAGTTCGGAATCAGCCTGACAGCATCAACTTAAAACAGGCGTAACTTTTGCAAACAGAATCCGATTCGGGTGATATTGGGCTTGTTGGAAAGCTTATTCCGAGACCTTTCCAACGGATCTAGTCTCACCTTCAAATTCTTTTGGACTGATCATAATCATGAAAAGAAGATATTATATCACTTGTTTGGGCTAACCTGGGCTTTGTAATCATACTGAACTTGGCCCATCTGCTGGCGGCCCACCCGGGGGTGTGGTTACTGTTCACATGAACAGTAACCAACAGCCTTTAGTACCACCCCACTGGTTCATTTAGTTTTGTGGCTCCTTGTTCCCTATTTAAGGAGTTCGCACCCCCTCTAGTTTTCTTGGATTTTATTTAGTAAAAGTTAGCCTTGTTGCAACTTCGTGTATTGGCTTGTCTCGACTAGACCAACCATAATACCGGTTTCGAAATCCTAATTTCAATATTTTAATTTTTATTTGTAATTTTAGATTGCTTTATCTTGTTCTTGCGTGCTTCTTCGGTGTATGCAGGAATCGACCTTCGTGGTTAGGTCAACCGGGTATTCGTGCATGGTTGATAACGACTTGTCAATCAGTTCAGCGATTGTGTGGTTTCGAGCCTTGCGTGTTCGTAGCCGAGATCGTCAGAGTTGAGCGACGCCTACCGGACTTATCGTTCTCATCGAAAGATCAGGCCAACAAATCAAACCTTAGGGTTCATCAGGTGGTTCAGAGTTACAGTTCTTCAGTGAGAGTTTCCTGTTTTCTAGTAGTAGATTCATTTTTCATACCTAGAGTCCAGAAAATTGCCCAAAAAAAATTACATCTATCATCCATACCGAGCCCCTTGAGCCTTTGCAATTTTTTTCTTTTCAGTTTGCTTGTTGAATCTTTTGTTGCATTGTCATGTCTAGTTGCTGATCTTTAGCTCTAGTTATTGTCTAGTTGGTCGTTGTCTAGATTGCTTCTCGTGTTTTTACTTCGCGTCGCTTGATCGTTGTTTTAGGGTTCATAGTTTTTACATCTAAACATAAAATTTGTGGGTTAGAACTCCTCTGACCTGCCCCAAAAAAGAGAGAACACTTTGCTGTTTTTTTTTGCGACTCGCGGAAAACCCTAGGACTGGAAAAATAATAGAAGGAGAAAGAGACCGTCACACAAAACAAAAGTCGTGGTAGAAAAAAACAATCTTACACCAAGAACCAGTGAAAATTGGTGGATCCCTTCTACATATAGCCACAAGCTTGCATAAAAAATTTCAGCAAGATTAGCCCACAGAATCAAAAGATATAGCAATTTAAAGATTGAAACCGAGTCGGTTTCCAGTCCGAGTACGATTCCGTTTCCGAGAGACCTTCAGTAAAACGGGCATAACTTTTGCATATGGTGTCCGATTTGGACGTTCTTGGACTCGTTGGAAAGCTAACAATGAGGCGCATCCATTTAATGCACTTGTCTCCCTCTAGGAAACCCAAAATCGGTCATTTTTAGCTCTGAATTCGTGTCATAAGTTTTAGGTTTCGGTTTTTGCTGTTTCTTTCAGTCTTCCCTTCAGAATTTGGGGTTCGCCTCAACTGTAAAGTTGTAGATCTCATCGAAACCTTTCAAACGAGTATATATAAGCCATATAAAACTTTGCTTTTTCATCTCTCGAGACTAACTATTATTTTCTGCTTAAACTAAAGAGTTTATTACTGTTGCACGTTATTCCGTTTTTGTGCTCTACATCGTGTTAACCATCTTGTGCCCTACAAAGAAGTTTGAGTAGTTGGTTAGCGTCTCTCCTAGCACTTGTTGTGAGGTTTTCTATTGCTTACATAAAGTCATATTTATCTTTGCCTATGCGTACATACACATCTCTTAGTGGGGCTTTGATTAGCTAAACTTTGATTAGACTTGGATCAGCACTTGTGACTAGTACTTTGAACTGCTTTTCAACTTTGCATGCTAAATTGAATAATTGCTATTCCTTTGCTACATACTAGCCTTCCGAGCTCCACTTCCTACTAACTTTCGGCGAGTCTTTGTTCCTCGCAATCGTTAGGTGATCATAAGTGAGAGTATCACGAACCGACCACGGTTGTACCACTTCCTTCTTTGCATTGGTAAGCTGGTAGGCGGGTATAAACTTGAGTGTGAGCGACTTGTGAAACTCCAGAACCTAGTAGTTCATAGGGATATATACACTGTGATTGGTTCTTTGTTTTCTACTAACAATGACAGGGTCACATGGATCTACACATGGTGTAGATAATAACGACCACTCTTTAGGGCATACTGGTGAGGGATCTTTCACACCTCACATGAGAGAGCTCGTGCGGCACATTGAGCACTCGCTCGGTGAGAGTGTTCGCGATGCCTTGGATAAGATCAATGACAATCTCGTGGCGCTCCACACACGCGTTGCGCTCCTTGAGCGTCAGCCACTTGCTGACAACAGGACCCATGATCATGAGCCAAGAGTGGAGGACCCTCCTGCTCGCCACACACCACCTCCTGCGTGCCGCACACCACCTGCGGTCCGCTCTTGGGCAGATGAGGTGGAAGAAGAAGATGTGAACAATTACACTACTGATACGAAAACAGATGGAGCCAATATGCACAATGATCGTAACCATCGTCGGCTTCGTCATAATCGTCAAGGTATGGGACAAAATCAATGTGAGGTACGTGACCATAATAATGCATTTGGTAAAATTAAATTCACTATGCCTTGTTTTGCTGGAAAATATGATCCTGATGCTTATCTCACAAGGGAGCTGACCGTAGAACAAAAATTTGCTTGTCATGAATTCCCTGAGGATAAGAAAGTTAGAGCTGCTACTAGTGAGTTTTCTGATTTTGCATCTATTTGGTGGAGTGAATATGGTCGTACTCATCAGGACATACCTAGAATATGGAATTCTTTGAAAAGAGCAATGAGACATAGATTTGTACCTTCATATTATTCTCGTGATTGCTGAATAAATTACAACGTTTAAGACAAGGTAGTAGTTCTGTAGAGGATTATTATCAAGAATTGCAAACTGGTTTATTGCGTTGTGGTTTAGATGAAACTGAAGATGCTAAGATGCCTAGATTTTTAGGAGGTTTAAACCGAGAAATTCAGGACATACTTGATTATAAAGAATATAATTCTATCACTCGTTTGTTCCATCGTGCTTGCAAAGCTGAAAGAGAAGTGTAGGGTCGACAGTCTCGCCCTAGGGGCAATTTTGGAGGATCTTTTGCAGGTCGGCCAAGTCAGCAACAACACGTGGCACCCTCCTCAAGTCGTGTGCCCCCTTCTGCCCTTTCCACTCCTGTGCATGTCCCTAATGCAAGCAAATCAACAAAGGTACAAGTCCCTACAAAAAGTGTTTCATCCGTTGCTTCGATAGGGCGATCTAGAGATGTACAATATCACCGTTGCAAAGGATTTGGGCACTTCATGTGTGCTTGCCCAAGTCAGCGAGCTTTACTTATTAAGGACAATGGTGAGTACACTTCAGCTAGCGATATTAAGGAAGAACAAGTTTTGGTTGCAACTAACAATGCAGGTGATAAAACTAAGAAAGAACATGTAAGCCATGAGGCCTCTGACATGTACCAAAGCTTAGTTGTCCAGCGTGTGCTAAGTGCCCAAATAGAGCTTGCTGAACAAAATCAACGTCATATTTTGTTTCAATCCAAGTTCGTCATCAAGGAACATTCATGTAGAGTCATCATTGATTGCGGAAGTTGCAACAACCTTGCTAGCATAGACATGGTCGAGAAGCTTGGCTTGACCACAACACAACACCCTCATCCTTACTACATTCAATGACTGAATTCTTGTGGTAAGTTGAAGGTGACTAAACTTGTGCGCGTATATTTTTCTATTAGATCATATCATGACTATGTTGATTGTGATGTCGTACCTATGCAAGCATGCTTATTATTATTAGGTAGACCTTGGCAATATGATAGATATACTGAACATCATGGTAGATCTAATCATTATACTTTCACATATAAAGAAAGAAAAATCACTTTACTTCTAATGTCTCCTGCTGCCATATTACAGGATGAATTAGAAAGATATGAGAGACTAAGTACGGAGAACACAAAAGATGATCATAAGATTATAGCTCCAAGTGAAATTAAATTGAAAGCTCCTGTTATGTTAGCAACAAAATCTAATTGCATTGATATGGAAAAACATGAATGTGAATGTCATACTATGATTTACAAAGAATCTCAGTGTCCATTAGAAGAAGTGCATGTTTCTTTGCCTCCTGTTGCTACTAATCTTTTGCAGGAGAGTGATGACTTGGGGAAAATGAATGAGTCGAGGACGAATCAAATTCAAGAAAGGGAGGATGATGAGGACATCGACCCTAAGGATACAACCACTGCTTCAACCTGCTGCACTGCATCCTCTACTTTCTTTACTTTACCAACATCTTCTCCAATTGGACTTTCGGCTAATGCAATGCCATATTACCCAATTGGATCGAGCTACGTCTACATACCATAGTGCTACGTCTACATACCATGGTACTATCTGTACATGCCATGGTGTTATTACATGTGCCAAGCAGGAGTTCAAGCTGGATACATTTTGGTCAGATCAGTTCGGAATCAGCCTGACAGCATCAACTTAAAACAAGCGTAACTTTTGCAAACGGAATCCGACTCGGGTGATCTTGGGCTTGTTGGAAAGCTTATTCCGAGACCTTTCCAACAGATCCATCCTCACCTCCAAATTCCTTCTGGACTGATCGCAATCATCAAAAAATGTATTATATCACTTGTTTGGGCCAACCTGGGCTTGTAATCATACTGAACTTAGCCCATCTGCCGGCGGCCCACCCGGGGGCGTGGTTACTATTCATGAATAGTAACCCACAGCCTTTAGTACCACCCCGCTGGTTCATTTAGTTTTGTGGCTCCTTGTTCCCTGTTTAAGGAGTTCGCACCCCCTCTAGTTTTCTTGGATTTTGTTTAGTTAAAAGTTAGCCTTGTTGCAACTTCGTGTATTGACTTGTGTCGACTAGACTAACCATAATACCGCTTTCGAAATTCCAATTTCAATATTTCAATCTTTATTTGCAATTTTAGATTGCTTTATTTTGTTCTTGCGTGCTTCTTTGGTGTATGCAGGAATCGACCTTCGTGGTCAGGTCAACCGGGTATTCGTGCATGGTTGATAATGACTTGTCAATCAGTTCAGCGATTGTGTGGTTTCGAGCCTTGCGTGTTCGTAGCCGAGATCGTCAGAGTTGAGCGACGCCTACCGGACTTATCGTTATCATCGAAAGATCGGGCCAACAAATCAAACCTTAGGGTTCATCAGGTCTTATCAGCAAACATTGAGTGTAACCGAACCTTCGTGGCATGGTACTCCCACGGTGATTCGTGCTTGTTATGCGTAGCTACACCCTCAGCGTCAAACCTGTTCCATTCCTGGGGAATGGGAGCTCCGTCCTCATCGGAACTGTCCTCATCGTTCTCCTGTATAGCTTCCTCTTCAGCCATGGTCATCCAATAATCGCTCTCCATTTGACACACTATGTACTCCCTATGCTCTCCTTCATCAGCCTGTCCTGTAGGCTCACCATGCGGTGACCGATCTTCCTCTCCTGCATCTACCGTATCGGCCTCGTCACGAGCAACATCCTTTGAATCCTTTGTAACACCAGCATCTGGGTCCTCTTCTTCACCAACATATTGGGCGCCCAAGCTGCTCCCACCAACCGGATGATATCCATCGGCAGGACCCTATACAACTTCTTTTGGGCACGCTTGCACAAGTAGCACACACTCTTATCCACGGCGTCGGCAGCCTTCTATAAAGCCCTTCCAGATGGCCGTGCGCATCAATCTTCTCAACTCCTATCTAATGTACGTGGGAGACCGGCTCTAAAGCCTTTGTATAACGACATTGCACACCTCAGGGTCCAAGGAGAAGCTACGGGTGAGCCAGTACATCACATCTGCGATTCGTGCATTCTTATCGTTCGGGTGTACCAGAGTGGGTATAGGCATGATTGACGTCTGCCTGCAAATATTTCCAATATTGCAACTAGTTAGATCGCAACACATGATATGCAAGTACTGCTGCACTGTAATTTACATTCGTACGGTCTTTCGCCTATCATGAAAAACTACACTACAGCATGGTCAAGGCGTCATTCATTCCCTAAGGCAGAGGCCATAATGAACGTGCAGTACACTAGATTCAACCTGAAAACCGAGCTATTCCATACCAGGCATTATTCGATTCTGACGCTAACTTGCAATCCAAAATGCTACAAGTGGCGTTCCAGTCTTCTACAGAGCTATACTAATTACCTAAGTCAATTAGTCCATACTAATTAACCTGTACTAATTAGTCCATACAAATAATGCATCCTTCTCGTACACTCGGCTAGAGTACCCACTACTACTTACTAACTTTCTAATTATTCTCCGAATAATAGTCGATCACGCATGCACTGACACAACTACAATACTTCCCACAAACAACACTACTTCTCCCTCACAAACTACTTTTTTATGTAACTAAAGTTTTCTACCGGTGCTACTTACATATAAATTAAGTACATTCTGATTTTCTACTTTTTTTTCTCTAACTAAAATTTTCTACAGGTGCTATTTATACTACTATTTTAACACTACAAACTATTTACTTACTAAAAAATACACTACAAATAAAAAAAATTATCTCACAGACGAATCTTTACAATCCTTCTTCTCCCTCCCTCTTCTCCTTCTCCCTCTCACTCTCCCTCTCCTCTTCTTCTGCTCCCTCTTCCCCTTTCTTTCCTCTCCTCCCCCTCTTTCTTTCTTCCGCCTGTCACTCGGCCGAAGGCCGAGTCACGTGCCCTTTATATAAACCATTCAGTCGCCTAACCATTCGGCGACTGGAGTCTTCTGTCGCCTAACCGTTCAACGATAGCACCTATCGCCCAACAGTTGGACGACTGCATTAATGTTGCTGAACGGTTGGCCGACCACATTAATGTCGCTTGACCGTTGGTCGCCCAACGGTTTGGCGACATAGGTATAATTTTGTTAAACTAACGGTTCGGCGACAGAGGTATAATTTTGTTAAAAAAATTCAGATATAGTTTTGTAATTTTTGAATAAAAAATGGATTTTTTTTAAAAAAAAAAAAAAAAAATCTGCCTCTGGTCTCCGGAGCTTGGCTTCCTGTGCGTGTTGGTCTGTCGAAGCTTGGCTCCCTTGCTACCTCCGGGATTTTGGCCACCTGGTCGTGGCTGCCCGGCCTTGTGTGCTGGAGCTTGGCTTCCTTTTTCGTGAAGCGACCCAGCGCCCTGACTTCCGGAGCCGAGTCGTTGGCTTGCTCCTCCTGCGCCAACATACTCTTGGCCAGCAGCGCTCAGCGCACCTGAGCCGCTACCTTTGCCCTTTAGAATTAATCCTGATGATTTGTTATTGGCTCCTTAATTAGCGCATGTAGTTAGAGGGTTAATTAGTTAGTGGCCACGAGGACGTGCGTGAGAATTGGTCAAGTCTGTTAGCGTGTGTGTGGAGTTGCACGGTGTGCGTGCTTGAAGTTCGGATCCGAATATGGTTGTTAGTCTGTTGGTTAGCTTATGTATTTAACTGCTGTTGAGAGTGAAGAAAAAAAAGGAAAAGTAGTTGAGTGCGTCGGCCATCTTGAGTGCGTGTGTTCCAAGAGAGGCAGAGATGAGTGACAGGCCCGAGTAGCCGTTGCCGGCTGATCCGCAGCTTTCTGCTGCGCCTGCATGTAGGTGGGGTTCAAAGGCTGGATCTGAATCGATGGTTCCTTATGCAGCAACTATATGCGTTTGGGACTCGTTGCCCCTTTCTGATTTAATACCCCAATTCCACTCTGGCACCTCTTGTAATATCCCGATTATTCAGCGATGAAAACATTAATGTTTATAGAAGGAACTAAATTGAAATTTCAGAATTTTGTGGGGGATTGGACCTTGGACCCTTGGCCCAAGGTAGCCAAGCCCAAGTGGGCCAGATGACTAGTGGATCAAGAGGGTGGCGCACCTTTCTCCCTAACCCTAGCCCCCCTCCTGTAGGGATCACGGCAAGGCTATGATAGCACAAACAAAAATTTGTCGCGCAACCAAGAAACCTCCGCTAGTAATAGATCACGAGATTACCGCTAGACGCGCTGACTCGTAGCAAAAGTAGAGTCGTTGTAGCGAGTTGATGCAGTCATAGTCGTACTCATGACGCGTCTCCTCCTTCGAGTGGTCGTACTCGCCACATGTCTACTCCTCCGAGTGGTCGTACTCGCCGCGCGACTTATCCTCCGACTCCGGTGATCGTCACGAGTTGCGGATCGTCCTAGTGCTGATACTTCACAACAACACATCCGAGGTATCCACACGTACGGGGCAGGATCACCACGCGCTGGAGTGCTAGCACCGGCGGCGTGGTTGAGAAGGCGTGGCTATTAGGGTTTCTGGAGTTCTTCCAAAGATCATCCGAAAAATCATCTCAACCATATGCCACCGCCCCTCTATATATATGCATCCATGATGGGTCTTGAACTTGAGGCCCATTAGGAACTCCTGACCTATATGAATTCGGATCACCAACCAAATCAAATCCTAGCCCTTTAAGTGTGCGACCCTATAGGTTCATGTGTAATCGGTTATGACTCGGAAACTCTTTTCCGACCACCAGTTATTAGCGGTACCTAGCAGAACATAATGATTCCCAAATACACATAGAATATATCGGGCGAACCTTGATGTAATATGATTTATGATCAGGTTCTCATCACTTACGATCAGTTCATATCTCCATACGACCAGATCGTATTTGGTCCTGACCAGTTCGTAACTCCTTACAACCAGATTCTTACCATTCTGTGATTACGTTCGACCAGTCTACAACCAGCTCGTATCTCTGTATGACTAGTCCGTTACTGATTGAACTAAGCGACCTACTCATGCATTCTCCCTTTGCCTCACGATGTCTGGTTGAACTTCAAGTGAGATGTTGTGTCATCCATGGACTGCTCAATACTTTCTCGATCAAATGTCGGATAACTTCATGTGTCGACACTTCGACCACAAGTGGCATGGTCATGCACTTTCTTTATCCGATCACCACGAGGGGGCCCAGAGACATCTCTCCTGTTATGTTAGAAGGGGCAAATCCCATCTCGACCAGTCACATCCCTCCACATGTTTCATATTATACCCGAAAGCTACCTTTATAACTACCCATTTATGAGTAGCGTTTGGCAGCCCCTAAGAGTGTTATTATACATGTAGGAAACCATACTGATCTCAGGTCTAAGGATTTATGCATCATCATTACTTGAGACCAACTAATGACACATAGATTCATAACAATCTCAATATAATCTCAATGATGGGTCTATCCAGCCCCATGTTCTCTAACATGTGCTCACATTATTGATTCGATATCCCTATATCTATGACCGGTGAAATATGGTCATCAATCAATACATGTGCTAGTCATAGAGTCGCTGGTGTTCCGACCAGTGACATCCGACCAGGGATACATTTAGAATAACATCATGTAAGTTAAAGAGTTCCACCAACAAGTCAGATACTTATTAATCTATAACTGATGATTCATTCAAGGAACACGATAACATATTATCAAAATCATGAACATAATGAAATATCATCATCTCTATAATTGCCTCTAGGGCATATTGTGGATATCGTGAGGATATGTGCACGATCTCAGGATAATGAGTCAATTGGCAATGGCTTTGTTGATTTGCAAAATCTCGCGTTTTCGGGTTTGCTCTAAGGCTGTCAGACCACAGGCGGTCTGACCGGATATGTGGGGCGGTCAGACCGCCCGTGGAGAGGTCGGACCGGCCGTGGTTGCCGGTCGGACCGGCCTGACCTAAAAGTGGTTTTTGGGGCTGAACCAAAAATAGGTTGTGTAGGCAAGTGAGGGGAGTCTCCTGGATGTGGTCACATCATTTTTGGAGCTCCCAGTCAAAAGATCTATTCAGTTGAAATTTCCAGAAGGTTTCGGAATTTCGAGTGAAAATTTGGCTAAGTCTTTTAGGCGGTCCGACGGTAGTTGTGGAATCGGTCCGACCGCCCAAAATCGGTCGGACCGGTGGAGTGGGCGGTCGGACCATCCGATCACTTGAAGCTTGGACTTCTTTGCATTGATGTGATTTGAATGTGTTTTATGTATGGACTTCAATGCTTTATTGTTGCATATTGCATTGCGGAACTAACGTGGGTCAAGTTGTGAAGAACTTGTTCCCGGAGATCCTCTTATGATTCTTGCCATGTCATATAGGTTGAATTGAGTCTTGAACTTATTTTGAGATGAAAATGAACTTTTTATCTTCTTAAGTCAAGCAAATGAAAAATGAGATTTTCATGCGAAAAAAGCGATCTCACCAATCCTTTCTCATGAGACGGCTTGCCATTGCACTAGGCATGAACTCGGGGAGTTTTGGATGACCTAGACCACTCTTTTAAGATTATCGCTTGAGATGGTCGCGCAAGGCTTGAGATCTAGCACGATGAAAAAATTCTTTTAGGAAAATGCTCAAAATGCTAAGTGCTTGAGTTTTGCTTCAAAAGTGTACTCTTAATGCTCAAAATACCTCAGTTCTTGTTTTGAGTCTCTTTTTACTTATAGACATGGCTTGACTCATTTTTGGTTGCGTTTAGTGAAACTATGACATTGAGCAACCTTTCATGGTATTAATTACATTAATCTCGGATGATCACTACTTTGGTTTTAGCTTTGCAGTACATGTTTTGCCATGATTGAATATAGCGTCTACTCTTTATATGGCTTGGTATAATACTTGTACTGTCTACATGTATAATAGTCATGGCTCCTTTTTACTAAAGTTCAAAAATAAATTCATTCCTTCATACTCATTCTTTTTCCATGCATCTTGATGAATTCATTGTCAAAGGGGGAGAAAGATTGTGAAGAAAAATGTTGTTTTGGAGCTTTTGGTTTCATACATAAGGTTTCATATAAAAGAACTCACATATAAAAAATTATGAACCTTTTGAAAATTTGTGATCATAGTGAGTTGAGTCTCTTGGTTCTATTGCCTTTTTCTGATTCTATTTGCAATTGAAGACTCACAATGATCAAAGGTCAAATAGAATATTTGTCTTTCTTATGGACCTAAGTGAGATTTTTGGCTACTTTTTGGAAATTGAATCCTTTGGTGTTTTCATTATCTTATCTCACTTGCTTATCTATTCTGAAGCCAGCTTGGTCGGTTACTAGGCTTTTTCTTGCTTATGGACCAAGTTGTGCCTTTATGCGAAAACGGTGATTGTTTTTACTTTTCAATCTGAAAAACCATATTTTCTGGGAAATTGCCAATTTGTTCATCAAGGGGGAGATTGTGGATATCGTGAGGATATGTGCACGATCTCAGGATGATGAGTCAATTGGCAATGGCTTTGTTGGTTTACAAAATCTCGCGTTTTCGGGTTTGCTCCAAGGCTGTCAGACCACAGGCGGTCTGACCGGATATGTGGGGCAGTCAGACCGCCCGTGGAGAGGTTGGACCGGCCGTGGTTGCCGGTCGAACCGGCCTGACCTAAAAGTGATTTTTGGGGCTGAGCCAAAAATAGGTTGTGTAGGCAAGTGAGGGGAGTCTCCTGGATGTGGTCACATCATTTTTGGAGCTCCCAGTCAAAAGTTCTATTCAGTTGAAATTTCCAGAAGGTTTCGGAATTTCGAGTTGAAAATTTGGCTAAGTCTTTTCGGGAGGTCCGACCGCCGTTGTGGAATCGGTCCGACCGGCCTGAAATCGGTCGGACCGGTGGAGTGGGGCGGTCAGACCGCCGATCACTTGAAGCTTGGACTTCTTTGCATTGATGTGATTTGAATGTGTTTTATGTATGGACTTCAATGCTTTATTGTTGCATATTGCATTGCGGAACTAACGTGGGTCAAGTTGTGAAGAACTTGTTCCCAGAGACGATTTGTTTGTCTATTACTGTGCAGGTGGCTTGCATGTCAATGACGTCAACGGTGAGGTGGATCGGGACTACGCTTGGAGAGCTGAGGTCCAGAACGATCATGGATGCCGGGTGAGGTCATGTGACTCAAGCATGGTGCAGGATGGGCAAGATGGATCGAGCGGTAGTTCGATGCACCGGTTGGATCAGGCGGTGCGGAAGTCAGTGCAAGTCTCTAGGAGGTTCCGATGGGATTCGGACAGGAGAGACTTGGCGACGTGATGAGATCCGCTGATCAACCTACACGTGGTGAAGCAGGCGATTGCTTCAACAGTTGTATGTGTGTGGGTCCCATGTGTGTATGGGTCCCAAATGTGAAACCCTAGGCCTCTCCTATAAATAGAAAGGGGGGAGAGAAAAAACCCCCAAGCATTCATTTGGCCCCCTTCTTACTTTTTCTAGGGTTAGGAGGAGAGGAGAGGAGAAGCTAGGGTTTGGAGAGATTGTGAGTGTGCTCTTGTGTGAGCTCTTGTCCTCCTTGTTGGAGTGGCTTTGTAAGCATCTTGTGAGATCAATCAATCGTGTGATGCTTGCTTAAGAGATCATTTGTCTCCCTTGTGTTCTTCTCTCTTTTGGATGAATTTGGTGCTTCCTTGATTCTTGTGTTTATACTTGGTCTCTTGACCTACTTTACCTTGCTTTGATGTGTGGGAATACTCCTAGAATCTTCTAGATCATCAACCCCCACAAGCAAGTCTTGAATCAAGATTTTCATATTTCTAGGGTTTGTGCACTTCTTTGGTAAAACCTTGAGAGATCGTTTCTCGCAGTGGATCCAAGGATCGTCGCTAGAAATAAGTCTCTAATATCCTTAGGGAGGTGTGCTCCAAATTTGGTCAAGTTTCATTGGTTAAATCAAAAGTTGGACCAAATTTCGTTTTGGATTTGGGCATTGATTTTCAGTACTGGACTGAATTGGTCTGACCGGTTTTATAACGGCGGTCTGACCGCCCGCTTCGAACCGCTTCGATCTTGCCAGTCGAACCGATATCCAACGGTCCGACCGCCGATTAGTAGCCATCCGACCGCTCGTTGAGCGTCGGTCCGACCACTGTCTCGGCCGGTCGACCGCGATTCCGATCGAATAGTGAGTTCAATTCTCCACTTTTGTGTCGTGTGGTTGAGGGGCTTATCGAATTCAGCACAAGGCTTCCTCTGTGCACTTACTGATCTTCTTAGCTTTCATAGCTAAAGGAGTAAAGTTCGTGTTGAATTTGATTAGGACGAGAAAGTTGAGAAAGCGCCTATTCACCCCCCCCCCTAGTCGCCTTTGCGGTCCTACACATATTTCCAACAAGATGCTTTCTTTGAAATGTGGACTCACGCTTGTTGTTGATGTTTTCTTTAGGTACTTCTCGAGGAAGCGACATGCATGGGAAGGGTTAGATTTGGTGCACTTCACTCATGATCATCCATGACAAATTAAATATAGCCCTTTTAATTAAATTTAAGTGATACTGTTGTTACTTATATTCTAGGACTAGGTTCATACTTCGTTATGATTGAGTTCTTTATAATTGGAATAGTCAAGTATGTCTTGTGGATGTTACTGTCTATGCTTTAACAATTTAGAACTTGATTTATTTACTCTTACCTATTAGAATATTTCAAGTGACCCGCTTAGTCTATCATCCAAGTAGAACCTTGAAGAATCCTAATGTTTTCATGTGGTTTGGTTACTTCATGATTAGAACAAGGGCTTTGTCTAGAATCTAATTCAATATAGTTTTGGATAATGCTAGTTTACTAGATGTTGAAAATCTTACTGTTATTTGGTAATGATTAGAAGTAAATTGATTTGTTAAGTTCATTTAGTAGCCTCCTAGGCCCAGTTTTGAGTTGGGGTGTTACACCTCTAGACTGTCATTCGGTCATACTGGTTTACAAATTTTCAGAGAAATTTTGTACAACCGGTTCGGAGATTTTTTCCACTTTCATCAACAGATCTTTGTTTTTGTCATAGACTCGCAAGAACTCATCCTGTAGCTCCACCCTGCATCCTCATTCCTCCAACTGCCCAAGACTGATTATGTTGTTGCACAAACTCGGTATATAATATATTTCAGGAAGCATCTTCTGATCATTGTTCTTGCATTGCATCAGCATTGTTCCTTTGCCTCTTATATCACTACTACAAAACAGCTCATACTGGACGCCTCATCACAGACGGTTCTTTGGAATCGTCTGTGTTGTACTTATCACAGACGATTCCTTTGGAACCGTCTATGATACGTAATTATCACAGACGGTTTGTAAATAGAACCGTCTATGATAATTCACATACGGTTCTTAAGAATAACCGTTTAAGATATATCACGAACCGTCTGTGATACTTCACGGATGGTTTTGATCTGAATATGCCGTGATAAGTATCTCATCACAGACGGTTTGTATTAAAAATCGTCTGCTGTTTGATTTTACCATGGCTTGGAATTTTCCTCTACCGCACCCCTACCGTGGCAGCCAATCCTCTACCGTGTCCCTACTGTAGCATCCAATCCTCTGTCGCGCCCCTGCCGTGGCAACTAATCCTCTGTCGCGCCCCTGCCGTGGAACCCAATCCTCTGTCGCGCCCCTGCCGTGGCACCCAATCCTCTGCCGCGGTAGGATTTGGGCAGCCAATCCTATGTTGCGCCCCTACTGTGGCACCCAATCCTCTGCCGCGGTAGTATTTGGGCACCCAATGACGGTTTTTAATACAAACCGTCTGTGATGAGATACTTAGCACAGACAGTTCATATCAAAAACCATCTCGTGAAGTATCACGAGCGGTTCGTGATACAAACCGTCGTGATATGTCATCACGAGCGGTTTTTGTATGAAACCATTTGTGATTCGCAGTGCGGAAGTTCAAAAAAAATTAACGCATCGCGGGAGGTAAAATTTTTTGGTGTTGTCCTTATATATTATAGCCGAGTCGAGGTGGGACGTGCTGGGGAGGGTGTCGAACCTTTGGAACACGACGTGCTGCTGGACGTGCATGACTCCGTCGACATGCTCCGTTCCAAGTTCGCCGCCACAGTCCTTGGCAACAAGGACCTCATCCTCCTCAGCTGTAAGCAAACAAACTTCTTCTTCCTCGATGACTCGATCGATCGTAGTAGCTAACCTATGGGTGCACGTACGTAAATGGTAAATGGGTGCAGTGGCTCACATCCGCAACAACTTCGCCATCATCGCCTCCGACACCGTTCTCTACAACAACACCTCCACCATCGATGTCGTCGACTCCTACTTGGGTCTCCTCAGCACCCTCTTCGGGCCCTACTTCCAGCAAGACTTCGCCGACACCATGGTCAAGATGGGAAGCATCGGGGTACTCATAGGCCGCAAGGGGGGGCTAGGAAGGTTTTTGTATAAAAGTGATGCATTTTCATGTATTTTCAAGAGTCTCTGAAGATGGAAAGCTCACATATACATTTAGTATCTTGTTCAATCTTAGAAACCTTATATTTTATCTTCTAGGTTCAAGTTCTATATTAGGAACTGTGATGGTACTAACTATGAAACATTCAAAATCCGATTTTTTTTGCAATAGAAACAACTATCACAGACGGTTCTTGTTCAGAACCGCCTGTGAAATAGACTATCACAGACAGTTCTGAATAAGAACCGTCTGTGATAATTACTATCACAGAAGGTTCTTGTTTAGATTTTTTCACAGACGGTTGACGATTTTGAAATGTCTATGATGTCAATTTATGTATTAGTGTCTGCACCATGGAGCCATCGCCAAACTTGACTTTGCCTAAAATCTTCTTGTGAAGCTCATGGAATATGGAGCGATCTTCCGTCATGTGATTACTTACTCCATTATCTAAGTACCACTGATCTATGAGATCGTGGCTGCCTCCCTTGGGTTCTCGCGATTATCTCGCGCAACGAGTCCCAAGCGGAGAGGAACGGTGGGCGGGGTAGGTGAGACCAGGCGGTTGCGGTCTCCTCCCATGGGCGCGCAAGGGCGACGGTAGTGCCAGCATGCGTGAGCTCAGGCGTTGCTACAGGGCAGAAGGTATGGCAACGCGAGGTGGAAGGACTCTAGCTTGTGGGTCCCACACGTCAGCAAGAGGACAGGAGAGAGATAAATTCAGTATTTTGAAAAGAATCGGCTGAGGGTTTAGGTGATTTTTAGACCTAGAATTATAAATCCAAAATTTATGAAATTTCTATGGGAGGCCCCTGACACAGTTTAGATTATTATGTAATTTTTTAAGATTTTATTTGCGTTGAAATTTTCTCTAAAATTCTTACAAGTCTCTATTTGCATGCATTTTTATTACTTGATTTGAGGAAAGTTTAAAAACATGCTTTAAATATTTCCCCATTTTATTGACAGTATGATTACACCAAGTTTGAATTTTTAATTATAATCTTTTGTTTCAAATTATTTTAATTCTCGTCCAGGTTTGTACTTTAAAAAAATTGGTTCTTAAATTTCTCAATTAAACAAAAGTCTTGCATAAAAATCCAAAAAATTGAATGTCGATAAAATACATCAAGAACTTTTAAAAAGCTCACATTTCTACACATTTGAAAATAGGCCCAAATTTTAGGATGTTATAAGCCTATGCCGGACGATGCCTTCTTTGCACCCGGTACCGAAGGGTTCGGTGACCAGTTTTTCTAGGATTTGTCACTAGTCGGTTGCTTGAGGATTCGGATGGGCATGCCGCTGGAATTATTTTGAGTATACAAATTTTGCTTCCATTGTTGCATTTGCTACTTCTGATACTTAAGCTTTTATTTGACCAATCGACACTTGTGTTGTAAATAATATAATCGCTTAAGTTATGTATCATATGTTATTTCATTATGTATTTACGAATGTATGGATGTGATTATCAATATTGTGGATGTGTGTACTAGCCACTGATCATGGGACTAGTACGATACACACACGAGGGCTTCGGGTATTCAAAGCCCGGGGTCCGACAGCAGGGGCGGAGGGAGGAGGCGGCAGGCGAAGGTGGGCGGAGTGCTAGGGCCGGAGGGAGGAACAGAGCAGTCAGGCCATTGGGCGTTGGGTGGCGGGCGCACGCGAGATGCGGGATGAGCTGAGGGGAGGCCGGGTGGGGGTTAGGGTTTGAAGGTACTGACATGGGCCTAATACATGGGATAGATTGGGTTAGCCTGGTGCTTCAACCCACCCAGCACCAGGATTGGGTCCACCCCTGCGTGTAGATTCCATAGAGACTTTGTTGCATTGATTGTGGACGATCCGGATGTACGTAAGGAACACGAGTGACTGCTGGAGGAAACTATGGGCGACCAAGGATGTTGGACGATTGACTATTTCCACTACATCGACGTGTGTGACGTTGGACCAGGCTGCTCCAACTCTTCTTCTACTGCACTGCGCATCTAGTGGTAATGGTTTATGATCTCTTACTCACATAACTTCCTACTTTATGATGTATAAATTTTTGTTGCGCGCTAGTGTAGCCTACCCATATCCCAACACCGCTCTTATCAGTGCCCGGTGATTCGGTAGTGAACGACGATGGCACGACGGCACAATGCTTTCCCTAGGTGCAGGTGCGGGACATCTCATACATGTTCAGGGTACCCTCCTTGAACTTCTTTGCAGAATCAAACTTATGGAAACAAATGAACTACTTGGAGTTTTGACTTACTAGCCGAGTGTCCGTGCGTTGCAAAAGAATTCAAATAAAATATGATATAAGCTATAAATTTAGAAAACCAATATACATAAGGTAATTATCCCTACAAATGAAAGTTTCATACAAATCTGCATCCAATCAACAAGTCACATAGAATCTTATCACAACCCACAAACACATATAATCTAATTATCCACATAAGATATTTTAATTATCTTATATATGTGTGTACATATTTATTCACAAAAATCCCACCAACTCAAGAGAGAGTAGACGACAGACTGACCACCAACTCATTCCTTCTATAATAGTAAAGATGTATTGTTCACAGTCACGTAATAAGCCCATGAATTGTGTGCTGAGATAGAACCGGTGGTGGTCGTGCTATGGCCCATCTCGGTACTGAACTATGTTAACCTGCTAGTGGCTAGCGATTATGCTGATCATCAGTTGCCCCAAAAAAATCTTACACATCAGTCACTTTTTCTAACCTTTGGATCTTGCATTGAAACAAAGGTTCTACGATTCTTTTCTAGACCAAGGCTCTATGAATTTGATCCAGAGGAATTACTCCTTTTCGGTGATTCACAAATGTGGAATTCCTGCATTACTAATAGGCATTTATACTTGATGATGATAGCAAAAAAGAAAATTGTTTCCCACAGTATCCCAAATGTTGGAGAGAAAAGCAAGACCAATGATCAAATACAGAGATGATGTAGTCTTCATACAATAGAAGGTTTTTTTTACGCGTAGTTGTCGCCATTAGTGTACACAGTACACAGATATAAGTACATAAACATTTCGATCCCTGTTATGGAACCGATCGAATTGCCGCCAACGTGTTCTTCACGTACGACATGGTAGGCCTCATAGTTGGATCATCCTGAACGCAACGCAACCCAACATTGATGCATCTTTCCACCTCCCACGAGGAGCGTCTCCCATTCTTGGATCCTTCAACTGATCTGCGTTTCCCTGAGTCCAATGTTGTCGAACCTTCGCCAAACATAAAAATCACACAGGTAAATAGCGAGAAGAAATAATCATATATATATATAGATAGATAGATAGATAGATAGAACAGTAGAAATGAAGCTTGATATTTGAAAACTAAAATGTTCAGCATATACCCTTGTCATGCTCTATTCCTCTCTAATTTGTTACTGCAATTACCTTCTTTTTTTAGAAAGAAAGAGGTATTGCAATAGCAGTTGCAGTTAGATCCCTACTTTACTGTGAATGAATGACAACTACTCACATATCTAGGAAGGTCCTCAGCATCTTCCCTAGAAAAGGGTGTAGATTTGCAGCCTGTCACAATCTCCAGAAGTACGATGCCAAAGCTATACACATCTGATTTTGCCGAATACTTGCCGTACAACAACTCAGGGGCGCTGTACCCACTGCATGCCAATCATTAGTAAGCACGGTGTCACCGATCGGTTCTGCTCATGACAAATCACTCACCAGAGCACATGCGCAAGTGAAATGAACTTACCGTGTCGTTCTGAAATTATCAGCCTTCCCTTCAGATTGGCCTTGAGGAAGCAGTGTTGCAAGACCGAAGTCTGAAATTTTGGGGATGAAGCCCTCATTAAGTAGGATATTAGTAGGGCCTATATCACGATGAATGATTCTGCGGTCTTCATTTAGGTATAACAATCCTTCACTAATCCCGTGAATGATGCGGAAACGCAATGGCCAGTCAAGGACTCCACTCATCTCATCTTCAGCTGCATGCAACAGATCACAAGATCAACAAGGTCACCAACTCATCATCGATCTCATACATGCAACAGATCACAAGATCAACAAGGTCACCAACTCATCATCGATCTCATACATATAGGCATATCTTGGTGATAATTTTGCCTTGTTCAACGGTTTCAGGCTAAGGAATCAATTATAAGAGCAACACATACCAAACAGAACCGAATCAAGGCTTCCAGTAGGCATATATTCGTAGCATATCATCATCACCTTCTCCTCAGTCCTTATGCAAGAACCCAGCATCTTTATGATGTTTGGATGGTCGAGACATGCAAGCATGTTCACCTCATTTTTGAGCTCCTCTAATCCTGCTTCCATGTTTAACCGTTTGACTGCTATATTCCCTACCCTGGGTAGAGTTCCCTGAGAAACAAAAAGATGACCAATTTTTGAAAGATATGTAGCAGATTCATAACCAAAGGGAAATTGTTTCTTACCTTGTAAACAGTTCTAAATCGGGAACCAACAATACTATTTCCCTCAGCAAAATTATTGGTGGCGACTCTCATAGCATTCAAGTCTAAATTCTGCTGAAGGGGGGCAACAAGCTTAGGTTGTGGTAGATGCTCATGCTCATATTCTGTTCCAAATGCTTCTGCTTGTACCAGGTTTTCATGGATCAAATAGTCTAAACATAATTTTCTTGAAAATTGTGAATAATTTTATTAAAGAACCTGCAATGAATTCAGTGCTTACCAGGTGCTGGTGGTGAATACTTTTGTCGTCTTCCACAATAATGAAAACCTACTAATGCAGAAATTACCAGCAACGCTCCAATGATAGAAACAGGAACAATGACAGCAATGTTTCGACCTATAATAACAACAGAGAATATATTTGTATTCAGTAAAAATTATAGTTGGTTTAATTGAGTTTATCAAGAGGGTACAGGAACAGTTGAAAAGGAGTTGACCAATTTGGAGAAAATGAGTAGAGAGAATCCACAAGTCTACATCATCTACAAATTTATTTTACAAATTTTATGTGGCTTTAATGGAGTGCTTCAGTCTCACACATTCTTGTGCTTATGGACTATTTTGATTTCTTGATTTTGTTTAAATCAGTGAAAATAGCCAGAGTTTTTTTTTATTAGTTGGAGGAGCTTCCATTATCTTTTGTTTAATTGGCTATACACTGTACAATCCTTTGCCCTTGTTATCATGTCTCTGAAAATTTGATGTGTAGAAAAACTTGTGTTTGCTTCTGTCGTTCCCCAAAGAAATCATGGTGTAAAGTTTATGGAAGGAAATATTACAAGTTATTTGAGCCCAATAGAGTTACTTTACCATATCTGAATGCCAAGAATACAGATCAGTAGCAAAATATCTAGTCCAAGCAAATGAAGCATATTGAAATTATAATGCATTTTCACTTGCATTGTGCAAGAACAATTCATACCTGTATGCGCTGATGGACTGCTATGAGAAACTCGAGCATACAAATCGTTGATACCTTCGCTAAGCTGAACAATGTCTACCAGATCACCTGACCAGAGCACACAATCACTCCCTCCCAGAATAGTATAAGCGCTACAAGAGCAGTTGCTCAAGCACAATCCCCTGCAGTCATCCAAGTTCTTGCCGCCGACCTTGGTGGCGTTCAACGTGTCAGGAAGCTTGACATGTGGCATTTGGACGAAACCATTACCCGATGCACAAGCAAACACCGCGCTCCTCACACAACCATCCGCATAGTTCCTCTGGCTCCAATCGCTTGGCGACTTGGGGACGAATTCCTGCAGGCATCCGCAATCACCATTGTAGCAAGCCGCATTCGGTCCGCAGTACGCATAGGAATCGCATTGATCCTGAGGTAGATGCCAGTACTCCACCCACTCATCGCTGGAATTGCTGTGCCAGCGATGAGCAAGGCCATCCGGGCTCATGACTAGGCGCCACCGAACAGAACTGTCCAAAACTGTGAACGAGTAATACACACTGCCTTCGCCTTCATCTACAGTCATGTTAAAGACCAACTTATTATTCCCCTTCAGTGCAGGTAAACCACTGAAGCCTTGACCATTCCATGTCCCAATCCTGTATTTCAGTATGGAGCCATGGAACAACAGAAGATCCAGCAGTCGGTTCGGATCCAACTTGAAGTAGTAGTCCCCAGGAGACGGGTCCAAATCGCTCTTCCATGATGTGAGAAGCGACTCATGACCGGTGGATTTGTCGTACCCAATTTTCATACTGGACAACAATGTATCGCAGGGCTGATCAAAACCTTGCCATAGCAGATTCCCCGACGCCGTGTCGTTGATGACAAGGTTGCCGGAGTCGAGAAGGCGGGCCTGTGGACTGTTGGTGTTGAAAGTGCCAGTTGACCACAATCTGTTTCCTCTTCTATCCAGCAAGTCAAGAGAACTTGTGCTGAGGGTAAGATTTCCATTGCCTCCCTTGATCGGGCTGTCACGGTTTGCCACCCACACAATGGTTTGAGGTTTCATGTGGTTGTACCATATTCCTAAATATGCATTGTCCCCATTTAAGAAGAAGCCCAGAACAAAAATTCCTTTTGCTGACACTAGTGTTTGCCCATCTACCATCCATAGGCCTGTGGTCAGGGAGTCATCTGGGCATAGTATTTAAACATGAAACTATGAGATATTTTTTAGAGTAACAGTAGTAGCTGTAATAATAATAGTAGGTAAATAAAGCAGATGGAAGTTTTATATCTGTACTGTTTCTAAGCTATATTTGTCTCACTCTGATTTTTTTAAAAAAAAAAATGTTTAACCAAAACCATGTATTCCCAGGAAGCTCAAAACCTGTCGTGTATAATATTGTACATTGTTTGTACTTTCTACACTAATGGATAAATTGTTAGAGTAAAGCACGCAAGCGTTTTTCGCTATTGTGAGTTTACCATGAACTTGTAACTTCAGCATCCAGAACAAGCAGGCATCAAAGGAAACTAAGCTGATAAATCACAACACTGAGATCGACACTTCAGGGCTATCGACACAAACGCTGAGCATAATGTGCAAAGATGTGAGGAACGAGGAACACCGAGACACTTCAGCATCCAGTTGGGTTTAATTTTTTGGTAGTTCTACAACCACTATTTGGTATTTGGTACTTCTGTACCATGTGTGCTTGTAAACCTACATTCGGCACCGCTTCTGTTTCCTTACTGCTTTAGTGGTTTGCAATTACCCAAAAGGACACAAATCCAATGCCAGTTTCTCCTGAAAGAGATGAAATATGAAAGAAAACAAGTCCCGTTTTGGACAAGCCCGCCGTTTCTTATTTGAATGGAGAGCCGCCTTAACTCTCAAGAAGGCAAATTTCCCTCGCTCGTCGCTGGATCACCCCCTACCCACGTTCCACGATTCTAATCTTCGACATGGGAATTAAGATGAGTGATAAAATAAGCATTGGAATTTGAGCACTTTTTTTATATAGAAACCACTTCAAGGGTGTTGAACTTTAGAGAATAATTGTGTGTTGATCTCTTAGAATCCACATCTTATTTATTTATAGTCTCAAAACATAATCCGATTCTTACACAATCTACTAATCCGACTCTCATAGGTGAGATATTTAACTCCAATACTCCCCCTCAAGATAGGCATGAGAATCATGGCCATCTTGTTACATAATATAATACCATTACTAGAATCTAGTAAAACCTACTAACCACCAATACTACCAAGAACGTCACCAAATCTATCACCATCATCTACCAGCTGCCCGACTTCAACCTCATCTTCCTCTACCCTCATGCCCCCAGCTACCCCCGGCTTCCACCACTCTACCCACACTCCCCCAGTCTCGGCCTCCACCACCTCTACCTCTGCCATAGTCCATCACGCTTGACTCCAGTCCCAATCCTCCTCCCAACTCTCTTCTCCCTTCTGCCACTTCTCCGACTGTGTGGTATTCTCTTCTGTCATGGCTGCATTGGCCCTGGACCCACATCTTCCTCTACCTCTGCCTCCACCTTGACCTCCTTCAGCAGATCTATTATTCCCACCACCACCTCTACTAGGGCGAGATGCCCCACACTTATAACACTCAGTCCTCTTTGCAAAATTCAAGTTGTCGCATCTCGCATCACGACAAATCCAATCACCCTCGCGACCTCCAGTTCGTGAGAGAGGACATGATGAGGCCCTAAGTGCATCTACTACGGTAGTCAATATCCCTAAGCGGCAAGTGTGCATTAAGCCTCAAGTTGAGCCTATTATCCATCAATGGAGAAAAAAACAAGAACCAGGTTCGGCAAAGAGCAAGGATAGGGAGGAATGCCGACCGGGGAGCTTTAGCGGACATGGGAAGACACAACAACAAAGGACTTTGCATGTTGCAAAGTATACAAGAGAATTCCGCCAAGAAAAGACAGAAGAACCAAATTCAAACCCTATTCCAAAATCAATATATTTTGACCTAAGAATCCAAAATGGGTTTGGATTGGTGCAATTCAATTGGATCAATCTTTAAAAGAAGTTAATTATAAATTACTTGTAATAGGATAGTTTAATTTATTTTCAGCAATTAGAGTAGTTTAAATTTCGAATTAAAGGAGTTTGCAATAAAAAAGCAGTTCGAGTCTTGTTCATGAGCGATGAATCGAGTCTCATTCTCGTTCATTGTCTGATGCAGACTCGGATTCTTGTTCATTGCTACGATCAGAGTCATCTACTATTCATGGGCTATATATTTAGGGTTGAGCCCCATTGTAAGCAAGTTAGAGTTGAATAAAATACGAGAAAAGTCACGAGTTTATGTGGCGCAAAATGAATACATGCGTTTCGGAAATTCCCATCTAGGGTTTTGTGATTGCGTGAATATTGGAGGGAGGTTGTTCTTCCAAGATCCGTGATTCCTTGTGGATCATCTCACCAATTCGTAGCATCCTCAATTGCTCACGGTTTGGTGTTGTTCTTCCGGTTTGATTTTGTTTCTCTCTTCGGATTGATTCAACATCAACCAAGTGTTACTTGCTTTGGAGATATACTTGCTCTGCTATTATGCCAAATCAAGAGAGAGGAAAAGCGGGAGTTTCACCTCATTCAGAATTGAAATACAAGTACCGTGAAAGATTGGGCCACATTACGCATCAACACACGTTGATCCGTATCAGGACATGCCCAACTCAAATGTCCTATTTGCTTACAGTTGTAACACTCTTAGTCATCAGCAATGGCGTACACTGACCTTATAGGATTGTCTTGCAATATACCTCTCATCTCGCATTTTGTGACCAAAGAGGATTCTCCACTCTCCCTATCCATGCTCACCTATTGCCGCGTGTATTAACGATCACAGCAACCTCTTCACACATCAATAAATCACGACTCCATAGTCACAAACGCAGTCGCCAACACCTTTTGAACCATCCGCAAAACCAATCACTCCTGCTTTTTCTTCCCCCTCGGCCCGACTGGCCTCCTGCCGAATCGCCTCTCCTTCTTCCCCCTCGGCCGACTCGCCTCTCCGACCGCACCTCGTCCTCTTCACCTCCTCCCGACCGCAGCTCCCTTGGCCTCCTCCTCTTCACCTCCTCTGTGTGCTGCTTCACCCCACGCCGTCGTTCTCCTCCCCGAGCGACCTTCTTCCCGAGCGATCTCCTCCCTTGAGCGCCTTTCTCCCCGTGCGCTTCTCGAGGCGTCATCCTCCTCCCACGAGCACCACCGGATCCTCCTCCTCGAGTCCCGAAGGGCGGCGGCCAGCTCACGCCCACGCAGCGGCGCGGTGGCGGCCAGCGCGCGCCTGCCCGCAAGGTGTGGTGGCGGCAGCTTGCTGGTGATTGTGCGGGGACGATACGAGGATGGCGGCTACGAATCGGATCTGAGGTGAGTTTTGGGATTAGGGTTAGGCTCTGATACCATGTTGAACTTTAGAGAATAATTGTGTGTTGATCTCTTAGGATCCACACCTCATTTATTTATAGTCTCAAAACCTAATCCGATTCTTACATAATCTACTAATCCGACTCTCATAGATGAGATATTTAACTCCAACAAAGGGCATAACGACATAATCTTGCCCGAATTAGTAAAGAGTCTATAACTAACCTATTTTATAGCGTGTGCGCACATGTAGCAATCGACCACAAACTGGGCACTAATCAATTGTCTCCGGCCTCTCAAAAAAGAAGCACGAAGCATCAAGTTTTCAATGCAACAGCCTGCACAAATAACATATGCAGATATGCTCCACCAGTTTGGGAAGGAAAAAAAAAGTTCAGAAACCATTTGGTGGTCATCACATGAGGGTGAATTTACATCTTGTTTTCATTTAATTACTGAAGGAACCAAATAAGATTGTGGTTTCCTTTTTCCATCATTTGTCTCCGCAAAAAAATAATAATATGAAAACCTCCAACCTCTCATCTACACAAGTCACCTAGTCCAAATTAAACTCTGAATATGAGGTAAATTATGTGTAAATGAACAAGTAATAGATGAGAAAAAGGGGGGAGAGAAAGGGAGAGGGAGAGATTCTGCCGGCCATACTTAGCTGCTGCGCTCGAGCAAAAGCAGCAGAGAGTAGCAGCAACGCAACGGGCAATTCGGCCTTCGGCATCGCCCCAAGGTAACCAAAACAAGCGTGGTCATGCAATTAAGAAGATAACAAATTACCACAAAAGTCCTCATACTTTTGCAGAATGCCCACTTGGAGCTTTACTTTCTAGTCCGGTTCAATCAATTTATTTATGGAAGTACCGACTGATTGGTTCAATTAATGACGACTTGGACATAAATTTCTGCCAACGGCGGAGAGTCATTGGGGTCAAAGAGGGTCCTTTTCTTAACCACAAAATTCATATTCGTAATTGAAATGTGATTATTGGTTGGTTATGACCTAGCCCTCCCTTAATTTTGACTATAGCTCCTCCACTCGTTTCTGCATCCACTGGGTGTTCCCCCGTTTGTTCGGATCGAACAAAAACAGTTGACTTCGATACCTTGGAAATCCTCGAGTGAAGTGAAGCAAACTATTTTGATAGGAACAGCAGGAAAGTGACAAGAGAACATAGTCGCAGCTACACCTAGGAATTGGGCCATGCCATTCAGGCCGGTCCGAGGCTCGACCGGTACAGCCCGGCACACTGTGTGACGGGGTGAGCCAGCATGGCAGACTAGTAGGATCGTGCTCGGGCCGGTCCGACACGAAAGCGGTACGCTGGTACGGCGGCAGCACGCCAAAGCCCTCACCCACGCGCACCTCACCCACCTCCACCACCTCTATGTTGCCGCCCCTACTTGCCTCTGTGTTGCCGTCCTCGTCCGTGTGTCGTGGCCCATGCTGCCTCTGCTCTGCCCCGCGCCGGCCGCTGCCTTCACCTCGCCGTTCCGGCCCACTTGGTGAGTCTCTCTCCCAACCAAGTGTGTCACCCGGTATTCCCAACCATCCTCTTCATCCCCTGCCAATCAATTAGATTTTGGTTCATAGGATCGCGCCATCGTCTTCTTTCCTGTTTCTGGCCAACTCGACATCGATCGCCACCATTCCTCCCATGGTTATCCCTTCTTCGATTCCTCCCTACCAGATCATATCTAGTCCTCCATCTTCCTCCCCCCCCCCAACCTTTGGTTTGCACTGTCGTTCGCCCTAGGTTGCCACCATAGTGAACCTCGCTTCGCCGCCCTTGGCTCATGTTGTCGATCCTCCTTGGCTCACCCCCGCCTCTACCAACTGCCTCGGTGAGCTCCTCCCACCTACCTCCCTGGTGCTTATGCTCCCCTTACTCTCATCCCTCTCCTACCCGGGCACCGCGGCCCCTTTCTTCCCAGCCCTGACCGCCATGTGCCGCCGCCAGCTCGCCTCGGTGCCGCCTGAGTCGCACCACCACCACCATTGGATTCGTCTCGCCGCCCCCATTCCATTTTGGTCACCTCTGCCACTCGCCATCACCGCCGCATCTTGAGCCAAGCGCGCCACTTCCCCTATTTCTCCTATTGCTCCCTCTCTATGCCTATGCGTATTTTTGTTCTTATGACGTGTTGCCCCCACCAAATTGAGTAATTAATTTGAATTAGTTAGTGTGTTAATTAGTTAATGGATATTTAATCTAAAAAAGAATTAGTGATTAACTATAAGTAATTGGTGTGTCGTCATTATTTTAGTTAGGGTGCAAATTTGATAAGAAGCCAGAGAGAGGTCACCTTCGAGAACTTCCCATTGAAACGTGGGCTTCGCACAAAAACTCAAGAACCAACCTGGTGTGCCACCAAATATCAATAGATAGCTTGGACCCATTACCATTACCCTGCCATCGTGCACATCATTTCCCACAGCAACGACCACGGGTCCACTCTCCACACGAGAAACAAATAGAGTTGAATTTATAACAAGATTCAAATCATTCAATTATCAATACAAAACAAACTGACAGTTTTGGGCATCCGGTGCACTGAGAAGTAGAAGAAATTGGAGTTCAAGCACTCAATTATTTGTATGGACTATACAGTTAAAGAATCATATAAAACGGACATTCTACCGCACCAGATTAACCATCAGGAATCCCGTGTCTCTAAAGTATGAATGATGTGGGTTTGTTTACTGTCCTCTTTGCTTTGATCCTTTTCTGTAACCCATGTATTAGGAGCCTAATGGCACTGCTATGAGGAGGCTGTGATTTGCCCTTTACTGTAAATTGTAATAACATCATAAGTGCCCACGTGATAAAATGTTTTTTAGGATAACATCTGGTAGCTCTGTGGACTGCCTCCGAAGGAGAAACTGGTAACTAATGCATCATTCATTAATTTAATCACAACAATGAACCAGATATGTAATACAGGTCCAAGTATTAGCCATATGCAAGCATGGGAGGTCCAAGTATTAGCCACATACAAGCATGGGAGGTCCAAGTATTAGCCACATACAAGCATGGGAGCTTCTCAGACACACGTCACACACCTATATCACTCAATCAGGAGCAGAAGCTGAAAAAATAGAATCTAAGGTTTTATTTGGTATGACTCCAACTTCTAGCTTCTTAGTTGGAGTAGGTGGAGCTGTGCCAAACAGGATAACTCTATAAAACTGTTGGAGTTGGAGCAACTTGGAGTGGAGCAGCCCTCTAGTACAATTTGTAGAAGCAGATAAAACTTTACTCCAAGTGAAGAGCTGTGGGCCAGTAAAACAAAATACTCTTAAAAATTAAAATTATTTATCCACAAATTGCCACTCAACTACCCCTCCCCGCCCTCCCGAACCCGCCTCCCCTTCCGAACCGCACCCGTCGATCGTAGCAGCTTGAACAGCCGGGGCTATGGCGGGCGGCCTCTGAGCGAGCGACTGAGCGGGTGCGTAGATCTGAGGGCTTCGGGATGGTGAGGGCGGATGCGAACTGGGACCGGCTGGTGCGGGCGGCGCTGCGCGGAGAGCGGCTGGGCGGTGCCTACGGGCTGCCGGTCAGCGGCATCGCTGGGAACGTGCCGTCGTCGCTCGGCAACAACGTGCACATCGATGAGGTGCTTCGCGCTGCCGACGAGATCCAGGACGAGGACCCAACCGTCGCCAGGATTCGTAATCTTCGCTACCTTTTTTGTTCCGCTGGGCTCGGGAGCAGTATGGATTGTCGTAGCTCTGAATTTGTCCTGGTTATGCTGTTAGTGTTTACTTATTCGTGCTTTTAGGTGATTTTTTGGGCAATCTCCGTAGTCAGTAGCGGCTTCACGATTTGACCATGCTCGTTCGGTAGATTTTGGAGTATTATTGCTTTTTTAGCTTATTATAACCGCTTTACGTTATTAAATTTATTCAACAGTTCTGATCAAGCTAACATCTATCCACTAGTGACTATATACGTTGTTATGATCAGACTTACTTATATGTATTTTTGGTGTTGTTTCGGTGTACTTTGGTGGTTCTAGACCTCCTGTCTTGGTTTCCCCTCAACTTATTCGTGTAACTATGCTAACTTTGATTGGCCCAGGTTGTCTTTTACACTGTGACTGATGAAGTCCACTAGCATATTCTATCTGTAATAAAATGCTAGTATTTTAGACTCTGGCAATGGCATTCATCATAGACGCCGGGCTGTCTCTACTGCCATGAATGAACTACTTTCAGCCTAGAGAGTATGCAGCAGTTTTCATCCCAATGGTAAATGTGTTAATAATGGTAAGAGTTTTATTAATTTGATCAATCCATTTCAGCCTAGAGAGTATGCAGCAGTTTTCATCCCATGATGATGTAGCCATGAACTTGATAATATTCTAATTTTGTGGATTTCATGGGGATATGCTCTAGATCTTAGGATGATGTGACAATTGGCAATGGCGTTTACGGTTTGTAGTTCCACGTGTTTTCGACAAAGTTACAGGTATTCGGACCGGTCATGTGGGGCGGTCGGACCGGCGATGACCAAAGTGGTCAAAACGAGCTGGACCAAAAATAGGTGTTGTAGGCAAGTGAGGGGATCCCAATGCACTTGGTCTCATGATTTTTGGAGTCTCCAGTAAAAAGTTCTATTGGTTTAAAGTTTTCAGAAGGTTTCGGAATTTGGGAGTATGAATTTCGGCTAAGTCCCAAGGGGCGGTCCGACCGGCTCACAGGGAGCGGTCCGACCGGCTAATGGGCGGTCCGACCGGCTCACCTGGAGCGGTCAGACCGGTAATAACTTGATCATCGGCCAACTTCGTGGCGATGTTGTTTTGTTAGGTCAAAATCATTGGTTTCATGGTATATGATTTGCATGATGCATGTTTTGACTAACATGGGTCAAGTTGTGAAGAACTTGTTCCCGAATACGTGTTTTCTTGTCTGTGGTTGTGCAGGTTGCTTGGTGGTCAACGACGGTCAACGGCGAGGAAGATCGGGACTAGACTTGGAGAGTTGAGGTCCAGAACGATCGACGATGCCGGGTGAGGTCAACGACTCAAGCGTGACACAAGATGGACAATGGTGGCCTACTGGCAAATCCATGACGCATGGTGAAGCGGTTTAGGTCAAAAGTTAAAGACGACGCTTCGCGAAGCGTGCGTGTGTGACCCGTTTGTTGGTGGGCCTTAACGGGAGCCCAATTAAGTCAAACCCTAGGAGTTTTAGGCCTCCACTATAAATAGGAGGAGATGGTGGCTGCACCTCTCTCTCGCCTTTTATGTTTTCAAAACCCTAATTGTCTTTAGGGAGTTGAGGTGGAGGCAAGGGCTCTTGATGGTTTGTGGTGAATTTCGTGATCTTTGATTGTCCATCGATCCATGATGGTGTGGATGTAATCCAGCAACAATCACGAAATCAATCTATGCAAGGTTTGCTTGAGATAAGTCTCTTTTCGTTCTTGCTTTCAATTTCGTGTTTTAGGGCTTTCTTTGATCCGCGAGTTTGTGATTGATTCTTTCACGTGAATTAGCTTGTCGTGATATGTGAATCTATCTAGCATCATCTTGATCATCAATCCTCACGAACAAGCTTTAGGATCAAGTTTTCGTTCTTGCCCGTTTTAGACCTTCGTTAATCAATTGGCAATTGCTCAAGATCGTTCCAAGAATTATCATAATATTCGATTGGAATAGGTCCTCAATAGCATATAGAAGGTGTGTGCAAAGTTTCATAAAGATTAGAGTTGAGAATCAAAAGTTTCACCTAATTGCAACCGTCATCGGCCGATTTCTTCATTGCAGATCGGTTACGAGTCGGCCGGTCGGACCGCCCGTCATCACCGGTCGACCGATTTTGAGCGGTCCGACCGCCAAAGATAACGCCGGTCGATCCGCCCGACAATCGGTCCGACCGATTGGGTCCAATGATCGACCGCCCGTCTTTGTGAGTCTTTGCAATCTTAGTTGATTTTGTAGCATTGCTTAGGGGTTTAATTGGATTCAATACTAGTCTTCCATTTGATTGGTATATTGATCTTCATAGCTTTCTAATAGCTACCGGAGTGAAATTGTATTGAGTTCATAATTTGTGAAAAAGTGGCGTGCTCCTATTCACCCCCTCTAGTCGCCTTTTACGGTCCAACAAGTGGTATCGAGCCCTGTTAGTTCAATCTTGATCTTAACCGGTCACCGAACTTTAGCGATGGATAAGTTTTCTACTAAACCGCATATCTTCGATGGGCACGACTATGCCTATTGGAAGAATCGTATGCGCGTCTTTCTTGAGAGCGAGGACAAGCTATTTGGGATGTTGTTAGAGCTCATTGTTATTCTGAAATTGCTACACTTTCGCAATTCTTTTGGCTAACAACAATAAGGCTAAGAATCTTTTATATGGTGCACTTGGTAGACAAGAATATGATAGAATTTGCAACCTTTCAATCACAAGCATGAAATTTGGAACACTCTCGAAATATATCATGAGGATTCGTCCCAAATCAAAAAGTGCGCCAAATGTTTACAAGCGTGAATACAATAAATTCGAGATCGTCTGGAGAGAGCATCGATGACATTTTCACGCTTTAATAAAGTAATTAATCAAATGAAAGTCATTGATATTGAATATTCTCAATCTGAAAATGCCACCCATCTCTTGGTGCAATCAACACCAAGGAGTGGGAGATGAAAGCTACCGCTATAGAGGAAAATGTTGATCTTTCAAGTCTTACTTTAGAATTGCTTTATAGTAAACTCAAGACTCATGAAATTAAAAGAGTTGATCATCCCAAGAAAGATAATTTAGCTTTGGTAGCGAGATCCTCTCAAAAGGCTTTTGATGACTCTTTTGAATCTTCTTACGGATTTTCATTTGCTTGTTTATCCGCTATTCATGAAGAGGAGCTTGAAAGTATTCTGAAACAGAGTTAGCTCTTCTAGCTAAAAAATTCACACGGGCCTACAATAATGTGAGAAACAAAAGAGAGGTGGTCCGTGACATGCTATGAATGTGGTGAGCTAAATCATATCCGGCAAATTGCCCCAAGTGAAAGGTAAGAGCAATCATAAGGAAGGAAAGCCCGACTTGAAAGAAGCCTCCTTTCAACAAATCAAGGTATGAGGCTAATAAGCTTGTGAAGGTGCTCACCGGGTCCTTGCCGCTTTGAGGATCAATCCTTGAGCGATGTGGATCTAGGGAGTGAGGAGGACAAGGAGGAGGAGATCCTCAAGGCAAAAGAAAGGGAAGGCCAAAGACTTCACTGGCATGTGCTTCATGGCTGACACCGACAACATTGATGATGATGAGGTATCTTTTTCTTATGATGAGCTTTCTGCTAAATATGATTCTATAGTTGAGCAATTGCTTAGTCAAGATGAAGCGCTAGAATTTGTTATGACGAAAAATAAGAAATTAGAGTCAAAGATTAACAAACTAAAAGTAGAGCTTAAAAATGCTAAGACTCTTGAACCTGATGAATGTTTATCTTGTCATGCTATGCACTCAGAAATTACTAAGTTACAAACCTGCTCATAATATTTACGTACAACAACTCGAGAATGCTAGATCTGAACTAAATGAAATTAAAAGTGCTCCTTGTGAAAAATGTTTAGAATCTAGTAAATTGATTGCTTTTGATGTATTTGATTCTAGCCCTTGCACTTCATGTTTAGAAAAAGAACGTGAAATCAAAGATATCTTAGAAGCTGCTAGAGTCAAATATGCTAAGCTTAAGGACAATATTGAAAATACTACTTGTGCTTCTTGTTCCACTCTTAAGCTTGAAATTGCTTCGTATAAGGAGAAATCTATGAATAAAACTTGTGATGCTTGTGTTAACTTGAGAAAAGAAAATGCTTACCTTCATGATACATTAGAGAAATTTTCTAAAGGTAAGAAACAATTAAACATGATTCTTGACAAGTCTAAAACTCCTTATAAGAAGCAAGGTTTATGATTCAATTCTTTTCAAGACAATTCAAACCCAAAAGTCATTCAAGTCTTGGAAAAAGGTTTAATTGAATTCAAAACCCAACCTGCAAAAACATCTTTTAAATCTGCAGGTTTTGCTCAACCTTGTATTAATTCAAATGGTGCTTCTTCTAGTGGTACCAAGTACCATTGCACTTATTGCAAAAAAGGTGGACATTTGATTGAATTTTGTTGGCGTAGGTTGAAAAATGATAAGAAAAATTTTGATAAAATTTCATTCATGCAACCTAGAGCTTCTGTGAGACATGGTAACACTGAAAAGAATAAACCTGGATTAGGATTTTTCTCTTATGCAAATCATTATGTTTCTAGATATCCTAATTCTAATGTTTATCAGACTGGCGGTCTGACCGCTGGTGGTCACCGGTCTGACCGTTTTGGTCGCCGGTCGATCACAAGACAACGCCGGTCGATCCCATGGACGATTTAAATCTCATGTTAATTTAAACATTGCTCATAACCGAATGTTAGATGAAATCAAGGATAGTACTTGGTTTGTATACTCCTTGCGACGTGTGTCTCAAGATCTTGGATTCCTAAATCTTGTTTATCTAACCCCAGATTTGAGACACATCGTTCTTTGTTCCTTGATTTTCGTGGACTACCGTGGAAAGGGAAGAACACGTGGTTCGTCGACTCGGGTGTTCACGCCACATGACCGAAACTCAAAATGGTTCACCTCTTTCACGCGGCAACAGTGATGACTTCATCACCTTTGGAGATGATACACAAGGGCGAATTGAAGGAACAGATCAATTAGGGTGAACAACAAATTCATTCTAAAGGATGTCGCTCTTGTGGACAAGCTTAGGTATAATCTCCTTTGTTTCTCGACTTCTTGATGATGGTTATGAGACTGCTTTTAAGAAAATGCTTGTCGTGTGCTTGATTCTCTTGGTGAGCTTGTGTTTGGAATCTCTAGAGTTGGTAGAATTTTTAGAGCTGATTTTTCGAATCTCTTCTTTGGATCTCTTAAATGTTTGCTTACATCTTCTTGATTTACGGCTTTGGCATCGACGTTTGGGGCACATTGGTTTTGATCATCGACACGAGTTAGCAACCTTGATCTCATGAGAGGTTTGCCCAAACTCAAAGTGTCAAGGATCTTGTAGATGCGCCTGTAGGCATGGCAAACAAGTTGCCGCCTCACACCCTTCTCGTGACTATGGTTATGGTGACGGACGGGATAGTTGCTTCATATGGATCTTGTTGGTCTGCTAGAGTCCGGTCGATCGGTGGAAAATGGTATATTCTTGTTATAGTTGATGATCTTTCTAGATATACTTGGGTGTTCTTTCTTACTTCAAAAGATGAAGCTTTTGGTTATTTTCATGACCTTGTTCTTCGTTTGGCTTCGAGCTTCCCGGTGCTTTGAGAGCGATTCGCAGTGATAATGGCACCGAGTTCAAAAATGCTTCTTTGCTTCTTTTTGTCTTGGCGTGGTATTGAGCATCGCTTCTCCTCTCCACACGTCCCTCAACAAAATGGCGTGGTGGAAAGGAAGAATAGGACCTTAGTCGAAATGGCTAGGACGATGCTAGATGAGTATAGCACACCGAGGAGATTTTGGGCGAAGCTATTGCTCTCGCTTGCCATATTGCCAATCGTGTCTTTTGAGACCTTCTTTAGGCAAGACTCCTTATGAGCTTCGTTTTGGTAGAAAACCCTCTGCTTCGCATTTTCGTGTTTTTGGATCAAAATGTTTTATTCTTAAGACAGCAACTTAGATAAATTTGAATCAAGAACTTTTGATGGGTTATTTTGGGTTATCCTGCTCATTCGAGGGTTTTCGGTTTTTAATCTCGAGACTAACATTATTCAGAGACTTGTAATGTCACTTTTGATGAGACTAGCCACGAGCTAGATCTATTGCTCTGAGATGATTTACAGTGTGAGAGTATTTTTGTGGAGGAAGATGAGGACGGCTAATATCATTCCTTCATCTGCTGCTCTTTAGCGCCCATATCGATACAAGAACACTCGCTCGTCTACTTCACCTTCGCTTGAGGCTCTGCTGCATCTTCATCATCGCAGATACTGCGGAGGTCGAAGAAAGCGGTATCTCACCCGGCGCTCCACCGCATTCGAAGCAAAGATCCTCGGAGCAGATAATAGGTAATCTACATGAGCGAGTCACTCGCTCCAGGTATAATGATCCAAATCTCTACTCTCATTCGGCTTTTGTTGCTTCTTTTGAACCCCGCGATATATCACATGCTTTATCTGATTCTAGCTGGGTAAATGCCATGCATGAGGAGTTAGAAAATTTTGAAAGAAACAAAGTTTGGAACCTAGTAGAACCCCCTAGTGGTCATAATGTTATAGGAACCCGTTGGGTGTTTAAGAATAAACAAGGTGAGGATGGTTCTGTGGTTAGAAAAAAAAGCCAGATTGGTAGCTCAGGGTTTCAGCCAAGTTGAGGGGTTAGATTTTGATGAGACATTTGCTCCTGTTGCTAGACTAGAAGCCATTCGCATTCTGCTTGCATTTGCTTGCATCAAAAGGTTTTAAATTATATCGGATGGATGTTAAAGTGCCTTTTAAATGGTTTCATAGATGAGGAAGTGTATGTTAAGCAACCCCTGGTTTTGAGGATCCTAAATATCCAAATCGTGTTTTCAAGCTATCTAAAGCATTGTATGGTCTTAAACAAGCCCCTAGAGCACAGTATGATAGACTTAAGACCTTCTTGCTTAAAAATAATTTTGAAATGGGTAAAGTGGATAAAACTCTATTTATTCTTAGGCGTGAAATGACTTCTTGCTTGCTCAAATTTACGTGGATGATATTATTTTTGGTGGTTCCTCTAATGCTCTTGTTTCCGACTTTTACGACACTATGTCCGTGGAATTTGAGATGAGTATGATGGGAGAGCTTAATTACTTTTGGGACTTCAAATCAAGCAATGCAAGGAAGGAACTTTCATCCATCGACGAAGTACACTAAAGAACTTCTCAAGCGCTTCAACATGGGTGATGCAAGCCAATTTTCACTCCCATGGCAACCATTGTTTTGGATCCAGATGAAGAAGGAGAAGTCGTGGATCAACGCGAGTACCGCATGACATGATCGGCTCCTTACATATTTGACGGCCTCGAGACCGGACATTCACTTCACGTATGCCTTTGTGCAAGATTTCAGCGTCTCAGAGAACTTCCCATCGCCAAGCCGTTAAGCGCATATTCGGTATTTACACTCTACCCTCTTATATGGCATTTGGTATTCCCGCTCTTGACTTTGTCCATTAGAGGTTTTTCAGATTCGATTTTGCGGTCATCGGTTAGATAGAAAGAGTACCTCGAGCACTGTCACTTCCTAGGCACTTCTCTTGTATCTTGGTCTTCTAGGAAGCGGTCTTACATTGCACAATCCATTCTTTGAAGCGGAGTATGTAGTCTACGCTAGTTCTTTGAGCTGATTTTGTGGATGACGTCCACTTTGAAAGATTATGGGTTAAACTTTGCTAGTGTTCCTCTTTTACTGTGATAACACTACGCTATTAATATTGCTAAAAACCCAATTGCAACATTCTAGGACTAAGCACATAGACATTCGATTTCACTTCCTTAAAGATCATGTTGAAAAAGGTGATATTGTGATGCACTTCGAGAGTCCAAGCTCAATTGGCGATATTCTTACCAAGCCTTTAGATCAAACCATTTTCCTCCTTAAGAAGCGAGTTAGGGTAATTTATCCTTATGGGTTGGTTTGAGGGGAGTTTGATCTTTTCTTATCTTTCCTTGTTCTTTTGATCTTTTATTGTTCTTTTTCGAACTTAGTGATCTTTTGAACTTTTTAGTTTTTAGGCTTTTAATTGCATCTCATTGTGTCATATTTCATTCACATGAAAACTCCAACAAGTGGTTACAACAAATGGTATGAAAAATCCAAAAGATGCATTGTAATATAAGATTTTACCTTATTTTTAAAAATTGATGAAGCTTTGCCTATTACCCTTTGGAGCTTTTGTATTTCAATTCTTACTCAATGTCATGTCTAGTTCTTTGACTTGCTAGAATTATCATGCTTTTACATGTGTAGCTAAGTCTTTGCTATATGAGCTAGAATCTTTTAAACAACTCAAACTAAGAAATTGCAATTTGTGGATGTTTTAGCGAGTTGCGCAATTAGTGCTCCTCTTGTGACATTGGCCCTGTCAGAATTGCTTTGTTAGCTCTTTGATCTAAAATTGACCATTACTTGAGCTTTTGTGTTCTTGAGATTCTAAAACGCTCATGTGAAAAATGAAAATCAAGATTGTCTTATGCTTAAATTGTGCCAAACTATTCTTACGAGGCCTTGTCAAATGACATGAACTTGGAGATAGTTTGATGAACCAGATGATCTCATGGGGACTGCTTGTCAGAAATGACATGAACCTCAAGATTTGTCGCCCCGGTAGAAGCTTAGAAAGAGTTTGTGGATGGCTCCTAGTCCAGGATCTTCTTTACTAAGATATACCTTTAATCAACTTTTGGTGAAGCTTACGATGAGTTTGTGGATGGCTCCTAGTCCAGGATCTTGTCACTAAGTTAGATCATTAGTCAACTTCAATATTCAATGCAAATGAGAAAAATGTTGACAAATGGGCGTTTACAAAATATTGAGCAAAATGATTCAATACGGGACTTGATTGACTCTTAATGTGGTCTTTGTTAGATTTTTGATCTCACTTTGACATTTTGACATGGCCAATTTCCTTTAGGATCCTGTTGATGAACTTGTTTGAATTTGAAGCGTTGCTTAAATTGATCAAATCTCTTGCTTTACTTTTGAGCCTTTGTGCTTAGCTTTGATATATATGTCTTACCATGATCTTGCTAGCGCGGGCTTGATATCTTTGTTTGTGCAATATTAGAGATACTAGCTTGTTCTTTTGGGTAATCTCCAAAGCTTCTTGTAATCAAAAATTGAAAAATACAAAAATTGAAGCCACTCCATTGCACTTCATGCATATTCCTCTTTATGCTTCTTTTGTTTCTGCTTCTTCCTTTATTCTATATTTATTATCTCTGGATGAGAGGAAGGCGTGATTCCTTGATGAATCCATTGTCAAAGGGGGAGAAGATGTGTTAAATGAGAAGAGAAGATGTGTTAATAAGAAGATATTTCTTTATTGGGGGAGAAGTTTATACAAAGGGGAAACTCAAAATTTGAAAATTGAGGATCATAGTGAGGGGAGTTCTTGAGTTGCATTCTTATTGTCTTATTGAATATTCGAACTTGAATTGCATTCTTTTATACTCACAATGATCATAGGTCATTTGAACAATTGTTCTTTCATATGGACCTCATGTGAGAATTTTGACCCTTTTAAAATTAAAGTTTTTATGCTTTCTTTTGCCTTGTCTCACATGCCTATACTATTCTGATGCCAACTTGGTCATTTTCATTGCTTTTTCTTGCTTATGGACCAAGTTGTGCCTTTGTGCGAAAACTGCGAGTAAACTCGTTTTCAAACCTCTTACTTACATTTTCTGGATAATTGCCAATGTGTTCATCAAGGGGGAGATTGTGGATTTCATGGGGATATGCTCTAGATCTTAGGATGATGTGACAATTGGCAATGGCGTTTACGGTTTGTAGTTTCACGTGTTTTCGATAAAGCTACGTGTATTACGATAGGGGCGGTCCGACCGGTCCTTACACGGCGATCCGATCGGTCCCAAATCGGTCGGGCCGGCCATGTGGGCGATCGGACCGCGATGACCAAAGTGGTCAAAACAGTGGGCCAAAAATAGGTGTTGTAGGCAAGTGAGGATCCCAATGCACTTGGTCTCATGATTTTGGAGTCTCCAAAAAAGTTCTATTGGTTTAAAGTTTCGAAGGTTTGAATTTGGGAGTATGAATTTGGCTAAGTCCCAGGCGGTCCGACCGCTCACGGGAGCGGTCCGACCGCCAATGGCGGTCCGACCGCTCACTGGGCGGTCGGGCCGTAATAACTTGATCATCGGCCAACCGTGGCGATGTTGTTTTGTTAGGTCAAAATCATTGGTTTCATGGCATATGATTTGCATGATGCATGTTTTGACTAACATGGGTCAAGTTGTGAAGAACTTGTTCCCGAATCGTGTTTTCTTGTGCGTGGTTGTGCGGGTTGCTTGGTGGTCAACGACGGTCAACGGCGAGGAAGATCGGGACTAGACTTGGAGAGTTGAGGTCGAGCGATCGACGATGCGGGTGAGGTCAACGACTCAAGCGTGACACAAGATGGACAATGGTGGCCTACTGGCAAATCCATGACGCATGGTGAAGCGGTTTAGGTCAAAGTTAAAGACGGCGCTTGCGAAGCGTGCGTGTGTGACCCGTTTGTTGGTGGGCCTTAACGGAGCCCAATTAAGTCAAACCCTAGGAGTTTTAGGCCTCCACTATAAATAGGAGGAGATGGTGTTTGCACCTCTCTCTCGCCTTTTATGTTTTCAAAACCCTAATTGTCTTTAGGGAGTTGAGGTGGAGGCAAGGGCTCTTGATGGTTTGTGGTGAATTTCGTGATCTTTGATTGTCCACGATCCATGATGGTGTGGATGTAATCCAAAGAACAATCACGAAATCAATCTATGCAAGGTTTGCTTGAGATAAGTCTCTTTTCGTTCTTGCTTTCAATTTCGTGTTTTTAGGGCTTTCTTTGATCCGCGAGTTTGTGATTGATTCTTTCACGTGAATTAGCTTGCGTGATATGTGTGAATCTATCTAGCATCATCTTGATCATCAATCCTCACGAACAAGCTTTAGGATCAAGTTTTCGTTCTTGCGGTTTTAGACCTTACGTTAATCAATTGGCAATTGCTCAAGATCGTTCCAAGAATTATCATAATATTCGATTGGAATAGGTCCTCAATAGCATATAGAAGGTGTGTGCAAAGTTTCATAAAGATTAGAGTTGAGAATCAAAAGTTTCACCTAATTGCAACTTCGTCATCGGTGATTTTCTTATTGCAGATCGGTTACGAGTCGGCGGTCGGACCGCCGTCATCACCGGTCGAGATCGATTTTGAGCGGTCCGACCGCCAAAGATAATGCCGGTCGGACCGCCCGCAATCGGTCCGACCGATTGGGTCCAGCTGGTCGAGCCGCCTGCGTCTTTGTGAGTCTTTGCAATCTTAGTTGATTTTTGTAGCATTGCTTAGGGGTTTAATTGGATTCAATACTAGTCTTCCATTTGTCTTGGTATATTGATCTTCATAGCTTTCTAATAGCTACTGGAGTGAAATTGTATTGAGTTCATAATTTGTGAAAAAGTGAGCGTGCTCCTATTCACCCCCCCCCTCTAGTCGCCTTTACGGTCCAACAAATTTGCTCACACTTTCAATGAATGTCATTTGTAATTACTTGTTACTGTCAAGTCTTACAGATCTGTTATGCAGATATGTAAGTGCAATTGAAAGAAATCCTGATGACCCTGATGCGTTATGGTTCAGTAACTTATGGAAAGTTCATATTCAAGATAAGGTTGGGCATGATTCAAGTCCTCGTCGTCTTCTTCTACTGGGGAGAGTCGCCATTGGTGCTGATGTTGCTTTGTAGCAACTTGAACTGTTGAATGCAATAAAATTCACTTGTATGAATGTTTTTTGAGAATATCCTTTAGTGTTGAATCCTCCAAAATTGTACCTCAATTGTGTCAGATTGTTGAATAAAATAGTACTGTGTTTCATCTTGTATGAATATTTCCTAAGAAAATTGTTCAATGCCAATATGTTGAGTTCAATGCAAAGCATATTGTTCAATGCTAATATGTTGCTCGAATTGTTGAATGCAAAATTAACTTCTTTGAAAGTTTCATATGAAAATCTTGTAAATTGGTTATTGAAGATTCAAAGCAATGCATATTGTTGAATGGAAATGGAAGTGGCAGACTCAACATGACAAAAAATAAAATAAATAAAAACTGGAGTAAAAAAAAATCGAATGTAAGCGAAAAAAAGTAAAAACTAGAGTAAAAATTCTGAATAGAAATAAAAATTGGAGTTAAAAAAAATCGAATGTAGGTGAAAATGATGGCACAACATGACTCAATATGACAACAAAAATAATAAACAAAAGCATAACATGACTAAAATCAACTTATTAAACTAATATAAGTTAAGTAATACGAAAAAAGATTACAAGCAACAAAAACAAGGGTAATACAGTCTTTTTTACAAATATCTTTCTTATTGCTGAAGCTAGAGCTAACTTTCTAACCAAACACCTCATCAGATCGCTCTAACTTCTCATAGGAGTGGATCCAAGAGTGAAGCTGGAGTTGGAGCTGCAAAAACTTAGAGCGGAGGCATACCAAACAAACCCTAAAAGTACTACTAAACATGCCCTAAATAGATCCTAAGATGACCACATGCAAAGCATGACCAAACAGAGACTGAGGTAAGCCGTTTTATAGCTGTACGACTTGGCTGAAGTCCCGTGATTCTTTTTCTTCAGTTATTTGCTTGCAAGAATGTTATATACCAATAAGCACTATCTAATTCCCTTAGTACAATAGAAATTGCAGATTGAAGGGACCTAATCTTAAGCATCTGTCAGCTGGTACTACTGCTTCTACTAGTGTTGATCTCTTTATATTTCCGTAACACGTCCTCTAAAGCATCTGTCAGCTGATCCTAGATACTACATACTACATGCTACTGCTATAGCCGTCAGTTGGTCCCTTTCAGCACTGTGGTTGGCTTTTCAACGGTATAGCATTTGTTGGCTTTTCAAAAGATAAGACATCTACCGTCCGATCGTATCAATCTACTGCACCAGATCGACCATCTCCTTCAGCCATTGCTGTCCACATACCCATCCGGCCATCCCGATGATTGCTTCTTTCCCCCATCTCTCTCTGCTTCGACTCCTACGCAGACCACGCGGTGGTGCTCCGACCTCGGTGTGGACTCATGAGAGGGGTCGAGCCAAAGCGGGTCGAGCCGCAGTGGGACGAGCCTCTTCTGCGATGTCTTCCCGGAGCAGCTCGCCTTGGGCGTATAGTTCTGCGAGGTCCATCCATGGTGAGGTGTCTGTGTCGCATTCCGCGACCTCAAGCCATGGAGGTAGCGTGTTCCCGTTCGCCGCTTGCCCCTTTTGACCCAAAGAAATTGTGACCGAAGAGATCCAAGAAGGGAAGAAGTTCTTGACTTTTTTGCGCAAACAGCAAAACTTTTTTTTTTTTTTTAAACAGCGTCTACCGCGCGAAATTTACAAAATTAACACAAGATCCGTACTGTCACCAGCTGAGCTCATTGTAGTCGCACCACGTGGACAAAAATGGCACATAAGCAGCCGGACTTGGCTCATCCGGCGGCGGCCAAAACGGCCCGACTGGCCTTTTTTTTTGCCACATCGGCAAAAAAACCTGTGGGAGTCCGGACGCCCCGCCGGACAACTACGTAAAAAAAAGTTAGACCCAATATGATGCAATGAAAGAATCTAGTACTAATTTTGTGCATTTTTTGACACCTTTCTCATAATGTAATAATTTTTAAACGTCAATGGAAAAATAAGGTGATGAGAAGAGATCGATAGTAATGTGCATTGCATGCATAATTTTTGTGTGACTCTACTCCACCCGACCACACCCACACCCACACCCACACGCCTCCATCACCTCTTCCATCACCTCTATCACCTCCTGTCCGTATGCATGCTCGGGAGGGAATCCGATTCCCTTTCGCACCGGCTAATTAATCACTGGAGAGTGTGATTTCAGTTCGCACTCTCGCTGCTCTTGCTTGCTCTCTCGCTTTCTCGTTCCTTCAATTTCTGTTCTGCAGATGCTTAAGTATTATTTGTAGCCGTCATTAGCAGACATATCAGCAGGTTAGTTTCTCTTTGTACGTTATTAATTTTTCAATTTTGTGGTTAGTAAATTAGTCGTAGCAAAATTAATCTTACTTAATTTCTTAGTTGTAAATTCATTATTTTACTCAAATAATTAGTCCGAAATAGTTAGTTGGAATTAATATTAATACATTTGCAGTCATTAATTAGTTGTAAATAATTTAGTCCAATTTTGTAGTACGTGATTAATTTTATGACCTTAATTAGTGCTAATAAATTTGGCATAATTATTTTAGTGCTATTTTGGTCATCGTAAATTAGTCGTAGTGAAATTAATCTTACTTAATTTATTGGTTGTAATTTTTAGGCATAGTTAATTAGTTACCAATTAATTAATTAGTCGTAAGTACATTATTTTTCTCAATTCATTAGTCCAAAATAGTTAGTCAGAATTAAGTGTTAATAAATTTGTAGTCGTTAATACTTTAGTCGTATTTTATAAGACGTGGTTAATTTGCTTTCATCAATTAGTGGTAATTAATTTAGTACTAATAAATTAGCAAATTAGCATTACAGGACTGAAGAATAGAGAACAACAAGATGTGTCAAATCAATTAGCTACTTGCACTAGTAGAAATTAATACAAGGGACTAAAATTTATTGAACTGGTCAGTGAATTTCTAGCATAAAAGGAAGGGGCCTTCTTTTTTCTTCTTTCTTGAAAGCCACTTGTTTTAGTTTGGATATTACAATGTCTATGCATTATATGAGACAAACAAGTAGTGATGTGATTCAGAGACTTGTTTCTCCATCGACGGGGACGCGGATGGCCTGTAACAGCCCCAATTTTAATAAACAGTAATTATATGCATTTTATATTATATTTGTTATTTCTGAAGCATTTGCATAAATTTTTGCATTTGTAAATATCCTAATCAAAGTCTAATAGGTAACTCCACTCACAATTCCAAAGAGAGACAATAATTAATACTTATGAAATTCTCTGGGAAATAATTTAATTAAAAACTTTACAATGTTTATCATAAGTAACAATCTTCTCAATACAAGTAACACTAGAATTTATTTACATCAGATCAGATTATGTTTTACAACTTTGAGTAATTTACAAAATATTAAAATAAAACTTGCATTTGCATGTCGCCTAAAGCCTTCCTTGAAATCTTGCCAATCCATCGTTGTCCAGCCAAACCATCTTCTTCGACCCAATCCGAAACACCATTTGCAGCTCCATAGTTCGCCAACCAATCAAAAGACCTTTAGTTGTTCAAAAGCCATATAATAGAGTTAGAATAAAATAAATTGCCGTCAGTATACCATAGGAATCATCGCGGTTCCCAGGTCTACTTAGATTAGTCGGCACCCTAAGTATCGAGACTACCCACACCAACCTGGGTTAACCGGCATCTTGGCTTTTCAAGTCACCTAGGCTAACCCAGATTAGTCGGCACCGGGATACCCAAGATACCTAGACTAACCTAAGTAAATCGGTATCGTCTTATTTCCGTAGGTTCTCATCATTCGGCATTTAGGGAAATCCAAAACCTACGTACACTGAATTGCCTCAACTGTCGCAAATCCATTGCATAATGAATTGCTAACCATTGACCAAAAATGCCCAGCCCAAAAATATCTTAGGAGCCATCCGGATAAACACAAATGCATCTCACCAAGCCAAGCATCACCGCAAGAACCAGCCAGGAACCACCAAGCGGCAAGAAGAGCGAGCAGAGCCAAAGCACAACCGGGTGCCAGCACAGCCGGTTCCAGAGAATTCCCAACCCCTGTAAAATCAGCAGGAGCAAGCAACCCATTTCCTCCCCAGCAGCCAATTCTCCTCAGCCGCACCCCATTTCTTTCTCTTCTCAGAAGCAAGAACCGAAGGCAAAATCAGCCAAGCCACCACATCTCACACCAGTGAAGCAAGAACAAGGCAAGGCTGCGATGGCGACTAAGGAAGCGGGAGAAGGCGGAGGCAGTCGAAGGAGTCTGGTGAAGCCGACGGCACCTCTGGCGACTGCGACGACCACGAAGGCAATCAAGAGCGGGACAACCAAAGCAAAGGCCGGAGCAAATCATCGAGTCAAGCCAAGCCAAGCCGGCATCACCATCACCTTTCTTTGCAATCGGTAGAAGCCAAGCCCGAAGCAGCCAGAGCAAGAGGAGGAAAGAAGCCAAGGAAGCCGAAGCCAGAATCGAGGGGAGCACCAGCAGAGGGCGCACTGAGGGGAACACCAAACGGCCAAGATCGCCACCCTCTTCTTCCCAAACCCAAGTCGATGATGAGGTAACCCCAACCCATATCAGTTTGCACCACAAAGACTCAGCAAGCATATCACTTGCACATCATCAATCACCAGACCTCAGTATGCATTGCACTCATCCAAATCATTCTCACAAATCCCGACCTCGATTAGAACAATCGGTATAGCTCTCGGTTCATTTTCATCATCACAGAGCGGAGGGGTAGAGTAGAGAGGAAATCACCTAGGACTTATCTCGGTGGCAAACCGACTCCATCTTTCACCTCCACCTTTGTAGTCTCCATCACCTCCTCAAATCGGCCACCATGAATATGCATTCACAAATAATCAAAGAACATTAATACTGAAATCAACTGGTTTTGCTAAAAATCAACATCTGAAATCAAATTAGATCGGGGAACTAAGTCGATGAGCGTGCCGAGTCGAACGAGCGGTAGAGTAGGCGAGCGGTTCTGGAGGAGCCAAGACGGCCGCCGGGCCGGGAGGCCGAGCGGCCAAGCCAAGCATTGGAGTAGGGCGAGGCGGTCGTGCGCGCCAAGCACCAAGCCACCGAGGGAAGCGGCCGGAGCCGGGAGTGAGGAGCCGGGGGCAGCAGCGTGGCGGCGTCGGCAGAATCGGCGACGATCGCAGAAAACCGGGCGGCGGCGGCAGCGAGCCGAAGAGGCGGCCCCATGAGGAGAGGCCGAGAGAGCGGGAGAAAGCCGAGAGGAAATAAGGGGAAGAGAGAGCATCGCGAGAGAGATAAGGAGAGAAGGGGCTTGGTAGAGAGGGCATCAGGAAGAGAGAGAGAGAGAGAGAGAGATGTGATTAGGGATTAAGGGTTTAATAAAATTTGGAATTAAAGGAGTAGTACAAATAAATTTCAGTATATAGTAATGGCTATAGATTTAGCTGTTTAAATTGATGTTAATTAGTAAGTACTATTAATACCATATCAATATTGCAATCGATCTAAGTTTAAGTCGCCCGCGATTAAATTTCAGTAAATCGACTCTTAGAAAATAAAATCAAGCGTAGTGTATATAAATTAATCTGAGCCTTTAGGGATGAATTGACCGCCGTTAGTATTCACCTGATTAAATACAACGACCTGATGTGTTATAAGTCATTCGAAATAGATTAATTAAATCAAACCCTGCGACTGTAGATAATAGATGTGCACGCAATTACCATCAAAGTCTGCCGAAAGAAGAGAGCATATTAGATGATTGATTTTGATCAGAGGATCACCGTGGATCTATACATAGAATACCCGGAGAGTGTTTGTGAGTACTAGGTGTCCTGTTAAGGAAAACAACATCACCTAAACTCTAAGCATCGTCAGTCATTATAATTCCACCAGAAATTGAATTAACTTTAACCAGTCCTTAAGAAATTGAATTTTTATTAAATTAAAATCTATACTTAAATGCATCTAGAATCATAACCTCATTAATATGTATTTATCATGCATTTTTGAGCATTTTGGATTTCTCGATTTTATTGGTATTTATTCGCTTTTGTATTCTCTCTAGATTACGAATTGCGCGACGGAAACAATAACGCCTCTGAGAGTGAACAAGTGGACATTCCATAAGGCAAGCTTCCTCCCTGCACCATGTTGATCCTAATCTTTTGAACCGTAGATTTATAAAATACAGTGATACTGTTGCATGCAATTTTCTAAAAACTATTTATGCTCTGTTCCTAGTTAGCTATGACCAGGACTTATGGCTTACCTTGAATTGATCATACACTCAACCTAAGGTAGTTTGTGGTGATATAATACTTAATTTCAATTTTGCTTAGCCATGCGATCCATAGAACGGTAGTGTTTGGCGAGCTTATCTTGTCAAACACAGGGAACAACAAATACATTTTATTTTTGTTGATTCTTTGTTCATTTATTTAAATCTGAAATGAATCTAAATATTGTTGTTAAACTTAATTCAAATCTGGACAAGTGGATGCTAGTGATGGTGCCTAGTGCGAGAATGGGAAGCTGTGGATGTCTTATGCAGGTTGATTAAGGATGAACTCTGACGGCCCAATTCAAGCCCAGTACTTCCACACGCGATGTATGGTATTGTTTGGTTAAGTAAAGGTTAATATTATTGAGTTGGATCGGAGAGTAAGGACATGTGTATTGATTTCATATGGCATAGATGCTTAAGTCTTGGGCCGTGTCGTATGCCATGTGGAGCTTATATCGATATCGGATGTTCTTAGAAGGGTAAGGCGTAGATGTGTTACATCGCATATACGTACCTTGAGGCCCCGATCATGCGTGTAATATGTGTGGCTAACACGAGTTTGCATTTAATTGAGTAGGTCGGCATTCCTGTACAACATGTGAGCCTCGGTTGAATATATGCTATCGATCGTTGTTTAAGCGGGATCGGTTTCACATGGGTCATCCAACTCAATAGTGTTAACTTGTTGAAAAATACGAATTTTAGTTTACGGTAGGCATACCAAAGGAAGTGTGCTATTGTTCTAGATGGCTTACGGGCTAACTAAATCGTGTGGGTAAAGATGTACACCCTGCGAGGTTAAAACTATTGAATAGCCGTGTCCACGATTCGGACAACGCTTGGATTGATGTCACTGTATAGAATTTGCTCTAATTTGGGTTTTGGGAATTATTAATTTCGGCATGAGGAGTGTCATGCTCGGTTTGGTAATGATCGGTGACCATTATTGATCTTGCTTTTGCTTATGTTCGATTACTTACTATTTTTAGTCCAAATTGATTTATAAAAGTGCTTTGCTAAAACCTAGCAAGTGTAGGTTAAGATGTATTGCTTTCGCAAAATTTAACCATTATAACCTTCTGTTGTTAACCTTATGCATCTACAAATTCTAATCCTTTGTATAGGACCTCTCGGACACTTTATTTTAAATAGTTTGTGTAAGTCTTCTTTGAGTACCTTCAGTACTCGGTGGAATTACCACTTGTTGCGGTAAAGAACGCCTAGAAATATTTCAAGTTGAAGCGATTACGGAAACTTGGCTTTAATCCCACAAGTTGCCCTTGGGTTGTGGCGCTCCTTTGGGAAGTTTATTTTATTACTTCCTTTTCATTTATGATTTACTTAATGTTTCATTTGTAAATTTTTATTAATGTATTCCAATCGTGTATGCTTGTGATATCATGTTGCAAGGATATGTCTATGTTAGCGACTCATCACGGAGCTAACATGAGAGGCATATCAGGAACTGAATATTGGAATTGTACCTTGTTAATGATTATACTTCTAGTATTATTTTTAATTGAGACTTGATTGTTCTTGATTAAAAATTTTGCTTTTAGTATGATTATTAATTTGGTATAAAACTCCAATATTCGGGGTCCTCAGCGTTAGTATCAGTGAGTGTGTTGATTTATAGGTTAAAGCCGTAGCAATGGGCGATGTTAGGAATTTGGTTTGCAAAAGTATTTTCAAAACTAGCAAAAATTTGGGCCAAAATGTAAGTGATATGATTCTTTTCTTTCTTACCCATCCTAGCATGTAATTCTTATCTCACAATTCATTTGATTTATGCAAAGCAAATTTTCTCCGTTGTTCGTCTCTTTTCTCCAACAGTAGATACGCTAAGTAGTCAACTGGTGAGAGCAATGGTGGCAAGACGAGAAGATGTTGCCTTCCCGCAAAATTAGGATTAATTTAGGGATTATCCTTAGATTATATATATACCTAATTATATTTCTTTAGCTTGTAGACATTTGGATTTTGTAATGTGGTCATTTGTTCTCTTTTGTTTCCAAATAGTTGCGCATCGCCTACAGGCAGTATGTATAGCAACTATATCGGAAACTAATTGTGGTTCAATTGAGTCTTGTACTGGCCTTGAGCCTTAGTACACCCATTTGGATCTTGAGTTGCAAGGTTTTGGAATTATGCATCCATAATAGGAATTATTGTCTAAGGGTTGCCTGCTTACTTATCTTATGCTCATTCTCTTCTCATTTCATTTCTTATGCACCAACATGTTTAAGGGGGGTAGAGAATACCCCAAGATATGTGTTAGGCATCATAATTCCTACACTTTGATCATGCATATAGTCTTAAGTTAACTCAAGCATATCTTATTATTCAGGTTGTTAGCAAGAATCATAACTAAAAAGGATTTTTATAAATTAAGATGTATGATTAGTATTTCATATTGAAGTTAGAAGCATGAAAATGACTAGTCTATAGTAAAATAAATTGAAATTTGCTTTAGCTTATGATTGTTAACTAAATTGGGATTTAACCACTTGCCATGTTTATATAGATTTCTTGTTTGAACTTAAAAATTTGAAAGTCATCGATGTGTAGTTTGATATGTAGATTGTTGTAAAATTAAACAACATGTCTATGTTTTAAATTGTTAATGAGTGAAGATGTCATAACATGAGCTGATGATAGATTATTTTCATTGCTATTCAATTAAAAGTAATTAAAGCAGAGTAGGTTATCTGGGTAATTCTATACTCTTTGTCATAGTAAAACGTCATTCTTTGTTATTGAGTAATTTTGACCTAGATAACTGGGACTGTACTCTAGTGTTCTTAGGTAATTTATAATTTTGAGAGTTTTATTTGAGCACATGATAGTGTGTATTTCTCAAATATATTTTTTTTCCCAAAAGATTAATGAATTTGTTTTGTCTAGGAATTAATTCGAATACCTTGCAAGACTGTTCTAGCCATTTTTGAATCTAGAATTAATAGGAAGGTTTAAACTGCTAGTACCCAGTTTTCTAGTGTTTAGTATCACCTAACTAACCTGCCATAAGTTTTCTGGAATTTTTGAACTTAATTTCACTAGTGTTTGAGCCCTAGGACTTGTTTTGTTGACTGAATTGATTTACCGACCAAAACCTGAACATGATGTGTAGAATAAATTCTTCTGACAATGTTAGAATCCTAACAATACTCCTGATTTTTTTAATAGAATTTACCTAGCTAATTTAGTAATTTTTCCGAGCCCTATTTGTTCACGATGTGATTAAAAACAAGCGGTGAAATTAATTGTTTTGGTTGTTAAGGACCAGATCATGGTAGTATGAATTCATATTATTTGTTAAATCTTATGCTCACCCAATCTCAATAAAATTGGTTGTTTATAGTTTGGTAGAATCATGTAAGTAGGCATGTGAGTCCTTGCATTCACTAAATAACCTAAATTTTTCCAAGAAAGTGATTGCATTTTTGCATCTCTGCATGCATTCATCTAATGCATTTTCTCCAAATCGGGCAATTAGAATTAGCAATACAAGAGTCAAGTGAGACTACCTTAAACCCTACTTTAACCTCTTCCCTCTTTAGAACCTAAAACTAGAAAATAACCTCACATGTTTCGGATTTGAGTTCTGGCTGTGATAAAAATCCGAAGTGTGACCTTAGGACCAAACCTAGCTAGATTGCCATAGCCTTTTGTGCCAATTTCCGAACCACCGGAATCTCGGGGCGAGATTACATTTAAGAAGTAGGTTTGTATGACCCAATTTTAATAAACAGTAATTATATGCATTTTATATTATATTTGTTATTTCTGAAGCATTTGCATAAATTTTTGCATTTGTAAATATCCTAATCAAAGTCTAATAGGTAACTCCACTCACAATTCCAAAGAGAGACAATAATTAATACTTATGAAATTCTCTGGGAAATAATTTAATTAAAAACTTTACAATGTTTATCATAAGTAACAATCTTCTCAATACAAGTAACACAAGAATTTATTTACATCAGATCAGATTATGTTTTACAACTTTGAGTAATTTACAAAATATTAAAATAAAACTTGCATTGCATGTCGCCTAAAGCCTTCCTTGAAATCTTGCCAGTCCATCGTTGTCCAGCCAAACCATCTTCTTCGACCCAATCCGAAACACCATTTGCAGCTCCATAGTTCGCCAACCAATCAAAAGACCTTTAGTTGTTCAAAAGCCATATAATAGAGTTAGAATAAAATAAATTGCCGTCAGTATACCATAGGAATCATCGCGGTTCCCAGGTCTACTTAGATTAGTCGGCACCCTAAGTATCGAGACTACCCACACCAACACAGGTTAACAAGCATCTTGGCTTTTCAAGTCACCTAGGCTAACCAGTTAGTCGGCACCGGATACCCAAGATACCTAGACTAACCTAAGTAAATCGGTATCGTCTTATTTCCGTAGGTTCTCATCATTCGGCATTTAGGGAAATCCAAAACCTACGTACACTGAATTGCCTCAACTGTCGCAAATCCATTGCATAATGAATTGCTAACCATTGACCAAAAATGCCCAGCCCAAAAATATCTTAGGAGCCATCCGGATAAACACAAATGCATCTCACCAAGCCAAGCATCACCGCAAGAACCGGCCAGGAACCACCGAAGCGGCAAGAGCGAGCGAGCCGAGCCAAAGCACAACCGGGTGCAAAGACAGTGGTTCAGAGAATTCCCAACCCTGTAAAATCAAGCGAGCAAGCAACCCATTTCCTCCCAGACCAATTCTCCTCACCGCACCCCATTTCTTTCTCTTCTCGTAAGCAAGAACCGAAGGCAAAATCAGCAAGCCACCACATCTCACGGCCAGTGAAGCAAGAACGAAGGCAAGGCTGCGATGGCGGCTAAGGAGCGGGAGAAGGCGGAGGAGCAGTCGAAAGGAGGCGGTGAAGCCGGCGGCACCTCTGACTGCAGACGACCACGAAGGCAATCAAGAGCGGGACAACCAAAGCAAAGGCCGAGAGCAAATCATCGAGTCAAGCCAAGCCAAGCATCACCATCACCTTTCTTTGCAATCACCAGAAGGCAAGCGATGCTGCGCACCAGAGCAAGAGGAGGAAAGAAGCCAAGGAAGCCGAGAAGCCGGGAATCGAGAGGAGCACCAGAGAGGGCGCACGAGGGGAACACCAAAGACGGCCAGATCGCCACCCTCTTCTTCCCAAACCCAAGTCCCAAAGTAGAGTAACCCCAACCCATATCGGTTGCACCACAAAGACTCAAAGCAAGCATATCACTTGCACATCATCAATCACCAGACCTCAGTATGCATTGCACTCATCCAAATCATTCTCACAAATCCCAGACCTCAGTAGAACAATCAGTATAGCTCTCAGTTCATTTTCATCATCACAGAAGGTAGGGGTAGAGTAGAGAGAAATCACCTAGGACTTATCTCGGTGGCAAACCGACTCCATCTTTCACCTCCACCTTTGTAGTCTCCATCACCTCCTCAAATCGGCCACCATGAATATGCATTCACAAATAATCAAAGAACATTAATACTGAAATCAACTGGTTTTGCTAAAAATCAACATACTGAAATCAAATTAGATCGGGGGAACTAAGTCCAGTAGCAGGCCGAGTCGAGAACGAGCGGCCGAGTAGCTGAGAGCGGTTCTGGAGGAGCCAAGACGGCCGGCGGCCGGGAGGCCGAGCCGGCCAAGCCGAAGCATTGGAGTAGGCGAGTCGTGGCGCCAAGCACCAAGCCAGCCGAGGGGGAAAGCAATGAGCCGGGCCGGGAGTGAGGACGACAATGGCAAGCCGTGGCGTGGCGTCGGCAAGCAGCGCCGCCTGAAACCGGCCAGCGGCAGCGGGAGCCAAGAGGCGGCCCCATGAGGGAGAGACCGAGAGAGCCGGGAGAGAAACCGAGAGGAAATAAGGGGGAAGAGAGAGCATCGGCAGAGAGATAAGGGAGAGAAGGGGCTTCGGCCGAGAGGGCATCAGGAAGAGAGAGAGAGAGAGAGAGATGTGATTAGGGATTAAGGGTTTAATAAAATTTGGAATTAAAGGAGTAGTACAAATAAATTTCAGTATATAGTAATGGCTATAGATTTAGCTGTTTAAATTGATGTTAATTAGTAAGTACTATTAATACCATATCAATATTGCAATCGATCTAAGTTTAAGTCGCCCGCGATTAAATTTCAGTAAATCGACTCTTAGAAAATAAAATCAAGCGTAGTGTATATAAATTAATCTGAGCCTTTAGGGATGAATTGACCGCCGTTAGTATTCACCTGATTAAATACAACGACCTGATGTGTTATAAGTCATTCGAAATAGATTAATTAAATCAAGCCCTGCGACTGTAGATAATAGATGTGCACGCAATTACCATCAAAGTCTGCCGAAAGAAGAGAGCATATTAGATGATTGATTTTGACTGTAGGATCACCGTGGATCTATACATAGAATACCCGGAGAGTGTTTGTGAGTACTAGGTGTCCTGTTAAGGAAAACAACATCACCTAAACTCTAAGCATCACACGGTCATTATAATTCCACCAGAAATTGAATTAGCTTTAACCAGTCCTTAAGAAATTGAATTTTTATTAAATTAAAATCTATACTTAAATGCATCTAGAATCATAACCTCATTAATATGTATTTATCATGCATTTTTGAGCATTTTGGATTTCTCGATTTTATTGGTATTTATTCGCTTTTGTATTCTCTCTAGATTACGAATTGCGCGACGGAAACAATAACGCCTCTGAGAGTGAACAAGTGGACATTCCATAAGGCAAGCTTCCTCCCTGCACCATGTTGATCCTAATCTTTTGAACCGTAGATTTATAAAATACAGTGATACTGTTGCATGCAATTTTCTAAAAACTATTTATGCTCTGTTCCTAGTTAGCTATGACCAGGACTTATGGCTTACCTTGAATTGATCATACACTCAACCTAAGGTAGTTTGTGGTGATATAATACTTAATTTCAATTTTGCTTAGCCATGCGATCCATAGAGCGGTAGTGTTTGGCGAGCTTATCTTGTCAAACACGGGGAACAACAAATACATTTTATTTTTGTTGATTCTTTGTTCATTTATTTAAATATGAAATGAATCTAAATATTGTTGTTAAACTTAATTCAAATCTGGACAAGTGGATGCTAGTGATGGTGCCTAGTGCGAGAATGGGAGCTGTGGATGTCTTATGCAGGTTGATTAAGGACCGAACTCGACGGCCCAATTCAAGCCCCAACACTTCCACACGCAGATGTATGGGCGCTATTGTTTGGTTAAGTAAAGGGTTAATATTATTGAGTTGGATACAGGAGAGTAAGGACATGTGTATTGATTTCATATGGCATAGATGCTTAAGTCTTGGGCGTGTCGTATGCCATGTGGAGCTTATATCGATATCGGATGTTCTTAGAAGGGTAAGGCGTAGATGTGTTACATCGCATGTACGTACCTTGAGGCCCCGATGCGTGTAATATGTGTGGCTAACACGAGTTTGCATTTAATTGACTGGTCGGCATTCCTGTACAACATGTGAGCCTCGGTTGAATATATGCTATCGATCGTTGTTTAAGCGGGATCGATTTCATGGGTCATCCAACTCAATAGTGTTAACTTGTTGAAAAATACCGAATTTTAGTTTATCCTACGGCATACCAAAGGAAGTGTGCTATTGTTCTAGATGGCTTACGGGCTAACTAAATCGTGTGGGTAAAGATGTACACCTGCGAGGTTAAAACTATTCGAATAGCCGTGTCCACGGTTACGGACAACGCTTGGATTGATGTCACCTGTATAGAATTTGCTCTAATTTGGGTTTTGGGAATTATTAATTTCGGCATGAGGAGTGTCATGCTCGGTTTGGTAATGATCGGTGACCATTATTGATACTGTTTTTGCTTATGTTCGATTACTTACTATTTTTAGTCCAAATTGATTTATAAAAGTGCTTTGCTAAAACCTAGCAAGTGTAGGTTAAGATGTATTGCTTTCTGCAAAATTTAACCATTATAACCTTCCTGTTGTTAACCTTATGCATCTACAAATTCTAATCCTTTGTATAGGACCTCTCAGACACTTTATTTTAAATAGTTTGTGTAAGTCTTGCTGAGTACCTTCCGTACTCAGTGGAATTACCCACTTGTTGCGGTAAAGAACGCCCTAGAAATATTTCAAGTTGAAGCGATTACGGGGAAACTTCGGCTTTAATCCCAGTCAAGTTGCCCTTGGGTTGTGGCGCTCCACTGGGAAGTTTATTTTATTACTTCCTTTTTCATTTATGATTTACTTAATGTTTTCGCTGTAAATTTTTATTAATGTATTCCAATCGTGTATGCTTGTGATATCATGTTGCAAGGATATGTCTATGTTAGCAGCTCATCCTGGGAGCTAACATGAGAGGCATATCCGGGAACCTGAATATTGGAATTGTACCTTGTTAATGATTATACTTCTAGTATTATTTTTAATTGAGACTTGATTGTTCTTGATTAAAAATTTTGCTTTTGGTATGATTATTAATTTGGTATAAAACTCCAATATTCCGGGGTCCTCACATGGCCCTCCACTACTGGCACTTTGGGCCGAAAGGGATTGCTGGGAGCTGGACACTCGCTATGTCCCCATCCTCCAAGACATAGGCATCTTGCCGTTCACGAGGCTAGTCTCCACCGGACGCTAGTTCACCCTTGACGATAGCCTGCTGTCGGCACTTGTCAACCGGCGGAGGCCCGAGACGCACACATTCCACTTTTGGCGGGGTGAGATGACGATCACCCTGCAAGACGTCTCATTCCTGACTGGTCTCTCGATCTGGGGTGAGCCACTTGTTCCAAGCCGTTCACCGGCAGACTGGAAGGCTAGGCTGGGGAACAGGTTCGGCATACCTTTGCGGGACAGTGCACATAGCGTCCCTCGTACTTGGCTAAGGCTTTTCAGCCAGTGCCTGGAGGATGCACCCGACGAGGTTGTTCGGATGCACCTCGTCGCTTACCTTCTATATCTCTTTGGTTCAGTCATGTTTCCCATGTCACAGGACGATTGGGTGTACCCTAGCTTCATATGCATCGCTGAGTCTTTGGTTGACGCGGAGGCTAGGGCGATGCCCCAGTACAGCTGAGGATCAAGCGTCCTCTGCGCCACATATTGGGGATTGTGTGACACTTTGAGGCGCTACATCGGTGTCAAACCCAGCCTTGCCTGTTGCTACGTGCTCATGCAGCTGTGGAGTTGGGAGCACTCCCCTGTTGGGTGGTCGTCCTTCCACAGAGTAGTGCACCCGTACCCCGAGTTGCAGGACCTAATAGACAGGCCCACCATGGGCCACTGGTGGACTGACGTTGTCCTAGCTTGGCATCCAAACACACTGGTTAATCCCAACAAGAGTAGATTCCAAGCGACTTGCATGTTTGAACCATCTTCAACAATTCTTCACAGGTTTCATAGATAAGAAGGAGAAAGCATTATAGGTAAGAGGGATAAGCACAATAGATGAGAGAGAACAAAGGAGAAAGACAGAAGCAAACTAACTGGGGAAGGTAGGTTTTAACCCAAAAGAACAAATAGTCAGAAAGCTATTGAGAAGCAATTAAATACGACACTCAAGCAAAAGATCTTATTACACGGACTAAACGATTCTAAATTGAGAAAGACAACCCTGCTAAAGCACCTCTAACCTAACTTATACGGAAGGTCGACTGGAAACAACCGGCAGATCTTGAAGCTTCCAAGACATCCATCGCTTTGATCACCAAAGGCTCGATCTTATAGAGATTTCTAAGATAAGGGGGGTCAATTTAAATTCGAAAACAATGTTTCATAAAAGATAAGATGCAAGAACCCGAGAATGAGATGAGATGATAATAGAACAAAATGAGAATAAGATGAGAAAGAATAGAATAGAATAAGACGAGAGAAGAATATCTATTCATCAACTGGTTGGTTTGATTTAGAAAATAACTTTTGAAACTTTTGACTAAAACGACCATGTTAACTATGGTTGTGTCCTACAGTCGATATGGCTCTGATACCACCTCTATCGGGACCCCAGATATGCAACTTCAGGACCCTCAGTACATTCTGAACTAGTCCTAGATCAGTAGCTAGCTCACACAGTTACAACATTGGTGTACTCATAACCATACAACAACACAACTAAAGAAGTAGACAATTAATATTACTTAGTACAAAAGGACCTTATGGTCAATGTTTTACAGAGTTTGCCACGCAGGGCTAAAGACAAAAGATACACTTGCAGCAAAAATGAACAACTCGTAGAGGCCATTCAACATGCCCACAGGCAATCGAGGGGAGGACGCAACCTAGTTCGCATAGACTTCATAGTAGTCCTCCTCGTAGAACTCGGTGCTCCCTGGGTCTTCTTCGATGACTGATCAACAAGTGGTACAAAGCCGTGAGTACATAAAGTACTCTGCAAGTCATAGGGAATAGTATACAAATAGTATTCATGCAAGGCTCGACAAGGATAGCTTTATGGCTATTTTGTAGAAAGCAATATCTACAGTAAATACAGTAAGTAAATTGTAAAGCACAATTTAAAAGGTTAATACATAGGTAATCAAGTTCTTTGAAACAACTCGTGAACTCCCTGTTCACTTCCCAACCAACGACCAGTGAACAACCCGTTCACTTCCCAACCAGCGACCATTCCAATATTTTTTTATAAAATCTACCCCTCGTGTGAAATCACCAGGCATTATCCATAACCGGGGACACGGCTATTCGAATAGTTTAACACTCTGCGAGCTTATGCGACTTGACCCATAAGAGATAATCATCTTGATAAGACACATGTTTCCTTAGACATGTGAATCAAGTAGAGACTATCATAAGGCTTTTACAAAGGTCTGTTTTGACTCGGTTCTGCTCGCTAAGGTTTCGCCATTCTAGACCCCCCCTCTTGTGTCGTTCTGTCAACCAAAACAGAACCGAACCAAAACTTTGCTAATTAGTTGGTCCAGCCCATCCTGGACATGTGGTTGTATGGTATGGCCCAGATCAATGGCGCACAAAATTAAGTCCTTGAAGACTACTCGGGCGAAACATCCTTATCGCAATGTGCTTCCTACACCCTTTTTGTTGCACGATCATTCACTTGAGCATGAAATTATTTTTGGTTCAACCCGACCAAATGACAACCATTGTCATGACACAACAACTTTTATAAATAGTGGTCGCGCCACAATTCCATAGTTTGTTTAGTTAAATTTATCATCATTGAATCATGTGATCGAGAGACCATCGCATAACTAAAGCATGATAAAACATTATACGCACCCATGTTGGTATTACAATAATGTACAACTAAGCTTACCCAACCTATTATGTCCAAGGGTACATGTCATTCACAATTATCCAAGGAGGTTTAATGGCAATTAGGCATTTAACTATTCCCAAAACCAGTTCTTATAAAACTGTCAATGCATGTTGATATAAAACAATGTAATTTTATAAACTGGGTACGACATGATCAAAGGCCTACGACTTGCCTTCGTTGAATATCTGATATGCTTCGGTCGTCGGGTCCAAGAACTCTTCGGAAACACTAGAATCTATACGTGTGAAAAGAGTCAAATAAATAAAATAATTATAAATAAAATCCAAATATTACCAAACTAGAACCAAAAGAAAAGTACTGAATTTAAATGAAGTTAAAAAATTTGAATCAGTTGAATCAGAGCTCGAACAAAGGAGAACGAGCCCTTGGAAGGAGGTTCAACTAGTCGGAAGACTTCGACTACCTGGTCAAAGGAGGTTCGACTATAGGTGGTCGGGAGGAGGTTTGACTACCTGGTCAAAGGAGGTTCGACTGGTCGAAGAAGGTTCAACGGCTCGTCGCGGTCAAAAGAAGGATTCAACTGCTCGACGCGGTTGAAAGAACAAGAGAGAGAGTAGGGCTCGAGGTGCTCACCAAGACTGAGAGAGAGGCCGAGTGAGGTGGGTGAATGGCGAACGGCGATGGGGAAAGCTCGCAGTTGAAGGCGAAGAAGGACGCCGACGAAGGGGTCGGCCGAGATTGAAGGAGAAGAGGGAATGTGGCGGCTCCTGCGACACAAAACTGAAATTGAGTGAGGGGATTGCGTCAAAGAGCTCTAGAGCTCGAATTGATGCGGGTAGAAGAGGAGGGGATGCCTTGGTGCGGTAAGGTGGCACCGACGTGGTGCGGAGGTGGCGGCAAAGAGGTGCGCACCGGGTAGGTTGTGATCCCGCGAAGCCAAAGGCGAAGACCACGTCGGCGGAGAAGCTTTGACGGTGGCACTAGAGGTGGTGGCACAAGCTCCAGCAGGCGGTGGCAAAACTCGAAGCACGGAGAAACGAAGGCAAGAGAGGGAGAGTTCAGGGGAAAACAAGAGGAAAACGAGGGGTCCTGGTGCTCCATTTATAGAGAAAGGAGTAGCGGAGAAACTTCGTGGCATGAGCGGAGCTCCGGACAGCACGGGACATGGCGACTCAACAGGAACGAGACGGGAGCAGGTGGGGAGGAGAAAGAACAGAGGGGGTGGGTGCGGCGAAAGACGGGCAATTAAATACGCGCGCTGCTGAGGAAATCGAGGGAGGGAATCGTGCCAGGGGCGACGACTTTCATCGTGGTGGTGATGCACACGATCGCTGGCGGTATGGGCGCGATGAAGAAGATGGTGACCAAACAAAGAGGAGGCTGACAGGCGGGACCTGTCGGATAGAGAAAAGGGGGAGAGAGAGAGACCTAGTGGGAGGCTTTGGTTGAAAACGAGAGGGTGGTCGAAAATGAGAGGATGGTTGAAACCAAAAGGATGGTCAAAACCGGAAGGATGGTCGAAACCGAAAGGATGATCGAAACCAAGAGAATGGTCGAAACCGAAAGAATGGTCAAAACCAAGAGGATGGTCCAAACCGAAAGGATAGTCGAAACCAAGAGGATGGTCACCGAGAGAGTGGAGGCGAATCGGCAGCAGGGAAAGGAGCAGAGCCAGCGGAAATTTAGAACAAGCAGAGAAAATGGATCTTAAATACCAGAGAACTCCAATAAACTCAAAATAAACCAAATTTTGAATTAGTTGAAGTTTGATTTATTCAAATTAAATTGCTTTCAATTTCCAAAATTTCAACTTAAGCTTTAGCAATTCAGCAAAACCAAATGGTTATTTTTATTTTAAAAATTTTCAAAAAGCCCTAAAAATTGTGATGTTACAGCTGGGTCGGACCAGGTCGAAGGGTCTGGTCGAAAACAAGTAGGTGGTCGAAATCGAGTAAATTTGGTCGGTTCAGTAGGTGGTCAAATCGAGTAGGTTGGTCGGTCGAGTAGGTTGGTCGAATTCGGAGAGGTGATCGACTTCGAGTAGGTGATCGAAATCGAGTAGGCTGGTCGAATTCGAGTAGGTGGTCGAAATCCAGTAGGCTGGTCGATTCGAGTACGTGGTCGAATTTGAGGAGGTTGTCGAAATCGAGTATGACAGTGAAAAGTTCACTGGTTTGATTTCATTTGATTCTACTTTGACCGGGCTACTAAAATTAGCAAAAAAAAAACAAATCCTAAAATTCTGAAATTATTTAGAGAGGTTACTGGGAAAACCTAGTACCCATATAAAATTTTAAACCTCATTGTTCATGATTTATTTGATTATTTTAAATTCAAAACCGCATGGGATATTAAGATAGGTTTTGAATTTTATCAAGGTTGATTTAGGTTCTAAAAATTTAGAAAAATTATATTTATCCAAGATAAATATTATAGTATTTGAATAAATTATTTTACAGGGGTCTTTGTAAGGACTTATTTACATAGGTCTTTGTGAGGACTTATTTATGTTTTTCTTTGGAGGAGTTGATTTAGGTTAAAGTTTAATATTTGTTTCAGATTTTCCAAGTGCTATAAATGATGCAATTATTCAAAAAATATATGCATGCTGATGAGATGCATACTAATTATAATTAATTAACTTGGGGCTGTGACACGGGGGACTCCGAAGGAGGCATCTATGAGGACCCGGGGTATTTAACTTGTAATACTTAACCATCCGATTGGTCCTAGTATTACAAATCAAATATCCCGCCCTCGGTGTATCGTGTACCTCCCAAGAGCGGTACACATACACCTCACAAAACAATATCAAAAGTAAAACCATACAACAACATTACAATAAAGCGAAATGGATCAACCTCCTCTTAAATTTGCATTCATGTATCAAAGGAAGACTACTACACTAAGCAATTTTCAGCATAAAGTAATATTTCATTTGAAGTACAAGTAATAGATTGATATGTCAAGTGAGTAAACATTTTTGATACTTTAAATAAAAGTGAGTAAACAATATTAGACAACATTTAAGAACATAAATAACATCCTAGAGGTGACTTCCCAACAGCAACAACAACATAGCATGAATTACCCATTCGTACCACCCGATTCCAAGTTTTAATGAAAATGTTGAGTCTAATTCTTGCACGACCTAACCAAGCATGTTCATAACCTAGGATGAGGTTATTCGAATAGATTATACCCTGCAGGGGTGTACCAATGTACCCACACGCCAGACCGCCTCTTTTGCCTCTGGAATAAGCACACTTCCTAAGGTACGCCGGCAAGGCTAAGTCCTACGAGACGTTTCCAACAAAATGTATTAACTACGAGTCGCCCGTATGGACAGACAACCATACGTTGTGTCAGAGTCACCGACAGAAAGATAACTTACCGATGCTCCTCGAGGTGGAGAACCTACCGGGAACTCCACCACCGCACACCCAACACACAGATCATTTCCTTTTTCACACAACACACACAACCTCCCTGCGACTCGGAGCTAACACACGCCAAAGAACTGAGTCAAGAGAGGCCTCATATCTCTCTCATGTGGTTAGCACACAAAAGCGCTTGGATCAATGACACAAGTAATTCAGTCCTTGTTGACTCGGGCACGAGCCATACACCCAATAACCACACCAACAACCATTTGCCCGAGTCCAAATCATTTTGTTTGCATTTTTAGTTTTCAAATTAACATAGCACAAGGTGCTGGACATAGCATGATTAAAGTATTTGTGTGATCAAGGTTATCGACAAAGTCGATAACCACCCAATTCTATCGGAATTTAAGCATGACTAAGCATACATTCGCATAAACATGTATAGACTCTATAACATCCACCGAGCACTAACATCAGTGGGGATAATAACTTAAGGCCAGTGGAAAAGGATAAACATTTGCTACGGCGCATGCATCAACTAGGAATAACTACCTCTAACAAAAAGTAATCATTCAAGTAGAACATGCATACATACAAGTTGCAAACAAGATATTTTATAACGAAAGTAAAAGGATCAATAAGATCAAAGGGGGCTGCTCGCCTTGTTGAATATAACCCACTTGCTATTGTTGAGGATCACAATCGAATTCGTTCAGATCTTCGTAATCTAGCGTTCGAATACGAAAAGCCCATAAGAACACATAACACCAAATATATCCAAAAATTCATAAAAATTTCACAGCAGGTATATCATGATTTTATATTAATTTAGAAATAAAAATTATTTTTTTAGAGTTTGTATCTGGAACTTATGGCCTTTGGAAGATCAAAAGGAAGAAAAATCAGAAAAATTGTAATCTATTACTATTCATTCAAAAATTATCTTTTTGGCAATATTTTCCAGAAATATGGTGAGGATAAAAATTACATAGCATGATAGATAATAAAATTTATAACCAGAATAACTTGATTCTCCTCCTTTGGAGTTCATATGAATTTTCTATGAATTTTTGAAGTTAAAGCATTTTCTAGTGTAAAAATAATCCCATTCCGAAAGCAATATTAGAAACTAATTTTTTTCATGATATTAACAAGTCTAAAAATTATACTATATTAAAGTTCATTAAAAAATAAAAATTACCAAAATCGGTTTCACTGGATTTGGAGTTAAAATGAATTAGTTATGCATTTTTAAAGTTGATGATTTTTCAATTCAACAATAAATCATTTTGAAATTTATTAAAGCATTAAATACTTTTCTGACCTAGATGAATCTAGCCACAGTCACTGACAGATGGGTCCAGTGTATAATGTCATTTTCTATTTAAATTCTGAAATTAATATGACCTAACATGTGGGACCCGCCTATCATAGGCTCGGTCCACGGGTTCACCATCCAGATTAATATGCACTTAATGAGCGGGGCCCGCATGTAATACACTCATAACCTTTTAAGACAACCATTAGCTGAATCTAAGCAATCATTACCAGTAAATGAACCGAGATTAAGCTAATTAATTATGTAGGAACAGTAATGCTGGGGCATCTGACAATAGAACAGTAATTACGTAGGAACAGTAATGTCGGGGCGTCCGACAATAGAGCCGCCTTGAGCGTGACTTTGCCAGGATCCCCACCGGCAGTTCCGGCCACGGCGGCGCCAACCAAGGGTAGGATTGGAACCCTTGAAGTAATGCAGACCTCAAGGTGGTTGTGGTTGTGGTTGTGGTTGAGGTGCTCTGTAACAGCGGTTAGCTGGCGATGAGCGGCGGCGCCACTACGACCCATGTGCATGCGACCATTCGATGATGCATTAAGCAAGCCAATGCACGCATAAGCTACCTAGAGGTTCCATGAACCTTACCAGAGCTGCTGGGAGGACGAAGGAGTTTGGTGGTGGGTTGCCCACGGCAATGGCGACGGCGGCGCTAGGTTCAACGTGGAGGAGGCAACCTGTGCAAGGAAACCAAAATATGGTGGTAGGGAAAACTTCAGTGGGTGGTGTAGATGATGTAAGCACAAGGAATTGAAAAATGACTCACCCGATTGACAATGGATCGGGAATAGTAATATCGGCCGAGAAATGGGGGAAACTCTAAATTCAAGTGTCCCTGTGATGCATTGTTAAAATAGGTTGAGAGGAAACCGTGAGAATGTTAAAATAGGTATGACGCACTAAACCGGGAAAGAGTCTCACCAGAGATGATGATGGCAAAAGCAGGGTATTCTTGGTAGCTTTGGAGTCTGTAACATCCCAAATATGGATTTGTGTTTCAAATGTAAGAAAATAAGAAGAAATTAAAACTTTTCTTGCATCTTGAAGCCCTTAGTCATTTTTGTAATTCTTTTAAAAATAATTATGGAAAATCAAATTTAAATCTTCTTTTTGACTCTAATCAAAAACCTTTGTGGCAAAGGTCTTGTGCCAAACCCTTGGAAATCTTTTTCCTGAGTTCTAGGGAGGCTTGGCAACAACTCTGAATTATCTCATGATTTTTAGAAATTATTTGATAATTTTTAGAGGCAAGTCAAAATTGGTCAAACCCTATTTCTCCTCTTCTAGAATTTCTAGAGAAAGATTCAGGGCATGAAAATCTCTGAAAATTTTATGGGAGGTTCCTCCTGCTGTCAGCAAGCTCCAGTTAAAATTTCATAACTTTTGGAGTTTGTTTGCCACCTCAAATAATTCTTAAAAAATCAGATGTTTAAAATTCAAATTCTAAGCGGTTTGCCTTGTTCCTCAGTGCGAACCCGGACTCGGGCTCGAGCCACTTGGACTCGGTCCGATCAACTAATCGCTGCCGGCGCGATCGATCGAGCGCGCGTTGTGAACCGTTGGATCGACATCGAGCGGTCCTCGATCAACCGAACAGCGGAATCGTTTCAACCCACTCGATCTAACTTTCGATCGTTCGATTTCAATCCGGCGGTCGACCGTCGTCTCGTTCCTCCGTCTGCGCGCGTGAACACAGCCATGGCGTGCGCGAGGAGAAAGCGCCAAGCGTCGATCCACTCCACGGTCGCCTTTAAACGGCTATCTCTGCGCGCATTTAATGCCCGTCGTGCTCCTCCCTCAGGTGTCCACTCTCCAACTGCTCCGTCTCTCTCGCTCAAATGGCGAGTTGACCCGGCGGGATATCGCCGTTGCTCTCGGCCATCCTCGGCTATTTAAGCTCCATTGTTTCTCCCTTAGCTTCCTTTAGCACCTCCGCAACTCTAGCTAACACTCACAAGCCCGGCTGAGCCGCAGATCTTTGAGAATCCTTCGGCTGCCATTGTCGGTTTTGAAGCTCCGGTGAAGTCGGTGCAGCAGGGGTTTTCTTCTTCGGGTCTTTGCTCCCTCTGCTTCCCCTCCACTCACTGAAACTTAAACCTCACTCAATTCGGTTCAATTTGCTCGAGTCGAATCAATTGAATTCCTAATTTGGTAGAAATCGGCATTCTTCTTTTCAGGCGGCTTGGCTCTCCTCGGTGCATTCTTTGCGCTCAGTAACCCCTCTTTAGTCCCTAGTGGCGGCTTTGCTCCCTTGAACCGCGGTGGCGCATTTGCCATCTTCGTTTTATCATTTCGGACCACTTGGTTCTCTCGGCTGCCGCGTTCAGTCCTGACAAGCCGGTAATTCATTGGTACCATTAGGTGCGCAATGATGTTTGGGACCCATTTTGGGCACTTGCTCGCACCGCCACGGCCAGAGCCGCCGGCGAAGCCGTTCTTCCGTCGTGTTTTGCGGACGAAAGCAGGAGAGCGGTTTGAACTTGAGTCGATGCGGACCGTCGATCCTAAGATATCGGCCCATGTTCGCGCGAGATTTGAATTGTCGCCGCGTCTAGGTGCGTGACCCGTTGGATCTAAGATCAACGGTCCCGACTCGAGTTCGCTTGGATCGTTGGATCCCGGATCGGCGGCTCGCGTGCGTGAGGGCGTTCGGATCGGCCGCGCTCGGATCCACGTGGGCCGTTGGATCTGTCGAAGAGTTTTTCCTTCGACCATTATTCTCGACCACTACGGTCGTAAGTCCTTCGACCATTACCCGATCGTAAGTCCTTCTCGACCATTACCCGATCGTAAGTCCTTCTCGACTATTGTCGATCGAAAGTTACGCTACGACTGCACCTAGTCGTAAGTCCTTCTCGAGTATTATCCAGTCGTAAGTTCTGCTACTACTTGTACCCAGTCGTAAGTCCTGCTACGACCAAGATCAACGCTCCTCGTTCGTCCACATCATTTCAAATTTCTGTTTTTCCCGAAAGGATTTATTTATCAACTGAAAAATATGATAACTTGTAAAATGCATAACTAATTCATTTTAATTCCTTTTCGGGAGATTCAAATTTTGTGGGTTATGTTTTCAACTGAACTTTAATCTAAAAATATTTCCAACCTCAGTATAGCTCCAGAAAACTTTGCTAATGAATAGTAGCATTTATGATTTATAAAAGCTGAGCAAAATTGATTTGGGCATATCTTTGGCATTAAGAATCCAAATCAATTGGTTCTTGTTGCTAAATTCTTTATAAATCATGCTCTTGCTACTGTAAAATTTTAGAATATTTGGAGAAAGTTTACTTTTGGGTCTTTGCATTTTCTTCGTTCTTATCGGTTGTTTCGCTTTCGTTAGGATCCAAGAGCACATTGACAATATAATTGATTCTCAAACATCTTGACCCACAACAAGCAGAAAGCGGTTTGATCATGTTAATCCCATTATTTTTTAAGTCTAATATATTGATTTCAACTGGTATGTATGCATTGCTATTTTGTTGTTAAATTATGGTTAGTATCCTATAGTTGCATAATCTGTAGGAATTGGTTACCCTCTACTACCTTGAGCCTAGGTTATTTGCTATGATTTGAGTTCGATGGATGAGCTCTTGTCATTTAGTAGAATACGAATTGATTGCTTAGAAATGCTTAGTTTCGGTAGCAATGGGCGATCATCGATTTTAGTCGATGATCTTAATCACATATTTATTTATTATTCCATTATGTCCAGCACTTGTGCTTTGTTACTTTGTAAAGTCAAAAACTGAAAATAAAATTATTTTAGACTTGGTCACAATGGTATGTTGGTGTGATCTGTTGGTGTGAATGGAATGGTGCCTAGGTCATCAAGGACCGAGTTACTTGTGTCACTAAGCCAAGCGCTTATGCGTGCTAACCACGCGAGAGGGATATGGGACCTCTCTTGACTTAGTACTTTGGCGTGTGTTATCTCCGAGTCGCAGGAGGGGGTTGTGTGTGTTGTGTGAAAAAGGATATGTGTTCTTGTGTTGGGTGTGCGGTGGTGGACATTCCGGGTAGGCTCTCCACCTCGAGGAGCATTGTAGTTGTCCAAGGCTTTACCTAAGACGGGTAGTTGACCGAGGCTTTACAATGACTCCGACACAACGTATGGGTTTCTATCCATACGGGCGGCTCGTGGGTAATACACAATATTGGAAATGTCTCGTAGGACTTAGCCGTGCCGGCATACCTAAGGAAGTGTGCTAAATAGCTTGGCAAAAGGCGATGCAGCGTGTGGGTACATTGGTACACCCCTGCAGGTATAAAACTATTCGAATAGCCTCGTCCTAGGTTATGGACATGCTTGGTAAGGTCGTGCAAGAACTAGACTACAACCTTTTAAATCAAAATTTGACATGGTTAGTATGAATTGGGTAATTCATGCTATTGTTGTGGTGACTAATGGGTTAGTCACTTCCAGGATTGTTGTTGTCATCTATCTACTGTTATATTGTTGTCTTTTACGGTTATTTGAACATTAAAAACAGATTTGTTAACTTGCTTTTAAATGTACTACATTATTGCAAATAAAGATTGCTTTGTGCTGAAAATGAAACATACAGCCTCCACTTAAATAAGCTTGCATGTAGCATATGTATAGGTCTGTTACTCTACATGTAAGTCTTGCGGAGTACAATTTTTGTACTCATTTGCTTTGCTTAACTATTTGTTGCAGGAGGAGGAGGTGAGCCCCAAGGGCCTTACTTTTGTGAAATGTGCTGTGGATTCGACGACTAGCTTGGCGGTCCGGTCGGTTGCCTTGTGGGTTAAAGGCACACTGATTGGCTCTTTTGGTTTATAGCCATCTTATGACACTTTTGCTTCCGCTGTTCAATTTCTATATGTATATGTCATTTGGCCGGTCGGCCTCTCTTGTGTAATAACTATCCTTTATTTATGTTATCTTCTGGTTGTTGCTTTGCTTCGGTTCTATGTGAATGAATGGAATTGATGCATGAATTTTGTAAAGAGGTGTGTATACTGCATTTCTGGGAAGTATACATGTCTCGAAGACACGGGTTATTTCGTTTGTGATGCTAGGGTCAATTGGTGACTAAGCGTTACAAGCCCAATAATCCGGGGTCCTCATAGAGTCACCAAGAGCACGGTGGTGTCCTGGAATCTACAAGCAACGACAAAGTCTCAAATGAGCTAAAATGGAAAAGGCATGCAAGGAAGAGTCTAGGGGACGTGGTGGCCGGAACTTTACCGAAGAAGAACGCAACCATGAGCTTCCTTTCCCCTTGGCCTTCGGAAGGGAAAGGGAGCAAAACAGAGAGGTAGAGGGCGGGATAAGGGGTGGCAATGGACGGAAAAGCAACGGTGCGAAGGGGCAACTCTCGGGGATAGGTCGGAAGAGGCGATGCGGTCACGGTGTGGACAGAGCGCGGCAGAGCATGGCGGTCGCGTGGAGCCAAAGTTCTACGTGCGAGCGTGAGGAAGAATATGAGGATGACCGGTTGGCTCGGCGTGTCGGCTCGTGAGGAAGGTGCGATGTGAGTTGGTCCAGTAGACTCAAGCTAGTGGGTCGGGTTGGAGCAATGAAGAGGGTTCAGCCGGGTCAACAGTGCAGAGTTTGAGTTTGGATTACAGATTGGACCAAAACTCAACAGGTTTGGCCGAGGCTTTAAAAATAGCAAATAAAATCTAACAAATTCTAAAAAAATTCAGGGAGGTTCCTCAGACGACCTAGTATCCAAAAATTTTTGAAACCTCACTGTTCATATTTTATTTGCTTATTTTTAATCCTTTAACTGTAGGGTCATTGAAATTTGTTTTGAATTTTCTTAGGGTTGATTTGGCTTCTAAAAATTTGGAAAAAAATTATATTTATTCATGATAAATATTATAAGAGTTAAATAAATTATTTCCCAAGGGTGATCATAATTTTTTATTTTTGTTTTCCTTTAGAGCTTTGATTTGAGTTATATCTTTTCTTTGATTTCAAAATCTTCAAATGCAACAATTTATGCAAATGCTCCAGAAATCCAATACTGTTGGACCAAAAAGACGACTAGAGGGGGTGAATAGGAGCACGCTCAATTTTCACAAATAATTGATTCAACATAAATTTCACTCCAGTAGCTATGGAAGCTATGAAGATCAATATACCAGTACAGCGGAAGACTAGTATTGAAACCAATTTAACCCCCTAAGCAATATGACGAAAAACAACACAAGATAAAGCAAAGCGATTATTTGGCGGTCGACCATTGGGTCAATGGCGATCGACCGATAACTTGCGATCGGCCGATCGGTGACCTGGCGATCGGCCGCGATCACTGAAAACAGATCAATAGTCCCGATGACGAAGTTGCAAATAGATGAAACTTTTGATCTACAACTCCAAACTTGATGAAACTTGGAACACACCTTCTCTATGATATCAGGAACCTATTCCAATCGAAGATTGTGATAATTCTTGGAAGAATAACGATACTTTTCTGTTTGATTGAAGAAGGGTTCAAAACCGAGTCAAAACGAAAACATATCACAACAAGCTAGATCACTTGAAGAATTCAATCAAAAACTCGTGAATCAAAGAAAGACTCAAAATCATCAAATATAGAGAAAGAACGCAAAGAGACAAGACATGATCAAACTTTCTCTAGATTGATTTGATATGATATAGGCCTACAGCCACTCCATCAATAGAGGACAATGCTCAATTAAAGAGCACGAAAATCACATCAAACTCTCTAAAACCCTAGCCTCCACAAAAGCTCTCCCTAAGCAAATTAGGGTTTTTAAAAGCAAAAGAGACGAAGAGGAGGTGCAGCCACCTCCCTCCCCTATTTATAGTGGAGGCTTAGACCTTCTAGAAGTTTGACTCAATTGGGCTCCCGTTAAGGCCCACAACAAACGGGTCACACACGCACACGTTTTAATGCACCGTCTTTATCTCCTCTTGACCTAATTAGCTACACCTTGCGCCATCTTACGCTGCGGATTAGCCAATAGGTCACCCTTGTCCATCTTGCGTCACGCTTGAGTTCATTGACCTTACCCGGCATCATCGATCATTCTGGACCTCAGCTATCCAAGCCTAGTCCCGATCATCCTCGCCGTTGACCGTCGTTGACCACCAAGCAACCTGCACAACAATAGACAAGTAAACCGAATTTGGGAATAAGTTCTTCACAACTTGACCCATGTTAGTCAAAACATGCATCATGCAACATATATACCCTGAAACTCATGACTTTGACCTAACAACCGAACATCGCCGCCACGAAGGCCGACAATCCAAGTGAAAACCGGTCAGACCGCCCCCAGGGCCGATCTGACCGCCCACCTTAGCCGGTCTGATCGCCACCTATTGGTCGGTCAGACCGCCAGTTGGGACTTAGCCGATTTCAACCTCTGAAATTCTGAAACCTACTGGAATTTTCAATCTAATAGAACTTATGACTGGAGACTCCAAAAATTATGGGACCAAGTGTAATAGAATCTCCGCTCTTGCCTACACCCTCTATTTTTGGCCTAGCTCAATCCACCACTCTCTGAAGTTGGCCGGTCCGACCGCCATGCGCTATGGCAGTCAGCGCGCATGGACGATCGGCCGCCTGGCCGTCGACCGGTTATGGCCTGACAACACTGTAACTTTGCCGAAAACACGAAAAACAGCAACCGTTAACGCCATTACCAATTTTCACATCATCTTAAGATCTGGAGCATATCCCCATGATAGCCATAAATACATGCTCAAAATTTTTAGAAATTTCACCTCTTTGTACATTTGAAATACAAACCCCAAGATTTGGGATGTTACAGCATCAAAGCGGAGGAGGTCGGTGGGGGAGGAGGCACCAAAGGCGTGGCAGCCGGCAGTAGTCTATGGATTGGGGAGGGAGTGGGAGCGAGAGGCGAGAGTGGTGCGACGGTAGGAGGGCGGGGACGGTGAGGTAGAGAATGACTGGAGGATGGAGATATGGAGGAGGGAGTGGCCAGGAGTGCAGACGGGGGTGGTGAGCCAGCGACAGCTGACGGGGGTGGTCGAGTGGATTAGGGATGGGCGCGGGCATGGGGCGGCTAATGCCTGATGGAGCAAGGAGCCAAGGAATGTATTGGTGTGATGTCTAGGGTTTCCTTTATGGGCCTACTTGTCAATGTGGTTGGCGGGTAAATGGGAGCGGTGGGTACGGGTAGAGCTCACACATGCCCGCCCGTTTGCCTAATGGGTAAAGAATTACTCCCACTTCTATGACTGTGGGCAAAGAAAGAGGTCCATGCCCGCCTCCATTAGGGTTTTTATCCGTGGGCACACAGGTAAACGGGCACAATTGACATCCCTATCCGAGAGCACGTTCTCCTTCGTTCGAGTTCCGATCAAGTGATTCAAATTTTTAAATTCATCTAAAATTGAGATCTATTTATCTATACCAAAATTATTTAATTTGGAGTTTATTTGAATTTGTCTTATTTTCGCGTATAGATTTCGACAACTTCGGAGAGCCGGATTTCAACGTCTTTTTAGAACAACAATTAATTAGGCAAGGCAAGTTACATCTTTTGATCATATTTGATCTCAATATTTTAAATTATTTAAATTATTATTGCATGCTTATTTATATTCAAGTTAATTTAAGTTCCTATTTTAAATTTATAGTTACTCCCAATTCCATTTGTATGGCCAAATCTTTACATTGAAATATCTATACATTTTCACCTTAGATAAAATCTAGTTGATGCAATAGTATGAACTAGAATATTTTAAAAAATTAACTTAGCCATGCTTAGACCTGAAATATTTGATTTGGGAATTTTCAACCAAAAATCAAATATGGTTTAAAAATGAGTTTATGACATTGGTGTACCATAGTAATTTACAAATGATTTGAAAGTAAAATAAATTAGTTTGAGCTTGGGCGAAATGAATAATTGGTGGGTGCAGGTTTATGCACTGGCTCAATTCAATGAATGGTTGAGGCCCAGGGATTATTTTAGAAATCGCACAATCAATTAAGGACCGATCTGCGAGCTACGGATTGTTAAGTCATTTCGTACTACCACAAGTCTGGTATCGGACAAACCGGGCTAAGTAATTTGCAATATTCCATTGTTAGTTGTGCCATGTTGATGTGTGGGTGTCAGAATGACCTAATTTTTATATATTTCCACATGGTGCAAGGGGGGCTTCTGGTGAATTGTTTAATCCAAATGAAGTGAAACCTTAGTGGAATAACTATTTTGGAATAACGTATTGTAAAGGTCTTGTGATAATCGCTCAATCACACGCCTTCAAAAGTATGTGAAGCGGATATTATAAGTCAATTATCTCTTGTGGATAAAGTTGTATAACCTCTGCATAGTATCAAACTATTCAAATAGTCGTATCCAAGGTCATGGATTATATTCCTGAGTAAGTTCAATAAAGAACCTCTTGTTCTGATCATCGACAGTGTGCAGTCAATATGTGCAACTCCTAGCAATATCATTGAAGTTTTGCATGTTCATAGAAATATCAAAGAAGAGTGATAGGTTGACATGGAAAAAAACTTTAATTTGTTTTTGGAAAACCAATCCTTTTACAACTCCATGTGCAAGTCCTAATTGCATAAAATTTCGAAGCTGCAATTATCTCTCGTTTACAAGCTACATTAGCAGTTTGTACATCAAAGTAGGAATCACAGCAAGTTACACAAAGATGACACCATCTTTCCATCTAATTAAGCCTTATGCTTTCGCTTTGGCACACTTCTCACCCTGATGCTTTGTTGACATCCCCACCTTGTGCGGAGCGACAGTAAGCTTGGAACACAGCTATTGCATTTTCTTCAGTTGAAAAGCTTTTGTAACAAGCATTGCTGAACCCATAAATTTCATCATGGCAAGACTGCCTGCCAATTGTCATACACCCTAGGTTGTCACCTTCGAAACACCACATACCAATCCGTGCTGTCTCAGAACAAAAAAGAATGACTCAAACAGCAAACATGTCATGTGAAATGAACTATAAAAGGCAGAAAAGAAGTAATGCCAGGCCTTAGACAGCATAATCAGAAACATATTCAGCAATGTTGCAAGTCTCACTCCCCTCTCCATGGTGAGACCATAACCCCTATGGATATAACCATATTTACTATACTTGTTGTTCCAATTACAATAGTTCGTACACTTCACTTAGATTATCATGCGAGCTCGTTTTTAGGAGTACCTTTATATTACATGAACTATATGATATTGCCTAATAAATATATTGTTATTTTTAGTAATAAAAGACAGAGAGTGGTAGATTTGCACGAGTTCGAGCTGTACCTATTTTGGAATCCAATTCGGCCTCCGGAGACAGTACCGACTTCAAACGTGCATAACTTTCACATACGGAGTCCGTTGGAGATCCACCAGTACTTGATGGAAATATTATCTCGTCATCTTTCCAACGGATCTAGCCCCACCTTCAAATTCCTTTTGTAAAGGTCGGAATCGCCGAAACAATCCAGCATGGTGACAGCCCAACAGGCCCGTAGTAAAAAGGTCATAACTTTTGCAAACGGGGTCTGATTCGGGTGTTCTTGGGCTTGTTGGAAAGCTTATTGCGAGATATTTCCAATGGATCCAGTCTCACCTTCAAATTATTTCTATTGACTTCAGAACTGTCAAAAGAAGATGCTACATCACCAATTTAGGCCAATTTAGGCTTTGTAATCATACTCAACTTGGCTCATATACCGGCGGCCCACCTGGGGGTGTGGTTACTGTTCACATAAACAGTAACGCACGAGTTTAGTCACACCTTATTGTTTCTTTTAGATTTATGGTTCCTCGTCCCCTATTTAAGGAGGACGCACCCCCTCTAGTTTCCTTGGATTTCGTTGAGTTAAGGTTTAGCCCTTGTGCAAACTATTGTTCTTCAGTTGTGTCGAACAACCACCTATTAAGACATCCTTCGGAATCCCACCTTATAAAAATTAATAAATATTTGCAATACATCAGATTACGTTTTATCTTGTTCTTGCGTGTTCTTCGATTGCATGCAGGAATAGACCTTCGTGGTCAGGTTGATCGTGCTTCCAGCAGGTCAATAACATCTCGGAGTTGGTTCAACGATTGCTAAGACGCAAGCGTCATCGTACGATTGTAGTCGGATTGCGAGAGTCGCCTCCACCAAAAATCGATATTTATCAATCTTATCGAAAGATCGGGCACCCCATCTTCATCAAGTGGTATCAGAGCTACAGTTCATCGGTGAGAGTTTTCAGTTTTCTAGTAGTAGATTCGTTTTTCATACTTAGAGTCCAGAAAATTACCTAAAAAATTTCGCATCTATCATCCATACCGAGCCCTTTGAGCCATCGCAATTTTTTCTTTTCGGTTTGCTTGTTGAATCTTTGGTTGCATTGTCGTGTCTATTTGCTGATCTTTAGTTCTAGTTTTTATCTAGTTGGTCGTTGTCTAAATTGTTTCTCGTGTCTTCCTTCGCGTCGCTTAATCGTTTGTTTAGGGTTCTTAGTTTTTGCATCTAAAACAGAAAATTTGTGGATTAGAACTCCTCTAATCTGCACCAAAAAAAAGAGAGAACACTTTGCTGTTATTTACGACTTGTGGAAAACACTAGGGCCGGCAAATAGAAGAAGGATAAAGAGGCAACCGCAAGAACAAAAGCCGCGGTAGAGAAAAAAAATACAGAAAAAAGAGAGAGAAAAGACTGTCCACCTTTCAAAAAATTGAAAAGCGTTCAAACTTTCGTCAAAACTAGTGACAATTGGTGGAGTCCTTCTACATATAGCCACAAGCTTGCACAAACAATTCCAGCAAGTTTGGCCCACGGAATCAAAAGATATAGCAGTTTCAAGATTGAACCCGATTCGGTTTCCAGTCCGAGTACGATTCTGTTTCCGAGACACCTTCAGTAAAACGGGCATAACTTTTGCATACGGTGTCCGTTTTGGATGTTCTTGTACTCATTGGAAATCTAACGACGAGGCTCATCTTTTTGACCTAAGACAAAAGTCACCCTCCAGGGACCCAAAATCGGCCATCTTCAGCCCCGAATTTGCGTCGCAAGTTTTCAGTTTCGGTTTTTGCCGTTTCTTTTGATCTTCCCTTCGGAATTTGGGGTTCGCCTCAACTGCAAAGTTGTAGATATCATCGAAACCTTTCAAACGAGTATATATAAGCCTTATAAAACTTTGCTCTTTCATCTTTTGAGACTAGCTTTTGTTTACTGCTTCAACTAGAGGGCTGTTTACATTGCACGTTATTCTGATTTTTGTGCTCTATATCGTGTGAACAATCTTGTGCTCTTACAAATAAGTTTGAGTAGTTTTCTAGCGTCTCTCCTAGCACTTGGTGTAAGAATTTACTTTGCTTACATCAAGTCACATTGATCTTTGTGTGTGCGTTTATACACCTCTCTTGGTAAGATTTGATTAGCTAGCTCTTTCTATGCTAGGATCAGCAATATTGACTAGTACTTTGAGCAATTTTTCAACTTGTATTTGCTGATTTGATTGTTGCTAATCCTTGCTACCATATTTGAGCCTTCCAAGCTACACATCTTCTACACCGTATAGTCTGACCTTCACCTGGCAATCGTTCCATCCAATCTTTGGAGATACGCTGACACCGCTGGATGCCGATCACCCCTGTTGCTTGGTAAGAATTGGTAAGAATTCGATAGAAGGCTTGAATGTGAGCGAATTTTGAACCACCACATCCTAGTAGTTGCTAGGGACATATGCTTGGTTTCTACTAACCATGACAGGTTCAGGATCACATAGTCGGATGTTTCGTGAGATCAAAAACACCATTGACTCATCTCCTATGCCTGAACGAGGTAAATTTAAGTATGCATTTCCATCCTTTGCTGGTAATTTTGACCCTAATGCTTATGTTGACTGGGAAATAGCATTAAACAAAGAATTTGAATATCATGATTGGTCTGATAGGCAAAAGATTAGAACTGCCACTAGCGCTTTTGTTGAGTACGCAATACTTTGGTGGAAGTATTTAAATAGACATAGAAAAGTGCCTCAAACTTAGAATGCATTAAAGAAACTTTTGAGAGATGAATTCGTTCCTAAATATCATGTTGATTATTTACTAGCTAAATTACAACGTTTAAATCAAGGTAGTAGAACTGTAATGAAATACTATCATGAATTGAAAACTCGTTTGCTGCGTTGTGGTTTAGAGGAACATGCTGAACCTACAGAAAATAGATTCTTAAGTGAGCTTAATCAAGAAATTCAGGACCTTCTTTTTCATAAAGAATATAATTCTCTCTCTCATTTATTTATACTTGTTTGTAATGTTGAAAGTCAGATTGAGGAGAAATTAAGAATACTTGATGATAGAAAACATAAGAACAAGCCTGTGTTCGTGTCTTTTTCTATGATTGACAACTTGCAGGAAGTTGAGAACCATGCCGAAGAGGAGAATGAGCTGATTGAACCATTAACTCCATTGGTTGAGAAGGAAGACGAGGAGATGGATGCACCTACATCATCTGAGGAGAGCCAAAAAAGGTAAAGATCATGGTACTATCATCATTCATGGTAAGTATGCTTGTGAAGAGCTACAACTATCCACTGTTAATGCTATTTTAGAGCAAAAATTAGTGGAAAACAATTCTGATAAGCACATGTTTCACATAGAGAATTCAGACTGCATTGATTTTAGTGCACCATGTGATAAACTTGTTGATTTACCCGTAGACTTGGGTGCACCATGCGATAAACTTGTTGATGTACCTGTTGACATGAGTGCACCATGTGATAAACTTGTTGATTTACCAGTTGACTTGAGTGTACCTTGTGATAACATAATTGAATTGCCTACTGTTTTGAGCGATTCATGTGATGAATCAATCACATATAATGGTACTGTGGAATTGATCAGACATAAAGAAGTTTTGACTAGAATTTATCCTGCTGATTCTTTATGTTACATTATGTTGGAGCCACCTATAAAATTGTCACATGCTGTGGAGAAAGTTTCTGAAATCGCATGTACAATCCCCTTGTCTAGTGTGTACACCCCTAGATATAAGTTTAATTTGATTGGAGATTATGGTGTAGACAAACAATTTCTTGTATATCGAATATGCATAACTTGTGATCACATAAATGAATTGAAGCTTACTGTTTTGAACAATAATTCTTGTGTGCCGAATCTTGTTCATTATAAGAGAAAAATAAACTTTAGTGATCATCCAATGCCTATGTGTTCATCTCTTATTGCACCATCTAGTATTAACAATCTCCATCATGATGTTGAAGTATGGAAGAACTTTCAAATCTTTTCACCCTTACTAGATGAATTTGCTAACACCCATTTGAAATCTGATTATATGGATGAACTTTGTATGATTCCAAAGGTTGTAGATTTGCTCATAAGTGCTACCACTGCAAGTTTACAACTTTAGATTTTTGAATTGCATAAATGCTTCACTTACATTTGCAAATCTAGTTGCAATAATTGTTGTATGAGAAATTTTGTTTTGCTCATTAACATATATAATTATTCTTGGGTTAATAATAAAATAAGCTTTTATGAACGCTGCTGTTTTAAAACATTAATTGTGCAACAACGAAGAGCCGTTAAAACGGATGACATATACATATACCATGCATACACCTTGGCTTCTTTGTTACCCTATTTTCAGCTTATCAAAAGCCGATGACAGCTTTATTTTCAAGAAGGGGAGGATGATGAGACCATAACCCCTATAGATACAACCATATTTGCTATACTAGTTGTTCCAATTACAAGAGCTTGTACAGTTCACTTAGATTATCACGTGAGCTCATTTTTAGGAGTACCTTTATATTACATGAACTATATGATATTGCCTAATAAATATGTTGTTATTTCCAGTAATAAAAGACAGACAGTGGTAGATTTGCACGAGTTCGAGCTGGACCTATTTTGGAATACAATTCGGCCTCCGGAGACAGTACCGACTTCAAACGTGTATAACTTTCACATAAGGAGTCCGTTGGAGGTCCACCAGTACTTTATGGAAAGATTATCTCGTCATCTTTCCAACGGATCTAGCCCTACCTTCAAATTCCTTTTGTACAGGTCATAATCGCCGAAACAATCCAGCGTGGTGATAGCCCAACAGCCCGTAGTAAAAAGGCCATAACTTTTACAAACGGAGTCTGATTCGGGTGTTCTTGGGCTTGTTGGAAAGCTTATTCTGAGATATTTCCAATGGATCCATCTTCACCTTCAAATTATTTCTGTGGACTTCAGAATCTCAAACGAATATGCTACGTCACCAATTTAGACCGATTTGGGCTTTGTAATCATACTCAACTTGGCCTATATGCCGGCGGCCCACCTGGGGGTGTGATTACTGTTCACATGAACAGTAACCCACGAGTTTAATCCCATCTTGCTGTTTCTTTTAGATTTGTGGTTCCTCGTCCCCTATTTAAGGAGGATGCACCCCCTCTAGTTTCCTTGGATTTCGTTGAGTTAAGGTTTAGCCCTTATGCAAACTATTGTTCTTCAGTTGTGTCGAATGACCACCTGTTAAGGCATCCTTCGGAATCCCACCTTATAAAATTTCATAAATATTTGCAATACATCAGATTGTGTTTTATCTTGTTCTTGTGTGTTCTTCGATTGCATGTAGGAATAGACCTTCATGGTCAGGTTGATCGTGCTTCCAGCAGGTTAATAACATCTCGGAGTTGGTTTAACGATTGCTAAGGCGCAAGCGTCGTCGTACGGTTGTAGTCGGATCGCGAGAGTCGCCTCCACCAAAAATCGATATTTATCAATGTAGGACCGGAAAGGCGACTGAGGGGGGGGGGGGTGAATAGGCGCTTTCACAATTTTCTCGCCTAAGTCGAATTCAACACGAACTTTACTCCTTTAGCTATGAGAGCTAAGAAGATCGAAGCACACAATGGAAGCCTTGTGCTGAACTCGACAAACCCGACAACCACACGACACAAATGTGGAGACTTAAACTCAAAGGTTGACTCAGGCACCGGGCGGTCGACCGGCTACCATAGGCGGTCGGACCGACGTTCAACCAATGATCGGACCGCAACTAATCGGCGGTCGGACCGGTGGGCAACGGTTCGACCGGCGATCGTAAATGTCTGAATATACGGGCGGTCGGACCGCCGTTACAAGACCGGTCAGACCGGTTCAGTCCAGTACTGAAAATCCACCCCCAAATCCAAAACGAAATTTGATCCAACTTTTGATTCAACCAATGAAACTTGACCAAATTTGAGCACACCTCCCTAGTGATATTAGAGACCTATTTCTAGCGGCGATCCTTGGATCCACTTCAGAATCGATCTCTCAAGGATTTAATCAAGAAGTGCACAAACCCTAGAAATATGAAAACTTTGATTCAAGACTTGCTTGTGGGGATTGATGGTCTAGATGATTCTAGGAGTATTCCCACACATCAAAGCAAGACAAAATGGGTCAAGAGACCAAACATAAACCCTTGAATCAAGGAAGCACCAAATTCATTCAAATGAGAGAAGAACACAAAGAGGAGACAAATGACCTCTCAAGCAAGCATCACAAGATTGATTGATCTCACAAGATGCTTACAAAGCCACTCCAACTAGGAGGACAAGAGCTCACTCAATGAGCATACAATCTCTCCTCTCTTCCTCTCCAAACCCTAACCCTAGAAAAGCAAGGGGAAACCAAATGAATGCCTCAAAAGTTTTCCTTCTCCCCTTTCCTATTTATACTAGAGAGGACTAGAGTTACACAATTGGGGCCCACTCACCCATGGGACCCACATACTAATCTGTTGAAGCAATCGCACCTTCACCACGTGTAGGTTGATCGGCGGTTCTCATCGGCGCCAAGCCTCTCTTGTCCGAATCCCCGGAACCTCCCGAGACTACGCACCGATATCCGCACCGCCGATCCAACCAATTGCACCGAACCACCCGTTCGATCCATCTTGTCCATTCGCACCATGCTTGAGTCACACGACCTCCCGGTATCCCGATCGTTACGGACCTCGGCTCTCCAAGCGTAGTCCCGATCCACTCACCGTTGCGCCGTTGACTCGCAAGCCACCGCACACAATAGACAAACAAACCGTTTCCGAACAAGTTCTTCACAACTTGACCCACGTCGATTCCGCAATGCGATATACATCAATAAAGCATTGAAGTTCGAGAATCACACACTCAAAATCAACTCAATGCAACACTTGGCTCACCTCCAAGTATTGCCGGTCTGATCATTTCCCAGGCCGGTCCGACCGATATCAAGCGGTCGGACCGCTCCCACAGCGGTCGGACGGTCCAAAGGACAGCCAAAATTCCGACTTGAAAATCAAACCTTCGGAATTTTCAACTCAATAGAACTTTTGTTGGGAGCTCCAAAATGATGAAACCACATCCAGGAGACTCCTCACTTGCCTACACAACCTATTTTTGGATTAGCTCCAAAATCCAAAGTTAGGTCAAGCCGGTCCGACCGGCCTCCATTGCCGGTCCGACCGTCCCACGGGCGGTCTGACCGCCCCACTCCACCGGTCGGACCACTCGTGTGCGACAGCGGAAGAAGCAAACCCAAACGAGATTTTGCAAACCAACAAAGCCATTGCCAATTGACTCATCATCACGAGATCGTGCACATATCCTCACGATATCCACAATCTCCCCCTTGATGAACACATTGGCAATTTCCAAGAAAATGTGGTTTTTCGAAATGAAAAGTAAAAATCGCCGTTTTCGCATAAAGGCACACCTTGGTCCATAAGCAAGAAAAAGCTTAGGAACCGACCAAGCTGGCTTCAGAATAGTGAAGGCAAGTGAGATAAGGCATTGAACGCACAAAAAGATTCAAAATCCAGAAGATGGTCAAAAATCTCACTAAGGTCCATATGAAAGACAATAAGTTCTATTTGACCTTTGATCATTGTGAGTCTTCTTGAATTGCAATTCAAATCAGAAAAAGGCAATAAAACCCAGAGACTCAACTCACTATGATCACAAATTTTCAAAAAGGTTCACAAAAAAATTTTTGTGTGTGTGTGTGTGTGTGTTCTTTTATGCATGAAACCTTATGTGAACCAAAAGCTCCAAAGCAGCATTTTCTTCAATCCTTCTCCCCCTTTGACAATGAATTCATCAAGATGCATGAGAGAAGAACGAGCATGAAGAAATGACTTTATTTGAAATTAAGCAAAAGGAGCCATGACCATTATCTATGTAGGCAGTACAAGACATATACCAAGCCATATAAAGAGTAGAGGCTATATTCAATCATGGCAAAACATGTCTTTATAAAGCTAAAACCAAGATAGCGTAAATGAGATTAAGAGAATTAAAACCATGAAAGGTTGCTCAATGTCGAGATTCACTAAAAGCAACCAAAATGAGTCAAGCCATGTCTATAAGCGAAAGAGACTCAAAGCAGAATTGAGGCATTTTGAGCATTAAGAGAATTCTTTTGAAGCAAAGCTCAAGCACTTAGCCCTTTTTGTGCAAATTTTCTTTTTCTTTCTCTTCTTTTTCTTGTGCTAGATCTCAAGCCTTGCTGCGACCATCTCAAGCGATAAGCTTAAAAGAGTGGTCTAGGTCATCCAAAACTCCCCGAGTTCATGCCTAGTGCAATGGCAAGCCGTCTCATGAGAAAGGATTGGTGAGATCAGTTTTTCGCATGAAAATCTTTTTTTATTTGCTTGACTTAAGAAGATAAAAAGCTCATTTTTCATCTCAAAATAAGTTCAAGACTCAATTCAGCTTGTAAGACATGGCAAGAATCATAAGAGGATCACTAGAGCAAAACTAGTCACAAGATCCAACAAGACATGATTCGATTCAATTTGCTCACGAGATATAAAGCTCATGAGGAAAAGCTAAGCCAAAACACGAAGAGCCATAAAAGAAGTCCAATGGACTATCACTTGATATGACAAGGTATAGAGTATGAAATCAAGCCATACAAGGATAATACTCAAAGCTCCACAATTTTTATTATGCAATGCACGACATTTGAAATAAAATGCATTATGATACAATGAAAGCAGAAAAAGCAAATTCCCTCAAAACATCCAAGCCTCGATCTTTGGGATTTGAGATAGAAAATCTGGGTGTCGATCTTGAGATGAGCGATGCTGGGAATAGCAAAAGAAGCGAGAAAAAATGATTAGACACAAAATCATAAGAATGCCCATGAGCACCACTGGACCTCTCCAAAGCGATCTACCAAAAGACCGATACTCCCCTGTCTAGGTGCTACCGTGGTCTATCCTCATGATATCCTAAACCACACTTCTTTGCTGGACCCACCAAAAGAGTCAACAAGATTCTCTACACGCCTAGGCACGTATGTGGTACATGAATAGGTTGCCTGCTCTAGAGACTATCATTGAAGAAGAGACTCCTCTAATGGATCTCAAAGTGCTCATCCTCTCTTTCCTCTCAATCTTTGCTCTCCTAAGCAAAACTCAGCCGTGTGGCCCTCTTTCTTGCGAAGGTGCAATGGTACTTGACCTTTTGAGGGTCCGCATGGAGAGACAAAGCACCTTTCTTGCTAGAAAGAGATTGAGCGAGAATCTCTGATTTAAGAACAACCTTTGAAGACAAAGAAGATTCTTGCTCAACCAAACCACTTTTCACAATTCTAGCAATCTTTGGGTGAGATTCTTGGAAAGCTCTAGGGACTTAAAGCCTAGGCCTTTGTTTTCACACTCACCTTGGATTGATCTAGAATCAAGTTGAGCTTCTTTTTCCGCTAGAAAACCTCTCAAGAGTCATTTTGAGGTAATCGTTCTCTTTGCCAAAACTCCACAATTTGAGCACTTTAGAGAATCGATTGCCTCAACATGTTTGCTCTTAAGAAGATCGACTTCCACTTTGAGCCTCACAAGACACACAATAGGACTCTCAATCCTATTCAATCGCTCCTTAAATTTGACTCTAAAAGCCTCTTGTATCTTACCAATAGCAGTTTCAATTTCAGTATGCAACATACAAGAGGAAGAATCAATAACTTTCTTGGAAGCAGTAAGAGATATAGATCTTTCAATTTTAGCTTTCTCTTCAAGAGTCTTGTTTAAAGCTTCAATCTCAATTGTAAGCTTAGGGCAATTTTCACAAGAGGCAATTCTAGAATAAGCAACCATTTCAGTCATCTCTTGCGTTTTAATTCGATTATTCTTACAATGAGAACAAGTGTGACTAGCATCAAATTTTTGCAATTCTTTTAAAGAGCTATCCAGTTTCAATTCTAGCAAAGCACAGTTTGAGCAATTTAAAGGAATAGCTTCTAAGCGCATCACATCAAGCGGAATGGCATTCATGCAAATGTAACTAGACTTGAGAGATTCTAGTTCGGAAGAGCATTTTCAATTGTTCTTTAACAGAGGAATGAGCATTATTCAAGCTTGACAATTCATTAAGAAAGCTAAAGCATGAATCACGAAATCATCAGATTAATGGATTTGAGCCTAACCACTTCTAGGTTCAAATTATCAATCATTGTATCCTGTTTCTTGATCACTTTAGCTTGCTTATGCAATTTTGTTCAACAAGCACTAAAGCCCTTTTCATGTCGAAGTGAAGGGCATACCTCATCGGGATCACCGAAAGGATCCTCATTTGTTGGAGGAGTAGGCTGTCGTGGTCGTTCTTAGCCATAAAGCACATGCCCGTGAAATCACGTGCCTTCTTCTTGCCACGGAGTCACTCTTGTAGTCCTCAGACTCGAGTCCACATCTTCCATGCTCACATCCTCTAGAGCTTCAAGGACTCGGTGACAAACTTGCGATAGTTTGTCTTCTTGGACTTAGCATCCTCGCTTGAGAATGCCTTTGTGACTCCTTCTCCTCCTTGCCCTTGACTTGGGGCATCTAGAGCGAATGTGGTTTAGCTCACCACATTCAAAGCATGTGATAGGTCCACCTCTCCTCCTACTCCTCAAATTATTGTAAGCTCGTGAATTTTGTGGATAGGAGGGCTAAGTCATCCTCGGGTAGTCTCTCAAGTTGCTCATCGCTCAAGGAATGCAAAGCAGACAAAGAAAATCCAGATGAGCTAACATTAAAAGAATCAGCATATCTACCCTTAGAATTGTCAACCACTAAAGCCATCGGCTCTGCATGCGTGGAGACGCGAGATGAAATCAATCTCATGCGTCTTCAACCTCGAGTAAAGCTTATCCATGGTAAGCTCACTCATGACAGTGTTGTCATTGATGGCAGTGATCTTCATCCCCGAGACCTTCACATCCAAAGCACCCAACAGTTGGCGTGCATTTTCAGACTCAGAAAATACAAGATCAACAGCGCGGAGATCATGAAGAATTTTAGAAAATCTCCCCACTCATCTAAAGATTCACGAGTCTTTGCTCGATCTTGGGTATGCTTTCTTAAAGCGGTTCTGTCTCACTTCCTTGATCGCAGATGGACCCTTCATGATAATCACAAAGAGTCCGCGGATCTCATGAGCGACGACAAATGAGCGACACGCTCAAACTCCGATCGACTAAGGCCTTGAATCAAAAATTCGAGCCTGCTTTGTTGTTCTCCACATCCGAGTGATCAAATTGTCATCGGTGGCCGCACGACATAAGGGTTTTTCACCTTAAGCCAAATCGCGTGCCCTTGAGCCTCGATGTAGGCCTCCATTCGGCCTTCAATATGCAAAATCAACTCCATCAAAAACATGTGGCTGATTGAATATCGCTCGATCGCCATGGCTCCAAAGACCGTTAAGATCTATAGAAAAGAGCTAACCGGCTCGATACCACTTGTAGGACCGGAAGGCGGCGAGGGGGTGAATAGGCGCTTTCACAATTTTCTCGCCTAAGTCGAATTCAACACGAACTTTACTCCTTTAGCTATGAGAGCTAAGAAGATCGATAAGCACACAGCGGAAGCCTTGTCTGAACTCGACAAACCCGACAACCACACGACACAAATGTGGAGACTTAAACTCAAAGGGTTGACACAGGCACGGCGGTCGGACCGGCTACCACAATGGTCGGACCGGCGTTCAACTGCGATCCGGCCGACAACTAATCTGGCGGTCGGACCGGTGGACAACGATTCGACCCGGCAGATCAATGATCTCGAATATCGGCGGTCGGACCGCCGTTACAAGACCGGTCGACCGGTTCGATCCGATCTTGAAAATCCACCCCAAATCAAAACGAAATTTGATCCAACTTTTGATTCAACCAATGAAACTTGACCAAATTTGAGCACACCTCCCTAGTGATATTAGAGACCTATTTCTAGCGGCGATCCTTGGATCCACTTGCAGAATCGATCTCTCAAGGATTTAATCAAGAAGTGCACAAACCCTAGAAATATGAAAAACTTTGATTCAAGACTTGCTTGTGGGGATTGATGGTCTAGATGATTCTAGGAGTATTCCCACACATCAAAGCAAGACAAAATGGGTCAAGAGACCAAACATAAACCCTTGAATCAAGGAAGCACCAAATTCATTCAAATGAGAGAAGAACACAAAGAGGAGACAAATGACCTCTCAAGCAAGCATCACAAGATTGATTGATCTCACAAGATGCTTACAAAGCCACTCCAACTAGGAGGACAAGAGCTCACTCAATGAGCATACAATCTCTCCCTCTCTTCCTCTCCAAACCCTAACCCTAGAAAAGCAAGGGGGGAAACCAAATGAATGCCTCAAAAGTTTTCCTTCTCCCCCTTTCCTATTTATACTAGAGAGGACTAGAGTTACACAATTGGGGCCCACTCACCCATGGGACCCACATACTAATCTGTTGAAGCAATCGCACACCACGTGTAGGTTGATCGGCGGTTCTCATCGGCGCCAAGCCTCTCTTGTCAGAATCCCTCGGAACCTCCCGAGACTTCGCACCGATATCCGCACCGCTGATCCAACCAGCTGCACCGAACCACCCGTTCGATCCATCTTGTCCATTCTGCACCATGCTTGAGTCACACGACCTCACCCGGTATCCCTGATCGTTCTGGACCTCGGCTCTCCAAGCGTAGTCCCGATCCACTCACCGTTGACGCCGTTGACCTGCAAGCCACCTGCACAGCAATAGACAAACAAACCGTTTCCGGGAACAAGTTCTTCACAACTTGACCCACGTCAGTTCCGCAATGCGATATACATCAATAAAGCATTGAAGTTCAGAGAATCACACACTCAAAATCAACTCAATGCAACACTTGGCTCACCTCCAAGTGACTGCCGGTCTGACCGCCCCACAGGGCCGGTCCGACCGATATCAAGCCGGTCGGACCGCTCCCACAACGGCGGTCGGACCGGTCCAAAGGACTTAGCCAAAATTCCAGCTTGAAAATCCGAAACCTTCGGAATTTTCAACTCAATAGAACTTTGTTGGGAGCTCCAAAATGATGAAACCACATCCGGGAGACTCCTCACTTGCCTACACAACCTATTTTGGATTAGCTCAAAATCCAAAGTTAAGTCAAGCCGTCCGACCGGCCTCCATTGCCGGTCCGACCCAGTCCCACGAGCGATCCGGCCGCCCACTCCACCGGTCGGGCCGCTTTGTGGTGCGACGGCGAAGCAAACCCCGAAAACGCGAGATTTTGCAAACCAACAAAGCCATTGCCAATTGACTCATCATCCTGAGATCGTGCACATATCCTCACGATATCCACAATCAATCTCATCGAAAGATCGGGCACCCCGTCTTCATCACTCCAGGTCACTCGCATGACCATGGCCGATAAAGCCAACAAAAAATATCTGGATGACCATGGAGAGGGTAGTCAAATGAACAACAAAGTACACATGTCATCACAAGTAAAGAAAACTATTTATGGCCTCAAGGCCTTGGCGTGCACGCTGAGGTCGGCGGGGGCTGCCAAGTGGCCCAGGGGTGATGGCGGCGACATGGACCGGGTGGCGGTGTGGCCCGTGAAAGTAGGGTTTGGGAGTTGGATGGGTCTAGTAGAAGAATGAGCCTCGGCCCTTTCGGAAGTGGGGAGGGAAATGTGGGCCGAGCCAATTTGTCCCACAAAGCAATTGGAAATAAGAATTTGATTTTAAGAAAAAGTTGGAAATTCAAATGAGCCAAAATAAATACTAACAAACTAAGAAAATTACAATAAAATTCAGGAAAATAGCTTGGAACATAATAAACTCAAATAAAATTGTTTTTGATTTAATTTAAGTTTATTGTATTTATATTAAATCATTTTATTTTCGAAAATGTCTAATTAAGCTTTATTAATTCAATAGAAATTGGTGATTTTTTTTTGGAACCTATTCTACTAAAAAGGAGTTTTGAAAGCTCAAAAACTGGGTTGTTACATAAAGCTACCCCTTGGTGCTACCATACATTGAAGATGCTATGCTCCATAGCCAAGCGTTACATTATTTTTCCCGACGCTTTAGTTCCCATGCCATGCACTATATTTAGTAACGGGTAGTACTCACGCACAAAATCCAAGTAATATTTAAAAGAATTTAAATCACTCAGCATTTTTAACATCATTAAGACCACACTTGAGACAAAATAATTTCACAAGAACAGTTCCCGTGTTCTAAGCGGCACCTAATAGTATGTGAAGTGGATGGGGAAAATGGAATAACTACACTTTCCATTCCTTGAATGGATAAATATTGTGAACCAGCGATGAAACTGAACAAATATCGTGAAACACTAATTCTCAATTGATGTACCTCTAAGTGTTTTTTGCTATTTTTCTTCAAAAAAGATATGTTATCGTTCCAAAACTCAAAAAGTAAATTTTATCCTAAAACCGCCGTTTAAAATCCAAATCCATTATTGGTGCGTGGTTGCTCCAATTAATCCGCCCTCGACGCGAGACGCAATTCAAGTTTCGAATTTCCTCTGCAACGTTCGTGGTCAACAGGTCAAGGCATCAATCTTCTCCTGGAAGCCAATCCGTACACTGATATTTCCTTTCCATAAATCAGACGAGTCTTCCCCTGGAACTGGAAGGAAGCCGAGACCACAGCAGTCGCCCGTCGCGCACGAACGTCAAGTGCCGGTTCCTTCTCTCCCAATCTAAACGCTACCACCAGCAACAAAAAAAAAATTTACAAAATCCTCTCGCCTCCCTAAGCGCAGCGCGCCATGTCGTGGTTCCACTCCTCGTCTTCCACCCACCACCACGTCCACGCGTACGACCCGTACTTAGACGACGAGGAGGAGGGTGACGTCAAGCCGGCGGTCACGCAGCATTGGCGGTGCGACCATGTCTACGGCGCGGCTGGCGCCAGAGACGACGTCAAGCCGGTGAAGCAGCCTCGTCCGGGAGGAGGAGGAGGAGGCCGCCGTGTGCATGATGATGAGACGGTGCTCTCTTGGCCGGTGCCCGAGCAGTACAGGTCGACGCTGCGCACGCTGGAGTCGGTCGCCGGCCTCCGCGCCAGGTACGGCATCCCGGAGGGGTTCGGCCTGCACCCGGCCGGCGCCACCCAGACCGCGTGCGCGCCGCCTCTACGGCCGCCGCTCGGGGGCCACGGGGGTGGCGTGCCGATCTGCGTGTACGCGCAGGCGTTCGCGGCCGGCATGCGCCTGCCGCTGCACCCGTTCGTCAGTGACGCGCTCGCGCACTTCGGCATCGCGCCGTCGCAGCTCGCGCCCAACGGCTGGCGCGTCCTGATCGGGTTCGCCGTGCTCTGCCACTTCCGCGGCGCCGGCGCGCCCTCGCTGCCGGTGTTACGCCACTTCTTCACCCTCGCGCCGCTGCCCAAGGGGAAGGGATGGTACTCCTTCCGCGCCAGGGAGAGCGTCCCGGCGCTCTTCACGGGGCTTCCCACGTCTATCAAGGCGTGGAAGGAGGAGTTCCTGCTCGTGTCGCCGCCGCCGGGCGCGCCGTGGCGGTGCCCCGTGCGGTGGGGCTCCCCGACCAAGGAGGCGAAGAGCGACCCGGTGCTCACCGAGACGGAGGCGGCCGTGGCGCGCCGGTTGGCGCAGGGTCAAGGCGTCGTCGACCTCAGGACGTACCTGTCCGAGAGCAACCTCGTCGCTGCCAAGATTAGCCGCGCCGCGGCGTGTCTCGGTAAGTATGCACGTACAGGCAGGCACATGTCAAGAACGGCGTCCATGGAGTACAGATGCAGCAAAGTTTGATTGTTTTGCGTGCAGGGACGGACGCTTCTCGAGGTTCGACAGCGGCGGCGGCCGGGAAGAAGAGGAAGGTGTCTGGTGGTGGTGGCAATGGTGGCGACGTGCTTCGGTCGGAGCTGCAGGCGAAGGAGAAGGCTCTCGCCAAGGCCAAGGGAGAGATAAGCCGGCTTAAGGAGGAGCTGGGCAATGCCAAGACGGCAAGACGAGGGAGCTTGCCGAGGCGCGGCAGGCGCTGGCGTACGAGCGGAAGCTCGGGACGCAGGTGCTTAAGTCTGAAGACGGCGGCAAGGGTGCTGGGGCCGGCAAGCAGCGCCGTGGCGCCCAGTGATCACGCCGTGCGGCGCGGCGCGGCGCGTCCATGCCGACCGGCGATGTGCACTTGTCTCGATAAAGGGTTTGCAAAGTTGTGTTTTAGCAAGGACTTTTGCGTAGTTTATGTTTCTGCTTCTGCGTGATCAGCACGAGTTTGGACAGGTTTGATTTGGTTGGTGAGTCGCGTTGCTACAAACTGCCATTGGAAAATTTGTGTCAAATACTGGGTGATGGTCATGCAAATTTAAAGAAATCTGCCTCTTATTACCTTGTTAATCGTTGGAGAAGTTGCTTATATATGTGTGCTGTCAGGTAATGCTTACTGAACTGGTCCCTGTTTCGAACACTGCGATTTTTCACTCTTACGGCGATTGAATTGTTTCATGTCAAATTGCTTGTTCCAAACAAGCCATGAATAGATACTGCTGATTTGTAGTTCTGTTCATCAGCTGTCTAAAAAAAGTTGTAATGGCTGGAGCATTGAATCATCAAGGACCAGTCAAAAGATACTTTTCTAGGTTTGGCCTATGGGAAGGAAATATAAGCCACAATATATAAGTCCATTGGTAGGCATATTATATGCATGTAGCAAAACTGGACCGTCCGATACGAAATCGGTGGCTGACATCTAGCGAGCTAAATCCCACCTCCCACTTAACACACTTTGGTGAGAAAAAAAAAACTCGTCCAAATTCTCTTTCCTATTTTGCCCCTTGTGTCGTCCTCTTCTACCTTGCATCCTATTCCCCCCTTGCAACTACGCCCGAGCTAGGGTTTCCATTCGCCGGCACCCTACATCACCTTGCTACGATGCGCCTCCCCTGCGCCGCTCCTCCTACGCCACGCCCATCCCCTTGCGACATGCCCCTGTGCTCCCACCCCCTTTGCGCCAGCCCTGTGCTCCGCGTCGCCCCCTGCACTAGCTCGGCACCCTCCACCTGCTGTGCCCTGCGCTCCCTTCCCTACGGCCCCATGTGCACCCGACCCCTGCGCCACCCCATGGTCTGGCCCCTTGCTCGCGCCCGCGCCGCCTACGCTCAAAGCCGCGACGTCAGAGGAGCATTTATGGATTATTATTTTTTGTGTTACATGAATGTATCATTGTAAATTGTATGGTTATGTTCCCAAGTGAAATTGTTATTCCAGAAATTGATAGAAAATTACCTTGTAGTGTTCAGTTGGTTTCATGAGCTCGTAGTTTGCATTTGCATTACCCGGTTGTTTGAACTATGTTTTTGTTGTATGAATGTGAATGGAAGCATGGGCCTCAATGTGGTTATCAATGAGAAATTGTGTTGTTGAGAGCATGAGCATTTGCAATACAGATTTCGAATACATCGAATAGAATTGCTTCTCCATCTCTGTTTATTCATAACAATAGTTATGTTCACAAAACAACCTAACATGGCAAGTTACAATCATAAATTACAGTCATACAACCTGACTAAAATTGAATCTAGGGTTCACGAACACGATTTTTTAACAATAATATTATTTTAAAAGATAATTACAAATTTAAATAGTCAAAAAAAATTACAAAACTACGTCCATGTCGCAATTTGGAATTGCGACAAGCTCTACCGCCATTCGGTTGGTGACGGGGACCTTGTTGCGAGTGCAACTTCATGTCGTCATTTGAACTGACGATAGGAAGTGAACAGTATTCCTATCGCTAGTTGAAATAGGAATAAAAACCCGCAACTTCCTGTCGTCATTTCAACTGGCGACAGGAAGTTGCTACTTAAGGCCCAAAAATTGGGTGGAAATGTCATTTTAATTCAAGAAAAAGAGAAGGGGAGGGGGAGAAGAGACGAAGCCCAAGTAGTTAAATAGCGGAGAAGGCAGATGGAGCATCAATTCGGTCAACCATTTTGCAGGTACATGCTTTTGCAACTCCGTACATTATTTCGAAACCTTGTCGGTTAGCAAATAAAAATAGCAATATAAGATTCAATAGATTAGATTATTTTAGTTGTTTTATGTACTACATCATTTGAGCTGTATACTTTAGTTCATCGCGCATATATTATTTTTTGTTGCGATGCTCGAGCGATTTAAAATAAATCTGCAAAAATAGGAAGACACATCGGAGAATAACTAGGTACCTCTTTAAAATAGCATGACACATCTTAAATTGTTAAAAAAATCCGGAGTTGCTACATAGGTTACGTAGAGTTTATTTTGTTTCCATTTGCACACAGCAAATATGTTTAAAATACTAGATACACTTTTTAAATAAGAAAAGTAGCAAAATACCTATTGAAAATCTATAAAAATTGCAGAATAGCTTAGTATGGTATGTAGAGCCTAATTGAAATAATCTCAACATAATTTTGATTTCCGTTTGTGCGTGGTAATTATTTTGTTAGTGGTGATAATACTTTTTAAACATGGAAAATAGCATAACACATCTAAACATTCTAAAGAAATACGTAGTTACGGACTTCTGGCGAGGTTCTGGGGGTTCTACTGCATGGGCGATGGCTCTGATGATTTCAAGAGCGTCCATGGGCCGACTGAAAGCATCTAGGCCCCTAAGATTTGTTTTGGTAATTAATGACGATATGTGAATATGGGACTAACTTGTTTATTGAGTATTTACAAGGTTTAATTCCAACGTTGGTTACAGAAATTTGGACATACATGCTCAAGTCAAGGTACAAGTAGTTTAGGATACTTTTTAATTTTACCGGTCTTAAGGTGAAAAGGGTGGAAGACTGGATTATAGGTTAAATATCGTACTATTAAGAGGGATCAAGTCTAGTAGCTTGATAGCATGTTCTTGTGGATATTGGATCAATCTAGGATCATGCATGCACTCAAAACTTATTTTTAAAAGCAAATCTTGTTTTCTGAGACAAATCGGTAATGCAAGCGTGTTGTCGATGGAACTACCGATTCTGCAAAGATATAACGGTGTTCCCATGGCGGAACTGTGAGACCCCGGAGTATTTAGCTCGTAATGCTTAGCCATCCAATTACTCTAACATCCCGAACCAAATATTCCGCGCATCGGTGCATTATGTACCTCCCAGGAGCGGTACACATACACCCTCACAAACATCAATATCAATCCATACACAAGTTATTACAAACACCAAAAACATTATAGTTTACAACATATGAACATACAAGGTTCAGTTTCATACAAAAGGGTTGACCGGCCAAATAACAAGATAAAAATCAAGTACGCAGCGGAAAACAGTAAATAACTAAAATAAAATCATAAATTAACCATTACTAAAGTCTCAATGGCTTGCCATAACCCGCAGGGCAACCGACTGGGTTGAAACCATAGCAAATCGACGTTCCTGCGCAAATTTCCTTACCCGATTCGATCTCAATGCCTGCTGTCCAGATTAGTAAATAAAAATAAACAGTGAGTACAAAAATGTACTCGTAAGACTTACGTGTAGGGTAACAGACCTATATATAGCTACATGCAAGCTTATTTAAGTGGAGGAGGCTCTAGACTTATTTTCAGCATAAAGCAAGTTTTCATTTGCAATAATGTAATAGATTCAAAGCCATTTTACAATCTGATTTTATTTGACAAAAACCGCGATAAGTGGGTAACAATAATAAAAAGACATCCTGAAAGTGGCTAACCCAATAGCCATCACAACAAATAGCATGAATTCCCCATTCATACCACCCACATCAAGTTTTAATTAAGAATTCCAAATTGTTGAGTCTAACTCATGCAAATCCAATTCCAAGCGTGTCCATAACCTAGGACGAGGCTATTCGAATAGTCTATACCCTGCAGGGGTTTACCAATGTACCCACACGCCAGACCGCCTTTTTGCCACATGATTTAACACACTTCATTTGGTATACTAGCACAGCTAAGTCCTACGAGATATTTCCAATATTATGTATTAACTACGAGTCGCCCGTATGGATAGAAACCTATACGTTGTGTCAGAGTCATCGTAAAGCCTCGGTCAACTACCCCTCACGGGTAAAGCCTTGGACAACTACGATGCCCCTCGAGGTGGAGAACCTACCCGGAACTCCACCACCGCACACCCAACAACAACACACAGTTCCTTTTTCACACAACACACAAACCACCTCCTGCGACCCGGAGCTAACACACGCCAAAGTACTAAGTCAAGAGAGGTCCCATATCCCTCTCATGTGGTTAGCACGCAAAAATATTTGATTTCGGTGAAACAAGATATTCAGTCCTTGTTGACCTGGGCAAGACATTCACACACCTAATATCCCACCATCCAACCACTTTCCCTAGTCTAAATCATTTCATTTGCACTTTTAGTTTCCAAAGTAGTTTAGCACAAGGTGCTGATCATAGTGTAATAAAATGATTTGTGTGATCAAGGTTACCGACTAAGTCGATAACCGCCCAATTCTACCGGTAGCTAAGCAATTCTAAGCATGACCCGAAAAGACAATAAAAGAGCATAAATAAATCACCGGGCTCCAATACACCAGCGATATTAATAGCTTATGTTTTGTGGCAGGGGATAACAATTTAAGAACAACCATGCAATAGGAATAGATACCTTTAATCGGGAAAATTAATTTGACACAAAAGCATGCATACACACTATTTGTAAACAAGGTATTAGACTTGAAAGTAATTGGACATTTATGATCAAGCGCTTGCCTTTATTTCTTTGGTACTACGGACATTCACACGATCATCTTCGTTCCACTCCGAATCATCGTCATCTAACGATAAATCATCGATAATGCGAAAACACCAATAAACACCAAAATTACAAAGACTCCACATATAATGAAATTAATACATAAGGTATATTATGATTTAATATGAATTTATAAATAAAAATTATTCAATTTGCTAAATACATTAATCTGAGCATGGCTTAATAAAATAACATGCTTAACAAGATTATGCACATGCATAAATAATATCGAACAGCGTAACATAATTTAACTAAAGATTTTACCACCGCGCGCTAGGCGTCGACTACCACCGACTCGCCTTCTCGGTGCTCATCCGCCGTAGTTGTCGACGACAAGCCGCGCCAAGTTGATGCCGTCAAGCCCGACCGCTGCGTCTTGTGCCGCCACACCTCGCGTCCTCGGCTCTGTTAGCCTCACCAACTGGATGAACAAGAAACTGGACACCAATCACCAGCGAGACAGAAATTTTGATGCGCCTAAACTCAACTCCTTTCTTCTACTTTTTATTCAGATGCACACTTACATGCAACAGTTTCTCTAATGCACATGTAATGCTAGTAAGTGCACTTGATTGCCTCACCCCATGCACCATCAAACGTCCGCAATAAGTAACTGAAGACGACGTGCAGCATGAAGACATGGCTGCCAGTCGACCGAATAACAAATGAAACGGAAAGCATCAATGCTAATCAAAGCAAGGAAAAACTGCTCATAGGATTAATCAACAAACACCCCCTAATCCTTGATGCGTTTATTTTTTGATCTCGACAATGCCGATTCTTGTACGCAGCTCCTGGAACTTGACACGGCCCAACGCCTTCGTCAGAATGTCAGCTAGCTGCTCTTCGGTCGTGATGTACTCCACCTCAACTTTGCCATCTTCAACGCATTCCCGAATAAAATGATATCAGGTGTCTATGTGCTTGCTCGGTCGTGGAACACGGATTTTCTTGAGGAGATCGCCGACTTGTTGTCAACTTTAAGCATGACACTGCCTGCCTTTTCATTCTTCAAGTCAGCGAGTAAACGAGAGAGCCATATACCTTGGCAGGCGGCCGTTGTCGCCGCGATGTACTCGGCTTCGCAAGAGGACAGTGCCACAACCTTCTGCTTCTGAGATTGCCAGCTGATGGGGCTGCGCCCAAGGAAGAAGAAGACGCCCGTCGTGCTCTTATGGTCATCGACGTCGCCAGCCATGTCGCTATCACTATAGCCGACAAACCATGGCTCGTCCATCTTCTTTGCGTAACGACAGCCATAGCTCCACGTACCAGCAATGTACCGGAGTATATGCTTGACTGCAGCCCAGTGCTCGGTGGTTGGCGCTTCCATGAAGCGGCTTATGTAGCCCACCGAGTACGCGATATCGGGTCTTGTGTGCACTAGGTACCTCAAGCTCCCGACGATGCTCCGGTAGTTCGTGGCATCCGTGAGAGCTTACCTTGCTCGGCAGAGCCTTGCCACCATGGGAACGTGGCGGGGATTGCAATCCGCCATACCGCTCTTCTCAAGAATTTTGGTAGCGTGTGCGATTGGTTCGGCGTGATCGACCATCGGTGGTGCACTTTGATCTTAGAGGTAGAAGGCGAGCAGTGAGATCACTCATTTTGAATGAGTTTTTCATCTCCATTTTGAACTTAACGATCTCCTGTGCGTCATTGCCCGTGATAATGAGGTCATCGACGTAGACACCCACTAGTAGCCGTGATGCACCGCTACCACGCATGTACACCGCATGTTCTGATGTGCTCCGCTGAAACCCAAGCGACAGCAAACAGCTATCAAGCTTGGCGTTCCACGCTCTCGGCGCCTGCTTCAAGCCGTAGAGAGCCTTGTGGAGCCTCAATACCTTCTGCTCATGGCCCTTTACCTCAAAGCCGGGAGGTTGGGCGACGTAGACTTCCTCGTCGAGCTCGCCGTTGAGGAACGCCGATTTGACGTCCATGTGGTGTACTGGCCATCCCTCGTGTGCGGCGAGTGCGATTAGTAGGCGCACGGACTCAAGACGTGCCACCGGCGCGAACACCTCCTCGTAGTCGACGCCTTGGCGCTGCACATAGCCCTTTGCCACGAGACGGGCCTTATGCTTGATGATAGCGCCTTGAGAATTCTTCTTCACCTTGAAGACCCATTTCAAGCCGATGGGACGATGACTTGCCGGGAGATCGACAAGTTGCCATGTGTCGTTCTCCTCGATGGAGCTCATCTCCTCGAGCATGGCGCGGCGCCAACACTCGTGCTTCTCTGCCTTGGAGAAGCCAATCGATTCATCTGTCGCCGTCAGGTACAGCTCCTCGAGATCGAGGTCATGGACCGTGGTCGTATCGTACAAGTTAGCCACAGTCCGGTAGCGGCGAGGTCCCTCGTCATCCGTCGTGGGCGAAACGTCGGTGGGAGGTGAAACAAATTCCACCCCACTTTGTGCCACATGCGTAGACGTGCTCGCTGCTGCTCCAGATGCCGGCGTCAGCGGCCCTGGGCTGGGCGCATGACTCGGCACTGCTGGTGTCAACGGCTCATCACCCCCATGTGTTGCGGGGTTGCCACCTGCTTCAGGATATAAGGTATACTCAACAGTGAACGTCTCACCGGAGTTAACCGTAGCACCCCAGTCCCACTGTGCCGCCTCGTCGAAGATGACGTCGCGTCTCACGTGCACGCGCTTGCCGACGGGGTCATAGACGCGATATGCCTTGGCGCCGGGCTCATAGCCAATGAACACCATCGGCGTGCTCCTGTCATCGAGTTTCTTCAGGTGCGGCTTCACCACCTTGACGTGCGCGACACAGCCAAAAGTGCGGAGGAAATGCACCGGAGGCCGTGCGCCATGCCACGCCTCGTACGGCGTCATGCCATCAACACTACGGGTCGGGGCTCGGTTCAAGATGAACACGGCCGTTGTCACCGCTTCACCCCAAACATCCCCGGCATGCTCTTGGCCTTCATCATGCTGCGAGCCATGGCAACCACCGTTTGGTTCCGGCGCTCGACGACACCATTCTGCTGCGGGGAGTATGGCGCCGTGAGGTGCCGCTGGACGCCGCGATCAGCACAGTACTCACCGAATTCAATCGTCGTGAATTCACCGCCGCGGTCAGTGCGAAGGGCGCGCAGCTTGCACCCGGTTTCCACCTCAATGCCGTTCTGGAAATGCTTGATCGCGACGGACACCTCGTCCTTCGTCGTGAGCAAGACCAGCCACATATAGCGGCTGAAGTCGTCGACAAGGAGCAGAAAATATTTCTTCCCACCTGGTGTGGCCGGCGTGATGGGGCCGCATAGATCGCCGTACACCAGATCGAGGATGTACTCCGCGCGGTACTTTGACTGCTCCGGGAGCGGTGCGCGCACGCTATCGAGCGAGGCGGCTATCGCCGTCGATCGACATGATCGATCTGCGGTAACCCACGCACCATACCGCATTGCGCCAACTTCCGCAATGCCTGGAAGTTCAGGTGCCCGTACCTGGCATGCCATCGCCACGCATCTTCACCGCACCGGGCAGACAGGCAGACCGGTTGTGCAATGTTGAGGGTGAGCACATAGAGCCGGTTGCGAGTGCGGTTTACCCGCGCAAGTATACGACGCTCCTGGTCGCGGATCGTGAGTACACCGTCTTGGATGAGCGTTTGGTAGCCGTTCTCGTCGAGCTGCCCAAGGCTCACTATGTTGCTGCGCAGTCGTGGGATGTAATACACCCCCGTCAGCGCACGATGCTCCCCGTTCCAGCAAGTGAACAAGACGGTACCACGCCCGCGTATATCCACCACCGAGCCATCGCCGAACTTGACAGAGCCGGTGACACCCTCATCCATCTCCGCGAAGCTTGCCTGGTACCCGGACATGTGATTGCTGGCACCGGTGTCCAGGTACCAAACGTCGTCATGGACGGCCTCCTCGCGTCCAAGATGCACCTGCGCGTGCACCTCGTTGAGCACTACGTTAGTGCCCACGCCCACGGAAGCCTCGGTGAGCGCGCACACCTACGCCATGAGAAGCGCAGGTTCATCGTCGTCGGCTTGCATCAAGTGGGCCTGCTCAGTACGCTTCGGCTTGCGACAGTCCCTGGAGTAATGCCCGTACTTGTTGCAGTTGTAGCATTGAATCTGCGACATGTCACGGCGTGCACTGGACGAGCCACTGTCCTTGCCGTCGTGTCCACCTTTGCCGCACCCACGGCCACGCGGCTTGCCGCGTAACGGTTGTCACCACCTCTGCGCTTCCCTTGTCACCGCTGGAAGAGCGCGCGCCATGCTCCCTCTTCTTAGCGGCGTGCGAGCCACTCCTCTTCGGTGAGGTAGGCGCCACCGAACCGCCGAAGTCGTTGCGTGCATAGCGCCGCTTCAGCGATCGAAGTCGGCGGTGAGCTCTTCGATCGACAACGTGCTTAAGTCAGCGGTGTCTCGATTGAGATTGACACTGTGTATACAGGTGGCACAACACAAAGGAATTTCTTGACTACCTTTTCATCTTCCAGCGTGTCGCCTAGGATCCGGAGATTGTTGACGAGCCCGTCATCCTCATGGCAAAATCGTCCACCGACTCACCATCCTTGAATTCGATATCCTCGAACTCCTTGCGAAGCTTCGTGCATCGCCTCGCGGACGCTTCGGCGCCCATCCGCATCGTCTTCACGGCGTCCCACGCTTGCTTGGCCGTGTCCTTCACCGCCAGCGTGGGCGGCATGTCCGCGACACCGCCGCGGAGGATGGCGGACGGCCAATCTGTCATCGCGGTGGTCGGCGTTGCGGGTTCGATCGCCTCCCACGGGCCTTGTGTGCGCAGGTTCACCCTCATCACGAGGGCTCGATGCGGTGTAGTTCGTCCGCGTTAGCATCGGGTGAACCACCGATCCGTCGTCTCCTTACCACCCGCGCACCACCGCTCTTGGCGCCGTTGCTGCGGATCAAATCTCGCAATCGCCGCCGAGATTGATCGTGCGAGTAGTCTTGCCGTCGCCTTTTGCTCGGAGGCGACTGGTAGGAGAACGTGAACCGTTGCGCGCCATCGCTAAGGATCAAAGCTACGTGGCTCTGATACCAAATTGTTAGCCTCACCAACTGGATGAACAAGAAACTGGACACCAATCACCAGCGAGACAGAAATTTTTGATGCACCTAAACTCAACTCCTTTCTTCTCCTTTTTATTCAGATGCACACTTACATGCAACAGTTTCTCTAATGCACATGTAATGCTAGTAAGTGCACTTGATTGCCTCACCCCATGCACCATCAAACGTCCGCAATAAGTAACTGAAGACGACGTGCAGCATGAAGACATGGCTGCCAGTCAGCCGAATAACAAATGAAACGGAAAGCATCAATGCTAATCAAAGCAAGGAAAAACTGCTCATAGGATTAATCAACAGCTCCTACCGCGACGCCATGGGCTACCGCTGCAGCGCCGCCGCACGCCGTACCACCCGAGTCGCTCGCATGCGCCGCCACGGCTCTGCCACGTCCTCAACTAGGCACCGCTCCGGCCACCTTGACGCCGGGCCGCATCACTATCACGGCCTCGCCTGGGCTGCTGGTGCTCTGGTCACCACTGCTCGACCTCGCCGCTGTCGCTGCTGCTGCTCCAAGCCAGTGCATGCCAAACCTGCTAATGCAACACCATGCATCAATGCACAGCTGCTCCGGTCCGGCACAGCAGCGCAGTCCGGCACAGCAGCTCCAGTCCAGGGCCTGCTGCTTGGAGCCGACGGCCTCTACTGCTCCACCATCCGGCTGCGCGCCTGCTCCACTGACCGCTCCGCCTGGCCGCTGCGCACTGCTGCAGGTGCTCCCTGTAAACAGAGAACACCAGGAAATACGCCCAGAACAGAAGCAAAACAGAGCACGCCCAGAAAATTCAGAAAGCGAGTGGCACTGTAGTTCTTACGGCAAAGCAAAGAAATTGTGGATATTTTTTAGAAACAGAATTCTCTGAACTCTCATAATGAGCTGTCTTCCGAATACAACTTAACATCTCCTGCATACATGCAAGACTATAACAGAATGCTAAAAATTCTAGCAACTAACACGGATCACAGGTCCACTTAAAACGGAAATTTGACTTTGTGCAACTGCACGTTATTTTCACACATACATGCCTTGTCCGCATACTGCGGCACCAACTGCATGCTAACTAAAACAAGCAAACCTCTGATACTTCTGCAGACTTTGTTCCAGCGGCTCACAACAGAAGTAAGTCCAACATTCTCCTCCCTAATTCTGGTGTGGGCCAAGATCACGAACTCCAAGCAAATGTCGCATTGTTGCCAACTTCACTTTGCTGCAAGGATTTCGTCAAAGCATCGACTCTTTGCTCTTGATGCAAACTCGCTGGACCTCAATCCGTCCTCCTTCGATGCACTCTCTGATAGAATGATACTTGGTATCAATATGTTTACTTCACCCATGAAAAACCGGATTTTTCATGAGCGCGATAGCTGAGTTGTTATCAACGAAAATCTTCACTGTTTTTGACTCTTCTCCAGTGATCTCTCCAAGTGGACTTCTCAACCAGAGAGCTTGTGCTGCTGCTGCAGTAGCTGCCATAAATTCAGCTTCGCAAGATGAAAGTGCCACAGTTTTTTGTTTTTGTGAACACCATGACACCAGGCTATCATTCAGATAGAAAGCCATTCCCCCTGTGCTCTTTCTATCATCAAGGTCTCCTGCCAAATCGTTGTCAGTGTATCCAGTGAGCATCTCCTTCGCCCCACCTCGGTTGTACACCAGCCCATAACTTGTGGTACCCTTTAAATACCGAAATATTTGCTTCACAACTTTGTAATGCATCAATGTTGGCCTCTCCATGTACCTACTAGCCACTCCCACTGAAAAAGAAAGATCTGGGCGAGTGTGTAACAGATACCTGAGGCAGCCAATCATCCGTCTGTACTCGGTGGCATCCATTGGTTGACCTTCAGCATCTTTGTGCAGACGCGCTCTCTGCTCCATAGGATATTTTGTAGAGTTGCAGTCCATCATCCCGAACTGCGTCAGTACTTTCTTTGCATAACCTGTTTGCTTAAGCGTGAGACCACTTTCCTGCTGTAACACCTCAATGCCGAGATAGTATGACAGCATTCCCAAATCGCTCATCTCAAACTCAGCTGTCATTTGCTTCTTGAAGACCTCAATTTCTTTTGGATCCCTTCCTGTGACAATAAGGTCATCTACATAGACCCCAATCACAACTGCAGCTGCTCCTTCTCCTCTTATGTATACAGCCTGATCTTGTACACATCTCTTGAACCCAATCTTCTTTAGACTTTTGTCCAGCTTGATGTTCCATGCTCGCGGCGCTTGCCGGAGACCATAAAGAGCTTTGCTCAATCTGAGCACAAGATGCTCCTTGTTTTTCACTACAAATCCCTCTGGCTGTGACACATACACCTCCTCCTCGAGTTCACCATTGAGGAAAGCGGTTTTAACATCAAGGTGATGAACTTCCCAGCCACGGTTTGAAGCAAGTGCAAGAATCAGACGTACAGTATCTAATCTCGCAACTGGTGCAAAGACTTCTTCAAAGTCTATTCCCTGCCGCTGCACATACCCTTTCGCTACTAACCTTGCCTTGTGCTTGATCACTTCTCCTTCCGAGTTTTTCTTCAACTTGTAAACCCACTTCAAACCAATGGGTTTGTGTCCAGCCGGCAAGGTGGTCAAGCTCCAGGTTGCATTCTTCTCGATTGACTGTACTTCTCTGTTCATAGCCTCCTCCCAGTCTGGATTTCCTGCTGCTTCACTATAACTAGATGGTTCTTCAAATTCTGCAAGTAAAGCGTCAACATCTGATTCAAATTCCAACATTACCTCAGATGTATTCTGATAAATATCATTCAGGTTGCGGTAACGACGTGGGCCTTCTTCCGAGCTGCTTGTCCCAGTCGAGCCAGGAGCCTCCTGCTCCATAGCTGGAGATATCCCTGCTGACGGCGAATGCATGGGAGTGACTGGCAGTGTTGAAAAATTCCCTGCAACTTGTCCCATGTGTGCAGTAGACTGTGACATTGTCACTGCACCCGGTGGGGAAACTGCAGCCGACAAATCCTCAGTTATTGTGTTCATCAAGTTGGTGGCTCGAATCGCATCGGACTCTAGCCGTGGCCTCGCATCACGCCTCGACACGACTCCCGAGTCTCGATGGACCACTCACGAAGTGGGTCTGTGGTCTTCAAACTGGAAATCAACCGCTTCTCCTGTGCCCACACCTGCAGACCAATTCCATTCTAGATTTTCTTCGAAAATTACATCACGGCTTACAACAATCTTACCACGTCGTGGGTCGAAGAGTCTATGTGCTTTACACCCATCCTCGACACCGAAGTACACCATTTGTTGGCTTCGATCATCAAGCTTCTTCAAGTGTGGTGTCGCTGCCCGACGTGAGTACACACTAACACCGTAGATGCGCCAGTCGGCTTCTTCCGTTCGGGCTTCAAATGGGGTCTGTTGTCCCATTGCTTTAGTCGGTAGCTGTTCAACAAATATCTGAAATGTCGAATGACCTCACCCCAAAATCTCCCTGGAATGCTCATGCTCTTGAGTAGAGACCGTGCCATCTCCATGACGGTACTGTTCCTGCGTTCCACCACTCCATTCTGCTGCGGCGTGTAGGGCGCTGTGAAGTGCCTTTGGATGCCGGCCTCTTCACATACTTCAGTAAATACTGCAGACAAAAATTCGCCTCCCCGATCTGACCGCAATGTTTTGATGCGGCGCCCACAGGCGTTTTCAGCTTGTGCTTTCAGCTTGACAAATTCAGAACATGCTTGATCCTTGGTCTTCAAAACATGTACCCACATCCACCTTGTGTAATCATCAACAACCAACATAAAATAGCTATTACCGGCGGCTGTCTTGGGAGTAATCGGACCACAAAGGTCAATGTGCAGCAGTTCTAGCGCTTCTTGCGCTCGGTAACTTGATGCCGCCGGAAATGGATGTCTGATTTGTTTCCCCATCAGACATGCATGACACAGCTGATTAGGATGTGATATGGCCGGCACACCCGCCGCCATCTCCTTCTGTACTAGCAACTTCAAAGCCTGGAAGTTGATGTGGTCCAATCGTGCGTGCCAGAGCCATGCTGGATCATCCAAGCTTGTCAACAGACACACCGGGACTGCCTGCTTGAGTTCTATGCGGTAGAGACGGTTGGGTGAGCGCCTCACCCTCATGACCAACCTCTGAGACATTTTGTCGAACACCTCAAGCTCATCATCTTCCAACACCACCCTGTAGCCGATTTCAGCAAGTTGTCCCAGGCTCACAAGATTGCTTCGGAGTCTAGGAATGAAATAGACATCCTGGAGCAACCACTGATCCCCATTCTTGCAATCAAAAATAATAGAACCCTTGCCCATGATCTGCACGGTGGAATTATCTCCAAATCTCACCTTTCCAGTGATGGATTCATCCAACTCCTGAAACTTCTCTCGATCTCCGGACATATGATTGCTGGCGCTGTTGTCGAGGTACCAAACATTGCCTGCATCAGCTCCTTCTCCGGCGGATGCGGCTCGGTTAACGCGCTCTCTTCATGGAGGAAAACAGCACCTCGGCTTCCCATTTGTGCTTGCCCGAATGACTCTTTGAGCTGGACTGCATCCAGGCCTTGCATTTGAGTTTGCCCAAGAGACTCATTACGAAAGACAGCCAACCGGTTTTCCTCCTGCGTTTGCTCGAGCGGCACCGGCTCCTCCGACACCACGAGTAGCAACGCCGGTTCGACGTCGTCGGCCCGGGCAAGATGCGCTTCCTCCTCCTTCTTGGGTACTTTGCACTGACTGGCATAGTGTCCCATTGTGCCACAGGCATAGCACTTCACGTGGCTTTTATCTCGTCTGTGCGCAGAGCCAGCAAAGGCTTCTTTGCCTGATGCAGTCCCGCGTCCGCCACGACTTCGCCATTTCTCACGACCGCGTCCTCTACCGTGCCCACTGGTGTCAGGTGATCTCCCTCTCGCCGAGGGTTCACTCACTGACTTCTTCTGGCGCGCCTCCCACTCCGCCTGAGTGAGAAGAAGTTGCCCGTCGGCTCTCATGCCGCCGGACGCACGTCGCGTGCGCTCCTCGTAAGCCTTCAGCCGGCTCACTGCCTCCTCGAACGCCAATGTCCGGAGGTCATAAAACTGCTCAATGCCAGCTATGACGTTTAGGAACCGGTCCGGCACAGTGTCGAAGAGCTTCTTCACCAGAGTGGCGTCGTCGAGTGTGCCACCCAAGTTGCCGTACTTGACAGACATGGTCGCAAGTTTGCCGGCATACTGATCCAGCGTCTCGTCCTCCTTCATGCGCGTGCGTCGGTCGCCTTTCGGCGTCGCAACCTTGCCTCCTCGACGCTCTGCGCCGATTTACCTCGTCTTGAGACAATCCCACACCTCCTTCGCCGTCTTCTTCTTTGCCACCTGCATGAGGAGGTCCTCCGGGAGAGCTTGAAGAAGGTGCGATCGCGCCTTCTTATCCTTCTTCGTGTCGACAGCCGCCCGGCCGCCGGCTCGATCGCCTCCCACACACCTTGGTCCTCCATCATCGCCTGTACCCGGATCACCCAGCTGGTATAATTCGTCGCCGTCAGCTGCGGGTACATGAACGAACCTCCGCCGCTCTCCCGTACAGCTTCTGTCGCGACGATCGACATCCGGATCGAATATGGTGGTTGGGCTCATCGACCTTGCTCACGATACCAAATGTAAGCAGAGAACACCGAAATCGCCGAGCGAAGCAAAGCAGAGCACGCCCGAAAATTGAAGCGAGTGGCACTGTAGTTCTTACGGCAAAGCAAAGAAATTGTGGATATTTTTTAGAAACAGAATTCTCTGAACTCTCATAATGAGCTGTCTTCCGAATACAACTTAACATCTCCTGCATACATGCAAGACTATAACAGAATGCTAAAAATTCTAGCAACTAACACGGATCACAGGTCCACTTAAAACGGAAATTTGACTTTGTGCAACTGCACGTTATTTTCACACATACATGCCTTGTCCGCATACTGCGGCACCAACTGCATGCTAACTAAAACAAGCAAACCTCTGATACTTCTGCAGACTTTGTTCCAGCGGCTCACAACAGAAGTAAGTCCAACACTCCCGCCAACATGCCTTGGCGTCGGCCAAGCCGCTACCAGTGCTGGTCGTTGCAGCTGCTCCAAGACGACCGACCGCCTGCTAGCATGCGCATGCACTGGACACTGCCGCTGCTAGCACCAGCTCCTACCGCTGCCGACCAACCATGGAGCTGCATGCCGGCCACCTCCTGCCTACAGTGCTGCTGCTCCCGCCAGCCAGCCTACCGCATGCATGCTTCATGGTGCTGTGCACTGCTGTTCTTGCTCCGGCTGCTCCCTGTGCACTGCCGACGCTGCCCCTGCTAGCCTCTGGCTGAGCTGCAGGTGCCGTCGCTGCGCCTAGGCCGCAGCTAGGCCTGTGCTGCACTCGGCCGTCCAACTGCTACCAGTGCTACAACTGCCCGCTGCATAATCTGTCGGCTACTGCATGTGCTACTGGCCAGCACACTTGTAACCGCCGACCTCCTGGGCGCCCAGTTGCCAGCCACACTGCTAGCTGCATACTTGCATTGCTAGCTAGTCTAGCTACAGTGTCTCTCTCTCTCTCTCTCTCTCCTATTGCCAAATGCTCAAAAGAGCTTGCATGCGAAAACTAAACACATGGATGAGATGCTCATGAGGAGATGAACACGACGGTGTAACATGCGTAGAGAGATTTCGAAGTCATGGGGGTGATTGGAAGGAGAGAAGGGATGAACTTAAGTTAGTGTTCATGCTTGACTAGAAATGTGTTGGGGGAGGAGGAGCTCTCGGCTGGGCACAAAAGAATTGGGGAGGTGGCTTTGTGTGTGTTGGGAGAGCAAATGGGCAGTGTTCGGTTTGGGGGAAGAGAATTGGGGTCTTGGGAAGACAAAATGGCAGTGGGCTAATGGAATAAAGAAAGGAGCAGGTAAGGGTTTACAGTGCTCCCTTGTGTTCGGCTGTTACAAAGATTCGAATAAACACTGATTTCAGAATTTGCAAAATGGCTGAGGGTTTGGGCTGGGCAAGAAAATGACTGGGAGTGAAAAGCAATGAGTAGAGGGTACGTGGGGAGTGGAGCAAAGAAATGGTAGGAATGAGAAAAGGGGTTCGGCTGAGATGAAGAAATGACAGGGGATAGGATGTGTAGTGGAGGTGAAATGGCTGTGGGAGTGCTCCAATGAGAAATCAGTGTATTTCTTCCTCAATTTCTTCAGCTCGATCAAATGATCTCGCATGCGAGAACTAAAGGTAGGAATGGATTGCCCTCGCGATGCCGAATGCAGCGGTATAACATGCATTGCCGAAATCCTGATTTTTTGTGGTGATTGCAAGGAGAGAAGTTGAAAAAATAAAAAATGGACACGTAGATATTCCATCTATTGCTTATTTTCTCGTTTTTGCGAATTCTCTCAAACTACCTTGCATGCGAAAACAAATTACAGAATCAGGTTGGTCGTGCGATGCTGATCGCGGTGGGATGACATGCATAGCTTGGTTTTGAGGGTTTTGGATGAGATTTGAAGGAGAGAAGCGAAAGTAGTTAGTAGGGATGGCAGACGAAAAAGATGACCGAAAAAGACGGGACACACGGGCGTTTCGCCTGCGGTCGGTCGAGCCGGAAAGGAAAGCGAAGATACTGATGTATGCATGATGCCATGATTTGTATGATGCATGAGAAACAAGAAATCAAAATAATTAATTTTAATTACAGTCTTTCAGACCTTCGATTTAATATCAATAATTATTACTTGATGAGGGAAAATTACAAAACAAGCTTTAATGCCTCAATTTATATTTAAAATAATTATGTCGAGTTTATATTTTTAATTATAAATTTTTAATTCCATTTCAAAATTGATCAAGCAAAATAAATAGGGAACCAATAACCACCAAAAGTTCTAGAAAAATCCAAACAAGCATATCAGAGAATATAGAATCCAACTAAAATATTCCCACAATTTAAATCCTTTTAGTTTTTCTCTGAATTCAAATGGAGCTTTTGAATGGGAGACGATGTATTTGATTACTAGGTTTTAAATTCTAGTCTTCACATAACACGGGATTATCAACATATGGGTTACATAAAAAGTTTTTAAAAAGTCCAAAATTTCACAAATGCACATTAGATGCCTAACTAATCCAACTTAGAGATTTGGGCTGTTACAGGAACTACCGCATATTGGATGTACCGAAATATTGTGGTACGTTTTTTCCAGAGAGACGCCTTCTGAATTTTAATTGCTCTTTTGGAATTGCGGTAGTACCAGCGTTCCTTGAGCGGAACTACCGCAGATCGGATGTACCGAAATCTTGCGGTACATTTTTTTCGAGAGAGACACCTTTTTGGGTTTTAGTTGCTCTCTTGGAAATATGGTAGTACTGGCGTTCTTTGAGCGGAACTACCGCAAATCGGTTGTACCAAGCTAAGTCGCGGAACGTTTTTTCTAGAACAGTGCATTTCCGGTTCATTTGCTGATTTGCTATTGTGGAACTACCGCAGTGCTATTCGCGGAACTACCGCAGTTTGGTGCGACCGAAAAGTTCTAGCGGCACGTTATTTCTTGTATGTGGTATTTTTTATCTCTAAAGAAAATCGGTCGTACCGCCATAAGTTAAGCGGAACAACCGACAATCGGAACTATAACACGATCAATAGCGGTAGTACCGCACCAAGTTTCCAACGGCTCTCTCAGAGACATTAAATGCTTCTGCTATAGCTATTACTGTGATGACGTTGGAGGTGCGGTAGTACCAGCCATTACACAGTGGTACTACCGATTTCGCTGAATTTTTCTAACTTTTGCCTCCAACAGCCATACTTGCTCGTGGGGGATATAAATACTCCCCCACGAGCTCTAGGACAAACGAGAGAAGACTTCATTGAACATCTTTGAGCCTAGAGCATTCACTCCACTTATCATTCACTCTTGTTGCATTCATTGTGAGGTAGTTGAGCAAAAATCAAGTGCATTCATTCTAGATTGATCCATAGCACTTTATTGCTATCAAGCGAAGTTCGGGATTTATTACTCTTGGTGTTTGTTGACACCTAGACGGCTTGGCGAGAGCTTGTGTGGTGATCTCTTCAAGAAGATTGTGAAGAGGCCTGGCGCCAACTGTGAGTGGTTCGGTGTTCACCATCTCCGGAGAGGATGAAGAACAACCACAAGTGAAATCGAGGGAATGCTTAATTCGTAGAGCTGGCTTGATTGGGTCAAGCTTCCTCAACGTGGACTAATGAAGATCTACAAATCTTCGATACTACTGGACAAACCCCTTTGCTTCATTGTGATGATTTCTTGTCCTTACTTATCGTATTTATATTTGTAGCATTTATCTTATGATAGGAAATCTTGTTAAATATTATCTTGCTTAGTTCCCTAAATTTGTAGAAAATTTTAAAACCTCCTATTCACCCCCCCTCTAGTCGGTTATCCTTGATCCTACCCGACGCTGATGTGGATTTGCCAGTTTCAACGTAAGTCTTTATAACTCTTGTCTTCTCGCATCTATTGATATGTGAACCTTGCTGATGTGTATTTGTCTTCTTGCAGACCAAGCGTATAGCAGAGGACGCACCCGACCACACGGTGAGGATGCACTTCGAGGCCTACTTGTTGTGGTTGTTCGGGTAGGTGATGTTTGTGGGGGTCCCACGGCGATAGCGTCGACAAGCACTACATCCAATACGCACAGTACCTGGCGGACTGAGAGGTGGAGAAGATCCAGTCATACACCTTGGGCTCGGCGGTGCTGATGAGGACATCCCTCCTTCGGATACACGTACTACACAAGACCTTCCAGATTTGGGTGTTGGACTACAAGGTCCTATGACAAGAGCTAGAGCACGTGACTTAATCTATCAGGTAAAATCGTTTCTAGGGCTGAGTGTATTATTTGAGAACTCTATGATGCTGCCTAATGGAGATGATTTACTTGTACTCAGAAATCTAGGATTACGACCACTTCAAGAAGGCCTACGACCAGTTTAAGAAGGTCTACGACCACTTCAAGAAGGCCTACGACCAGTTCAAGAAGGTCCACGACAGATTCAAGGCCTCGACCACTTCAAGAAGGCCTACGACCGGATGACTCGTTGGGAGCACTCTACGACCAGAGAGGCGAGCACGATACTCGTTGGACACAATCTATGACCAAAGATAGCATGGACTCCTCAAGACCACCCTAGGACCGATCCTCGACTAGATCTTCGACCGAAATACGCGACACAAGGTCTTTGCGTCACCGTTTTGGAAACTAATAAGACTTTGTAAGCGTGGCGAGATCGGAGTCCGTGTTGTGTACGCCTCATCCAACGGCCGCACAACCCTAGGTCGACCTCCTCACGTCCCCTATATATATCTGATGTCGCCGTAGTAGTTTAGGCGGGTTTTCTTAGATTATTCGCCAATTGCGGTTCGCGATTATCGGTTTGAGGAACCCCACTTGTAAACTTCATCCATATCCGCAATACAATTGATTGCATCTACCTTGTTCTTGTGAGTTGCTTGATTGCTTGCGGGAACAATAACCTTCGTGGTAAGGTCGATCGCGTGCAAGCGTGGTCGATAACGACAGCGTCTTGTGTAGCGAATGCGAGGTGACGATCCGCTGGTCGGAAGCCTCAAAGCGTCAACGTCCTCACGACGAACCAAATCGAACCTATCGGAAGATCGGGCCACCGTGACTCATCAAGTGGTATCAGAGCTAAGGTTGCCCGTTAGGTAATTTCGTTTATCCCTTTTTGTGAGTTTTGTTCCATCACCTAGAGTCCAGAAAATTGCCCTACAAAAAAATTTAGATCGTAATTATTCCGCTGTCCAAACCACTTTGTGCCTTCGCAATTGTGTTTTGGTTTAGCGTTGTTGAATTCGAGTCCATCGTCGGTGTCTTTGTTCTTTGGTCTAGTCGTCGTAATCTAGTTTCTAGCGTCGAGTCCTTCTTTGTGTCGATCATCTAGACACCCCCCCAATACGACCACAACACCACCCCATACGACCACAACACCACCCCCATACGACCACCTACTCGGATTCGGCTTCTCCACTGGTGAAAGCGAGCGCTGGTCGGATTCGACCAACCACTCGTGTCAGACAACCCTATTTATTATCTTGTTGCTCTCGGACACCCCACCACCGGTCGAAAACAATCGATGGTCGAATTTTCCCATAGCTAAAGTTCAGAGAGAGAGAGAGAGAGTATCTTTTAATTACCTTTGTACCCCTGCTCTCCGGAAAAAGTTTATGACCCATATATATCCATAGACCCAGAAAAGGGTTTTGAAGAGTTTTGAGTCAAGATCACATTCGCAAAAAAAAAAAGGAAAACCCTAGGTTGGGTTTTTGCAGTCCAAAAGAAAAGAAAAGAAAGAAAGCAAAGAATGCAAAAAAAAAAAGAAGAAGAAGAAAAGAAGGAGTTGCTTTGTGATTTTGGATCCGATTGTGTTTGTATCTACCCTATCCTTCCGTTTGCTTGAGCTAGTTCTAGGAACGCGTTTGGGCTAGCAACTGTGACGAATACTGTGGACTTTTATTCAGCTTTGCTAATCTGATTTCATTATTACTATTTCTTGCTACTAAACATTGCCTATCCGAGCTCCACATATTTTCGGCCCTCAGATTGGATCCTCGCATTCGCCTCCGCCGTGATCGTACATCCCACCTTCGCCGATCAGACCACCTGCTGCAATTTGGTAAGAAACTCATAAGAGCTTGGTAAGACGCTTGAGAGTGTGTGATTCCACCCTCCGACCACCTAATAGTGATAGGGATAATACCTTTGTGTTGTCTTTTGTCTCCTACTAACCATGTCAGGTGAAGGATTGGATGCGCAAGAGTGTATTTTGAGGGAAGAGCTCATGACGCTATTGGATGAACAACGCACTACCGTTAATGAGGACATCGACAGGAAGCTTCAAGCTACCACGATCACATTACAACGTTCAATCAACGATAATATTGCGGCGCTCACTACACCTCGAAAGAATGGTGAATCGACCACCAAACGTTGGTCGTGTGGAACCTCATGGTGCGACCCATGACCATGAGTTTGATAATGATAATGAGATGCACGACCACGGCGCCTTTGATGCACGACAACGGAACCGCCGAACTTCAACCGTCAAGGTATGAGAGGTAACAATTTTCAACAACATAATGCCCATGATGATCCATATGCTAAAGTCAAGTTCACTATACCATCTTTTGCGGGTGCTTATGATGCAGAAATATATCTAGATTGGGAGATGACGGTAGAACAAAAATTGAATGCTCACTTAGTTCTGAAGTGCATAGAGTTAGGCAAGCCACAAGTGAATTTAAAAACTTTGCCATCATTTGGTGGAATAGGGTTTGCAGAAGGATTAGCGCCTACTACGTGGGATGGTTTAAAGGTTGCTATGCGTAATGATTTGTCCCACCTTCTTTTAAGCGTGATTTGCGTAATAAATTGCAGCGCTTAAATCAAGGTAATAGATCCGTAGAAGAATATTATCGGGAGCTACAAATTAGCATGTTGCGTTGTGATATTATTGAGGATGAAGAAGGCTGCAATAGCACGCTTTTATGGAGGATTAAGGCGTGAAATTCGGGACATAGTGGATTACAAAGAATACGATAGTGTCCCTAGATTGTTCCAACTTGCATGTTTGGCGTAAAAGAATTGCGGGACGACAACAGAGGCCAAGGAACAATTTTGGGAGCATATCTACACCACGACCAAAGTCGGGCAAGCCAAAACACCCCACTTTCAGCTACACGGTCTGCTGCCCTCCTCGAGTAGGGTGCATTCAAGAAGACTCAGACCACATCACATGCACCCGAGGTAAGCAAACCTACTAGTGTACGTGGCTCCACCAAGAGTTCTTCCTCGGTTGCTTCCACCGGTCGTACCACCGGATTATTTGCCACCGTTGCAAGGGAATGGGACACGTCATGAAGGATCGCCCAAGTCGTGAGCATACCTTGCCACTACAGGCGGTGGATATGTAAGTACTAGTGATATTGAGGATGAATATGTACTTGCGGCTAACATTGCAGTGGAGGAGACGAGGCAGAGCGGTGATCTTGATGGTGTAGAGGAGCAAGTAGGCTGCTTTGTTGACACCGAGTATCATATGAGCCTTGTTGCGCAGCGAGTGTTGGCGCACAAGTGGAGAGAGCGGAGCAAAATCAACGGCATAACTTGTTTCAAACCAG